>CAMZMU010000027.1:4024073-4165694 GCA_947311845.1 Poa pratensis
TGCTGTGGTGGAGGTCAAAGGCTCCCCTTCTCCGTCGACGACGAGTGCTTTCTTCAGTGATGTTGCAGGCCTGCGACTTGCTTCCCGTCCCCCATCTTCATTGCAGTGGGACATGATCTTTGAGCCCGGGTGATAACCATTCCCGGCGGCTTCGAACGCTGACCACGGCGAGGCCGTGGGTGGCGCTTCCTCTATGGAGGGTGGTATGGGCTTGACCGTGCTTTCCCCTCCTCGGTGCCGGGGAAAACCCTAGGTCTAGTTTACTGGACCAGGCGGCGGCGGCGGCGCCTAGGCGCCATTCCTTCATGAAGGCGCTGCCTAGACGCGTTCCCTTCATGAAGGAGCTGTCTAGGCTGCGAGGGAAGGTTGCATTTGGAGATGGTGGCCCCAGTCTCAACGGCGAGCTTGGTGGTGATGCATCGCTGGTGCTTGCTGTTACCCAAGACGTGGGTCTCCGTGGGCAATGTACGTCTTCGCCAACACTCTCTAGTCGACAACTTCCTCAAGTTTGGTCAGATCCTGCCATCTGCTCGCCGATCCTCTAGGCGCATGAGTAGGGTACGTTGGTCCGGGGCAGCCTTGGAGTCGTAGTCGTGCTATGTTGGTGTTTGGTCTCTTCGTGACGCAACCTTGAGGCCCGGTGTCCTGTCTTTTCGCCATTTTTGGCTGGAGGTTGGACAAAGCATGCTTTGTCGTATAGATGTTGTAGGAGTGTGTTGTAGCCTTTGGCTGTGCCTTGGGTGAGTGTGCTGTTGTAGCCATTCTTTGACGTTTTTCTCCTTTTTAAGCTTAATACAATAACGCGCAGTTCTTCTGCGGGTTCTCGAAAAAAAAGAAATTAAACCGTATATTTCTGTCCGTTTTTAAGGTTCCGAAACCGTATGCGGCAGTTATTTTACAATTTTGCTCAGTCTACGGTCACTGCTAGAGATGCTCTAAGCCGTAGCAAGACGTTCAGTGCAGCTCGACATTCGTTTATTTTGTTTCATTTGCTCAGTCAGTCAGCAGTAGGTTCCGGTTGGTTGCTGCTAACGTGGTTCATCTCTAACTTGCTGCCGTGAATGGGTTTCCCTGCTGCAGTGATGCACCGGGCGGGGCAATCGAATCATGAGCGAGTAAAGAAACATTCTTCACCGTAGAAAAGGGGAGGAGCTAACTAGCCAGTTTCGTGGACGCCCCGTTGCTTGTGTGACTAATCTCGAGGCTACGACGAATCACCGGCGACTGGCTGACTGCAGCTGTAAGCTAGGGCAGCTAGCAGCCGTATAGTTGTGCAAAAAAAAAAAAAAGCAGCATAGATATCAGCGAACAGAGAATTGCAAGGGCTCATCGGCTGACCGGTCATGCCTCTGCAGGTCCAAGGCAGAGCAGAGCGTGAAACAGAGTAGTATCTTCCTCAGATCAGTTGAGGAACCTTCTCTATTGCTCCAATGCCTGGACTGATCTGTCGAGTTTCGTGACCAGCCGGCACCTAGCAGCAAGCAATGACAGTGCCACTACGGTGCTAGCGTATTGTTGGGAAGTTCGGTTGTTTCGCGAAAGTCGATTTTAGCGTGAGGGCTAAAGCACAACTTCTCCCTATGCTTCCGGTGCCTATAGATAAAAAATGGATGGACCAACATTTCCACCACTCTTTCCCACTTCGGGGGCATTCAGGTTGCACTAGCATATTCAAGTGTACTGATTTACTATTATCTTTGTTCCGAAATGTGAGATGTTTAAGCCTTTTTCTGATTCTGATCTATCTGGACGCATTTTAGAGTGTAGATTTGGTCACTTCAGTCTATATGTAGATTTCGACAGAGCTCGGCGCCGTCAAGCCTCGAGGATCACATGGCTCCGTGAAGGTGATGCATGTACAAAGTTCTTTCATGTGAAGATGAATGCGAGGAAGCGCAAGAATTTCATCCACTCCCTCAACTCCTCGTCCGGCATCCACACAACCCACGCGGCAAAGGAGGCCGTTCTTCATCAGCACTTCTCCGAGGTGCTGGGCACGGCAACGACAGGCGGCTGCACCCTTAATTGGGACTTGTTGGACCTCCCAACTCTTCCTGCCGCTGGCCTCGACTTGCCGTTCACCATGAAGGAAACATGGGAGGCAATCAAAGACTCACCTGCAGAAAAGGCTCCTGGCCCAGACGGCTTCACTGGAGTTTTCTACCGTCGATGCTGGCACATCATCAAGCTCGATATCATGGCGGCGCTGCATCACATCCACCAGCTTGGCCACAACGGAATTGCGGCCCTAAACCATGCCTTCATCTGTCTCCTTCCTAAAAAGGACGGAGCCAGCACGGCCGGGGATTATCGACCCATCAGCTTGATCCACTCCTTTGCCAAGCTCCTCTCGAAAATTCTCGCCCGCCGCCTTGCGCCACACATGAGCTCGCTGATCTCCACTGCCCAAAGCGCCTTCCTGAAAACACGATGCCTTCACGACAATTTTCTGTTTGTCAGAAATCTGTCCCGAGAGCTGCACCGAAAAAAGAAACCTTCCCTTCTCTTCAAGCTGGATTTCGCTCGCGCTTTCGACTCAATTTCATGGGGATACCTATTTGATCTCATGCAGCATCTAGGTTTCCCAGCTCGTTGGCGTGATCTGATCGCCATGTTACTCTCCACGGCATCCTCCTCTGTCCTTCTCAACGGGGCAACGGGACCGTCAGTTCGCCACCGGCGTGGACTCCGACAGGGCGCCCCCCTTTCTCCACTGCTGTTCATCCTGGCAATTGACCCTCTTCACCGAGTTCTCGAGCTGGCCACGGAACTTGGCCTGCTATCCCCTCTTCCTATTCGAGAGGCAAAAATCCAAGCCAGCCTCTACGCCGACGACGCAGCCGTGTTCCTCAACCCCATTGGGTCAGAGATCACATGCTTCTTTCAGATTCTACATAGATTTGGAGATGCCACGGGCCTCCAGATCAACAACGGCAAGTGCTCTGTCTCGCCTATACGGTGCGAGGAACTCAACCTGGATGACATCCTCACCCCCTTCGCTGGCACACAGATGGCTTTCCCGGTGCGCTACCTTGGCATGCCCCTAGCTCTTGGCCGTCTTAGGTATGTGGACTTGCAGCATATCATGGATCGAGCGAAGGCTCGACTCGCGGGATGGAATGGAAGATGGATCAACATTGGCGGCCGGCGAGAGATCGCTCGCTCGATCTTGAGCACACTGCCAATCTTTGCTCTCACAGCCCTCAAGCCACCACCAAAATTCGTCAAGGATCTGGACAAGATCAGACGTGACTTCATCTGGAGCATCGGAGAGGACGCGACGGCCGGCGGGAAGTGCAAGGTCAGCTGGCTAAAGGTCAGCTCCCCAATAGCTTTAGGCGGCTATGGTCTGCCAAACTTGGCACGGCTTGGGCGCGCGTTGCGTCTGCGCTGGCTGTGGTATGAGTGGACAGCTCCGGGGAGGCCCTGGGTAGGTCTACCCTCCCGTTGCGATGACGGCGATCGCCAACTCTTCAACATCGCGACCCGGGTAAGCATCGGTGACGGCGGCCGTGCATGCTTCTGGCAGTCCAACTGGATCAACTCCTCCCCGCTCAGCACGCAATTCCCGCTGATCTTCGGGCTCTCACCAAGGAATAAAAAGACAGTTCAACACGCCCTGCTGAACCACAGCTGGGTTCGAGACATCCGCCTGCCGGCCATGATGACCACACCCATCATGTCTGAATTCCTTAGCATGTGGCGCCTCATACAACAGAGTGGCCCAACTCTGACCGAGGGATTGGAGGATTCGATTCGCTGGAATCTCACCAACAACGGCTGCTACTCGGCCAAATCAGCGCATTCAGTCCAATTCGAGGGAAGGTTGCGATCCATTGCACCGGCAGCTGTTTGGAAAGTGTGGGCACCTGCCCGCTGTAAGGTTTTCGAATGGCTGCTGCTCCAGGACAGGCTATGGTGTGCCGATCGACTACAGCGCAGAGGATGGCCGAATGAATATTTCTGCCAACTCTGCAATAGGAGCCTCGAGTCAGCAGCGCATTTGTTCTTCGAATGCCCTTTCTCCCGCCACATCTGGACTGCTCTTGCACAATGGCCGCACTGTGCTGGGCTTGAGCCGCTGCGATGGGAGAGAGCAATGGCGCCAAGCGACATTTGGCAACTCATGGCGAACACATTCACCGCCAAGAACAGGCCTGGTTTCAGCTCCCTCTTCATCTTGGCGACGTGGGGGATCTGGACCGAGAGAAACCGACGGATATTTGATCATCGAGCTGCACCATGCACATCTTTGGTGCATTGTATTCGAGACGAAGCTCGAGCTTGGGCTTTTGCGGGTGCAAAGGCTTTGCGAAAACTGCTTTTCGAACCACCTTGAACTAGTCCAAAATAGTTTGTTTTTAGAAAAATTTAATTTTATTTACTTTTGCGTTTGGACTTCCTAACATGTTAGCACATGGTTAGGAGTTCTTGTACTGTATTCCCTCTGCTTATATCAATATACGCCAACCACGGTTGGATATTTCAAAAAAAAAAATGTAATCTATATAGAAATATTTAAAGCATCTTATAATTTGAAACCGAGGTCCGAGGGAGTAGAAGGTTAACTTAAAAATTATAGTGTTTTGAAAGAATCCAAACAAAATCAACAACACCTGTACATCATGTATATACCATGTCACAAATCTTGAAGTTTAAACTCAATAAATAGCTGAGAAACAAAAAGGACAAATTCGATTTTGATTGGAAGCAGTATGTGAATTCTTTTCTATTATTCACATCTTAGATCACCGTTTAGATAGCATTTTCTATTGATCTGATAATTTATTTGAATTTTTCTTAACACCCTATCAAAGTTTCGAGAAAACACAAATCCAAGCGAACACCTTCTATGCTCCAGAATTTTCTATTTTGGACACTCTACGTCAGTTAGCGTATACACTATAGTTTTCTGTTACATCTAAGAAAGGAAACCCTACACTCTACATAAATCTATCCACGTATTTATTAGACACTAAACTTTAAGCTCTTTACAAAGATGATAAAGGACACAAAAAACTGACGTCTGAAAACCTTGCAATAAAAAAAGATTATGTGCATCGTATCGATTGAGAGACCGGGGCTGTGCTCCCATTTCGGAAAAAAACTGACAAGAAGACGTACATATACACTAAGATTCATATAATAGTCACGCATATTAATGCCCACAAACATGCATTTCGCCTTAGAACAACAAAAAATTAAAATTCGAGGCATAATTTCATAAAAAGGTTTTCTTATGAAAATATGGATTAAAACAATTATTAGTTTTCAAAATTTTACTTTCATTTATTTGAACTTTATTTACTGCCAAAAATATTATTGTAACTAAACATTAGGCACAAGTGTCATGTGGTTAACTTTATTAAGTGTAATAGAAAATTATACGGGTTAAAAATTTATGCTCCTGAGAGATAGGGACTCGACTTGACGCACTTAATCTACATAAAAATGCACCCTGCAACTGTCTTCAAGATGCGGCAAATATTTAAATGCCACATGTGCTAGGATTTCAAGCATAGGACATGAACCATGCCTTCGATATATCGTCGCGGTATCTGTTGTCACTCCAACTAGATATTCACCTGGTCGGTCACCTGGGGAGTCTTTGCGCGAAGCTTATGTTCACCTTGTTGAGGGATACCTTTAAGTTGAGTAGCTCTAAAGTTAAATTTTGTGCATTTTCATCAAAAGATTTTGTGTCCATCACAATATAATTAGTTAAAAATACGGAAGGTTCCATCCTCGGCCCATCTCGCATTCGTCTCTTCTATCGTCAAACATCTCATCGTATATCCATTTCTTTCTCCGCACCGATCAGCAGAACTGAAACTTTCCACAGGAAATCATTGAATGCATCGGCCGCGTGTGCTAGCCTGACTTGTTGGCCGATCACACGCATGGGCGGATGTTGTACGACACACCTGAGCCACGCTCCTCACAGTTGTGGGTGTCTTTTTGGGTCCGCTTTGGGCGGCGCCTTGGGGGTGCCGGCGGAGATGATCTTAGACCCAATCTTTCATGGCGAACCAATATCGGTAAAAGGGAACCCAATCTAGCGGACCCAAAACTATAAACCCTAGATAAATTCCCACGTTGAGCAGATGTATTTTGCTCTGTGCATGGTAAACAACTTCAGTGAAGAAATCGAAAGCACATAGGTTTTTGGACAACTCCTTCAGAAACTAGATAATGGGGTTTACCCGGGAAATCACATCGTGTTCATAAATTCAAAACCTAACCTGGTATATAAGACGGTGCATGAACCATTTATATGGGTGACTCAAAAAAAATCATAAACCCTAATTCGGTCGACATTGCTTCACTGTCTGTTGTGCGGGCATGGTTGCAAGACGATGTCTTGTCCGAACCGCACATGTGAGGATGGAAACACATGGAGGGTTTTAGTTTGGTGGTACTCTTTGAGTGATGTGTCACGATATTGAGGTTGGAAATTTTAACTCTAGCCTTCGTTGGTTGTACTTGGTAGTGGCAATATTCTTGTTTGAAGGCATGCCTTGAAAATTTCGGACATTTTTCCTCGTGAAAACCTACAATCTTTAATTGGGTGACGACGACGATGTGTGCGTTATTCCCTTTTTAGAGGCGTCTTTTTTAGAGAACCTCTTTGATGGTCTTTGGTTTTGTATTGGTGATTTGATTCCGACTAATGGAGTGATTGATCGGTGTGTCGGGATTTTTCTCTTTTCTTTTTTTCGTTATTGACTGTACGCATACTTGATATCTCGACTATTCTTGGCATAATGTTGATGCAAAATTTTGATATAATTGATATCTTGTTGATATTAGTATATTTTTAACAAATCAAGAGCCACGAAGTCAAACATTACATGGATGCGCGTGCGTTTATTCGTATTCAGTCGAGAACACGTACATGCTTCGGAGGCATACACCTCGAAGTACTAAGTTTGAAGTTGACAGTTGACAATTCTCTATCTTCACACTTTTGCTACCAACGCACCCTAGCTCTGAGAGTCAACGGGATAGCCGGATAGATATCGAACGAATCACACTTCCCTGACTACTCCTGGCACCTTCCCTTGTTCCCCAGTTCAGTTGCCGAAATGGGTTCCCCAGTTCAGTTACTAATCTTCAGTCAGTGCAGCAGTTGGTTCATGTTGGTTGCCGTGCCTGCCCCCGTGAGCAATTGGCACTGACGGTATCACAACTCGTCCCGCATGTGCAATTAAGTCACACAACTGAAAAACCTAAATAACTGGTCACACAATTGACCAGATAGGTGCACTTTTGTCACAAACATGCCACATCATCCCATTCTGTACCTCTGGCGCGATGGTTGGCAGTGCCGGTGTGCACTCCACCCGCCCGGGTTCGACTCCAGGTAGGAGCGAATTTTGGGTGTCTCACGGGATTTAGCAGCCAGGCACTGGCTTGCTCCTAGGAATAATCTCTACTGCCTCACGTCTATGCGCCACAGGTGAGATCGACGTGCCCGTCGGTCACCGAAGCACCGGTCTTCGGTCAAGTCTCTCAGGACGTAGTTCTGGGTTATATGGTGTAGGTCTAGTTTAGACACATAGGTGGGGGGTGTGTGTGTGGTGTGCGTGTGGTGTGTGTCCGAACAGGTGCTACAACTTGTAATTCCAGAGAGGCTCTCAAAAAAAAAAAAAAAAAAAAGAAACTTCTCAAAAACTTGGACGTGGCTGGATGGTAGCTTGTTGCTGCTGGGTTTTTTAGCTGCAGGGATGAAGGCATGCAGCGAGCGCGGACGCCGTCCAACTCCTCCTTCGCAACTTCAGCTTACTGCAACTGGCAGCAGTAGCACTAGTGCTTATCATGTTCATGTCCTTTGTCCTGCACGTTCAAACGCTTGAATCGTCAGTAAGTACAAGAAGGAAAGAAAAAATCTTCTAGTAAAAACAGAAGCTAGCTAGTCAGCTCTGCTGAGGTGTGTGTATGGATTGGATCGAGCAACGCAATCTCAGGCTGAATGACTGAATGTGCACTGTTAGTCAGCTAGGCATAACAGAGAAATTGTGGCGCAGAGAGAGCTGAGCTGAGCATGGCTTGAAACAGACCAGCAGCACGCAGCGCGTTACGTGGTTGTATATTCAGAGAGATGGAAGAAAGGAATCGTTCTAAAAATGTTGCTGCCTGATCGATCTATCAAACAGCCATTGACGATCTCTTGAGCGCGCCCAGCACGGTCCTCGCACGCCGTCTCCTTGGTCACTGTACGACGACGATCTATTGACCCGCGACAGCTGCAGAGACAGAAAGAGATAGCTAGGTGCGTCTCCTGCCATGCCCCGTTGCAAAGGAATCCGCCCATGTCTCCATTTTCTTTTCTTTGGGCGCATGTTTACTGCTGCCCTAGCATTTCAAAACTGTTGGTTGTATCGGGTTGTTGCTATATTTATGTAGCAGGGCTACGGGCTATTTCATCGAAGGCAGAGCAGAGAGTGAAACAGAGTAGTGGTATGTTCAGATCGGTTCAGTAGAAGAACCATTCTGTATTTCTGTATTGCTGCTAAGTGCCTGGACCGATCTATCGGGTTTTGCAAACACCCATCCGGGATCAAGTGGCACCTAGCAGCAAGCAATGCCACTGATAGTATGGTGCTAGCGTATTGATGGGAAGTTCGACTGATTCAAGAAAGTAGCCTTTTAGCGTCAGGGCCAAAGCACAACTTCTCTGAATTCTTCCCGTGCCTTTAGATATGCGCATAGTTACAACCGTCGAAAATATTTCCATCACTGTGTTCCAACTTCGCACGCATGCAGCGTCTGAGGAAAATCAAAAGCAGTCATACATCATGCACTCATACAAAGGTCTACCACAAAATAATGAATTAATAAGAATCATTTCTGATTTCTCTATTGAATATTACATCTTTATTCTTCCGATTGTATCACTAACTGATTTTATTCTCTGAATGATTAATTCTGGGATTCTCACTATGAGTGGCCAGGAAAAAAAAAAGGACTACATGACAAATGCTATTTCACTGAAGTACATCCGGTAAAGCTCAAAAAGTTTCCACGGTCAAACTTTGCTAAAGTAGAGTGCACATGTATGGGATACAATTCCCTGATATGTAAAATGTAATATGACAAATGCAAAGATATATCGCATGTTGTCATCGTAGGCGCAAAATCGATCTACCGAGAACCAAGCAATCCGCAACAAGATGACGACACCGAGATTTGTTAACGCAGTTCGGCGAACTCGCCTACATCTGCGGGGCATGACTACGGGCGCTCCTCCCCACTGATACCGCAACCCTGGCCGCCCTAGGCACCGGCACAAGTCGCCGTCTCCCCCTGCGTGCCTGTTGCTATCAAGTCGTCATGGGTTACACGTGTGGTGCTCCCCTCATTATATGGGAGACCCAGATTACAAGAGTTTGACTCGAACACTACTCGTACCTATCCACACATAATATAACTCTAAGTCCAAACGTAACCCAACACGTACACAATATTTGACACAAATACAACAAACTTCACCTTGGCAAATATTGTCCGCCACCTTGAGTTCGTCCAAGCGTCAAACCTCCATGTACTCTGGACTTGAGTTGTCTCCATGAGTTTCGCTGCTACTCCCAGACTCCACGTGACTCCACCTGCAACTGTAGTCCCTTCTTCCCGTTCAACACTATCACACACCGACCACAGATCTGCGTGAAAGTGATTTCAAATTGAAGAAACTTCACCGTCGCCTTTTAGTCACCCTGACTCAAATTCACAGTCGTCTCATCCTGGATAGTATTCTACATGTCCCACAGCTATAGCACTCCGTCTCCTTCTGTATCTAGTCATCCGCACTTTGCCATGTGCACTGAACATCACAGAATATACGGCCATGTACTCTCCACGCTTCCGACATTTCAAACTCTTCAACACTTTCTCAGATTCCTCATGGCTGACTCCTGTCCATCACCTGACGCATCAATGTCCATTGACCCAGTCACCAACTTGAATCCGATACTCGCCAACACTGTTTCAGCACCCCTGCACACCTATCTGACCACATGTCTGACCGCCTGTGGCCTGGTCTGTCGCTGTGTCCCGTGCTTACCGCACACCTCGCCGCTATTGCCGCGTCGAGCATCTGCAATCTTGGCCAAGATCTACCGGGTCGCTAACCCACACCATCTCAGGCCCCACTGCAGACAACCATCAGTCATACCCGACCGATGCCGAGTTCCACGCATCTCTCCAGACCCTGAGCACCAGTCCAGACCACGTGCCTCTCGCCTTCCCGCTGACTAGGCTTCGACTCTCCGCATGCTTACGCCGTAGCCCCTCCATCAGCCGAGTGGAATCTCCCATCGGACTCCAGCTCCACCTTCAACATGACTCCTTGG
This sequence comes from Poa pratensis, assembly GCA_947311845.1. NCBI lineage: Eukaryota > Viridiplantae > Streptophyta > Magnoliopsida > Poales > Poaceae > Poa > Poa pratensis. The sequence goes on from CAMZMU010000027.1 coordinate 4,034,426, forward strand.
TAGATGATCAATCCACCCCACGCCCCGTCGACTTCAAGATCCCATGCGTACGCCTTGTTGAATCAACCCCGCGTCAATGCAGGTCGAAGCACGCATAACCATGCGCCACGTATTTCCACGCCACAGAATTTGGACACCATCAGCCCTCACGCTCCCACGTCGTTGTCGCCGATCTTCACCATCTTCTGTCCGACCGATATCCCGTCGATCTGTCAGACTGTCCAGTCCGACCCAGCCGAACGTATCCGACTGCACACATGCTCCACCCTGTGCCCAGTCCACCTTCCGCGCACTGTCCGGCACCCTGTGTATGCATGATCCTCACGACACGCTCCAGCACGTCGTCACTCGCCGCATCCAGTCCATCTTGATCAACTTATCCCCATGCTACTTCATCGAGCGCCGCCTATACAACGCTCAGATCAAATAACATTGACCAAACCTTGTCAATCTTCCTGTGAACCTGCGACTCCGCGTCTGTCTTCCGTGCACCGCTTCCATCCCCTTCACAAACAGTGAACCGAGCAAAGAAAACTCAAAAAACAATAGCCTTGCCCAAAGCTCCATGGTCACCCTTTTTTTCTTGCTCCGATGGATAAGCAAACCATCGTACAAACGCCTTTTTTTTCACCAAACAAATCTCATGCGTGCCTACAGCCCTTGCACCAGCATGGCAGCCTTCACGTCAGTCCAGTGCGATGCACTTGGACTGCATGCTGCCCCGGCTTGCTTCCGTACCTTTTTGATTGCTTCAATGAGAAGCCGAAATCAAATTGACCACGGACTCCTGCTGTTACACGCTGCTTCCACTTGATCGGAACGATCGATCTGAATCAATCTCCTGCCGCTGTACGCGACCCTGCACTGCCGCCGCCATCGCCTTCGATCTGACCTAGCACCTGCTTGATCGCGATCTCCCTGAGTTGCTGCACGGCGGCCCTGCTGCGTACTCGCTGCCGCTGCTCCGATCCACCATGGTTCAGCCTCACTGCTGCTTCCAATTGCCTCCATGGATATACGACGTCTTCCGATCACTTCCGACTTGCATCTGTCGCCTTTGACGACTTCCGTGCATACGACCTCGATCACGACGCCCAAAATCCATAATCCTCTAGATCAACAATCCGCGATCTCCGAACCTTGCTCTGATACCAATTGTTGTCGTCGTAGGCGTAAAATCGATCTACCGAGAACAAGCAATCCGCAACAAGATGACGACACTGAGATTTGTTAACGCAGTTCGGCGAACTCGTCTACATCTGCAGGGCATGACTACGGGCGCTCCTCCCCACTGATACCGTAACCCTGGCCACCCTAGGCGCCGGCACATGCCGCCGGCTCCCCCTGCGTGCCTGTTGCTATCAAGTCATCATGGGTTACACGTGTGGTGCTCCCCTCATTATATGGGAGACCCAGGTTACAAGAGTTCGACTCGAACACTACTCGTACCTATCCACACCTAATACAACTCTAATCCAAACGTAACCCAACACGTACACAATATTTGACACAAATACAACATCGTAAATACATTTTGCAAAGATAACTAATTCGGACCTACTATTGCAGATACCGCAAATACTGGCCAATTTTCTCATCAGCTTGGACAGTTGGTTTGTCCTTGTCACAAGTTGTAAGCTGAGATATCATTGTGCATGTGCGCCCTTAAACTCAGTGGACTCAACGGTTCAGCTATCGCTTTACACTTTCCTAATTAGCAAGGATTCCCAGTAAGACTTGTTTGCAAATGTGTGTACCCTATTTTTTACTAAATCAGTTCGAGTTGTATCAGAATTATCCAAAATCCGCATTGGAGCGAGGAAGATTTTAAATTCTTTGCACACTTTTGGCTTGTGATATTAAAACTGTATATTTTAAAATGTATATTGAAATGATCACTACGGGAAAGAACAAGACGCCGACGGCCAGGACATAAGCCGACGGCCAAATATCGGGGCCGTCGGCGTAGACCCCGACCAGGCTAGACTTGGTCTTTCCTTTTTATTTTAGCTACGCCGACGGCAATGCCGTCGGCCTACATTTTCTGTTTTTTTTTTTTTTGAGATACGCCGACGGATTTTTTTTTGAGATCTGTTTTTTTACTTACTCACCGTTTTGAGCATATATTTGCATTGGAAGTCGGATTTCGATGTTCTTTAGCTCGTTTCGAATAGGATAAGTAGATCTGCATCATCATACAGATTGCTCAAACTATATTCTTAAAAAAAATCATGAGCAAGGACAAAAAATTCCATGTTCAAATGGGTTTAGCCGAAGAGGGGCTCCGGAGCGTCGGAATCCAACCAAAAGTTAGGTGGTCCATACCAAGTGGGTACAAGTATGTTTTGGGTTGTAAATGTCCAAGATTCCACTCCGGGATGTTAGAGGCTTCACCATCATCAGTTTCTCTCTAGTGAGTTTCTGGACTTACACCTGGAAACTCCCACTTCGGTCGAATTGGAGGAATCTTGTGAAGAGTTGGGGTATAACTTTGTTTTGGGACTTCGTAGGGTCCACCCTAACACAACCAAGCAAATAGTTGCACTTTTCTACCCCATTTTGACGCGGTACCGGCGTAGTCGTATAAGCCTGGTTTTTCTCTAGCGGGGCTAGGTTTTAACCGGAGAGGGGTTCTAGAGGGTCAGGATCCTAGCACAAGCTAGGGGGCGCCATACCATGTGTGTACAAGTTTGTTATGGCTTTTGGATGGCCAAGATTGCACTCCGGGGTGTGACCTACTTCACCGGCATACACCTCTCTCTAGTGAGTTTCATGACTTATAGCCTAAAAGTCCCAGATCGGACAAACATGAGAAAATCTTGTCAAGAGTTGGGTTATACCTTTGTCTTGTGACTTCCTATGGCCTAGCCTAAGACAACCAAGTAACTAGTTACACTTTGCTATCTCATTTTGACGTCGGTACCGACTTTAGTCGTATAAGTCTGGTTTTTCTCCAGTGGGGCTAGGGTTTCACCGGAGAGGGGCTCTGTAGCGTCGGGTTCCCACCACAAGCTAGGGGGTACCATAAATGTGTGTACAAGTGTGCTATGGGTTTTTAGATGGCAAATATTGCACTCCGGGTTGTGACCTGCTTCACGGCATCCACTTCTCTCTAGGGAGTTTCATGACTTATAACCTGAAAGTCCCAGATCGGACAAACATGAGGGAATCTTGTCAAGAGTTGGGTCATACCGTTGTTTTGGGACTTCCTAGGGTCCACCCTAACACAACCAAACAACTAGGTATACTTTGCTACCCCATTTTGACGCCGGTACCGGCTGTATTCGTATAAGTCTGGTTTTTCTCCAATGGGGCTAGGGTTTCACCGGAGTGGGGCTCCGGAGCATCGGGTTCCACACAAGCTAGTGGGTGCCATACCATGTGTGTAAAAGTGTGTTATGGGTTTTGGATGACAAAGATTGCACTCCGGGGTGTGACCTGCTTCACCGGCATCCACTTCTCTCTAGGGAGTTTACATGCACTTATAGCGTGATAGTCCCTGATTGGACAAGCCGGACGAAACCTGTCAAGAGTTGGGTTATGGATGATATGGATGTCATATTTGGATTTCTCTCATTTTTCTAATCGATTTAGACATATTATTCGTCAAATTTCGATTTACGGATTTGTAGATATGAATTATTCAATATTAAATGGAAAAGGGCAAATAAGTTAATTATTATTTGAATTCAAGAATATTTTAATTCAAGATTATTATTAATGATTTATTTCTTTTTATTTAAATAATTATTTGGATTCATAAAATAAAGATGTATGATATCATAGTCCATGGGTTAATAGGATTGATAGGTTACTATTGTCAGTAAAACATCTGTTGTTTCTAGTAGCTCATAGGGAAGGAATTAAGGAGTTAATCGTGCTGGGGCTGGAGTAGTCTGAAGATGGGTGACCTATGGGGAAGTGTTAGTAGAAGCGAGTAATTAAGATTGGAATTAAGAATGCTTAGAGATAAATGTGTCTCTAGTGCGATTAAGTGGTTAAACAATTAAAAAAAATGGGAAATTTTTTGAAAAAAAATAGAAAAAAAAATTTGAAAAATTTTTTAAACAAAATTCTTCCAATTCATAGGCCGACGGCTTTGCCGTCGGTGTAGCCCAGTGTACGCCGACGGCTTTTCTACGCCGACGACAACTAGGCTACGCCGACGGACCAAAACGCCGACGGGGCTACGCCGACGGCCGCCGTCGGCGTATGGCTACGCCGACGGCCTTCTTGTCTACGCCGACGGTTTCCGGCTGTCGGCGTCTTGTGGGATTCCCGTAGTGGATGCGAATAATATACCGTTAGAAAGTACTGATTTTCTGGAACTTTTTCATATGAATCACTTTTTCAAATAATTTTATAGTATCTCATGCATGAAATTCCATATGAGATGCTTCCGTTAACATATTTGATTTGAAACTTGTTGAAACTATCCGATACAACTCATATGAGATGCATGGCAGGTTGATATTGATGAAATAAAGTCTGCTTTTACAAATAAACAAAGTAGTAGTGAAAACACAAGGAGCTGTAGTCCATGTTTATTTCAACGAAATATATGTTTCTTTTTCATATAAATGTTAATTGTAGGACGGGTGTGCTATCATCCATGTCATGGTCTCATGGATAGAGTTCAATAATTGGTCGAAGTCCCTTGGTCGGTGTAACCTTGTAATCGGTAAATCCGGCTGCAAGGAAAATCTTTCTCCACTCTTGATCCTCTCGCTCAATCCCATCGACAGTCATCATGAGGACGTCGAACAAAACCTCAGTCTCCCGGGAGATGATTCCCTGCTGCGACGACCTCGCAGACCCAACCACAAAATCGATTATTATCACCTTTCCTCCTGCGTCCCTTGCTGGGATTGCTTCCTTGCATCGTCGCAGTATCTTCACGCAATCTTCATCTTTCCAGTCATGCAAAACACACTGCAACCAACAACTCATGCACACAAGTAATCTATACTAGATATCGTAGAGTGAAGAAAAATGTCTATTATTTTGAAGCCACGTGTGTGTACGTGTGTTGTGTATGTATACCATTAAGGCGTTGACTATGAAACAATGGATTTCGATTTGCTAGTTTGATATTGGTATAGTATTCCTTCGATTTATCTTATCTATGTTCCTGTTTATGAAACAACGTACAAATAATTACACTATTGCTATCTATGTTCCTTGTGCGACAAAATCATAACACCTACTAATACGCAAGGTGCGTACCTTGAGTAGAACAACGTCGGCTGGTGGGATGTAGTCAAACATATCGCCGGCGACGAATGTAACAGTTTCATGGGCCGGAGCAGAAGCAACGACGTGAGGGAGATCCAGCACGGTGCACTTGACGTGTGGGAACGCTCTTGCGACGGCCGCCGCCGTGGTGCCATGGCCGCCGCCGACGTCCACCAGCGAGCACCTAACGGCCCCGAACACGCTGCCTCCGCACTCGGTCAGGAGGTTCTCCATGGTAAAGCGAGTTTCGGCGTCCATGGAGGCCTGGAACATGGCGACGACCGCGGCGTCGGAAGCTGTCAACTCCCACACAGTGCGGCCATTCGCCAGCTCGAAGAGCGAGATTTCCGCCGCCCGGTCGTCGGTGAACCACTCACGCATGCCGAAGAGCGCCGCCGAGGAGACCTTGTTTACCATCACCACCACGGGGGACAAGCCACCGGAGACGAGAAGACGGGAGACGCGGGTGAGCTTGTAGCATGCGGCGTCGCCAGAGAGACGGAGAAGACGCCGGAGGTGGTGAGGACTCGCATGAGGCGGCGGAGGTTGGGGAGCTTAGTCGGATGATGCCGGTGTCGTCGGCGAGCTCGGACAAGGTCGCGCCGGCGCCGCCACGGCTGTGGATGGCGTCGGTGATGCGGAGGTCGGTGGCGGCCTTGAGCGCCAGGGACTTGACGAAGCCGAGGCAGTGGTGGTACAGCTCCACCTGAGCTTCGAGCAACTCGTCGCTGCTCATGGCGTGCTCGTCTTCATGTTGGATGAAAGCTGCCATGCTAGCTTTCCTTTTTCTGTTTGACGCGAACGGCAGGAGCTATATATAGTGCAATGCAGAAGTATAAAGTTGACAGAAACAGGGAAGCAGAGAAGAAAAAGACTGCGGAGCCGCTAGCGATTTCAGGGAAAGAAAGGAAGATCATTCCCAAAAGGGGTTTACGGGGAACTTTAGATTTTTCTCTGAAATTTCAGCATGACATTGGCTATTTTTTTGGACATTTATTTACATCACAAACAAAATAACCAGGTGCACAATTCTGGACTCAACTCCATCAGGGGTCTATTTAGTTTAACTAAAGAGAAATGCTGCGAGTTAAGAATAGAATTACACTATCACTATTACAACTTGTGCAATTTTTACAAGACTTGAAATTCCATCGGGGGTTTAACTAAAGAGAAATGTAATTTTTATTTAAAGCGTTGGTTTTTTGATAGTCTAACCTAATATATTTTGTTCTTTCTTTTACAATTTTCTCCATGAGGCGAGATAGTGATATAAGAAATACGAGCCAATTGAAAAGTTGTGGTATAAGAAACTGGATTGAAGTGTGTGCAAAAGCAAGACATTCAGTGCACGTAGATCGACGTCTAATTTGTTTGGGGTTTCGTTGAGTCAAGTTGATTCGAGGTGGAATAGGAGCAGTAGCTTATACAGACACTTAAATCTTCTGTCAGCTAGAAAGAAAAGAACCTCCAAGCTGGAAGAGAAGCTAGCTGGCGCTCAGATTTGAAGACCGCCGTGCGTCGATCGAGCAACGCATGAGCATGGAGATACTGTACTATTTTTGGCATGTTTGGTTACTCGCATCGTTTTTCTCTCTCTTTGCGTTTGCGTCCTCGAAGAAACTGGCTGAGGAAAAAGGTGATCTGTACCATGTTCTACGTCTCATTTAGTTGTCCACAATTTTCCAGCCAGTTCCGCTTGAAATGAAAGGAACATAGTTTGGTTTTATTTTCCTGTTTCGTGTACTCTCAACTCTTATCTACATGGTGAACTTACTTCATGGCATCACACTTGAAACAAATCCGTCTACGTGACAACCTAATTAAAAGCGGTGAGCAGAACAACGGCGCGGCGCGGCAGCGGTGCCACGGCGGAGGTCACGGTAATAGCTCCGCCGGCGCCGGTGAAGTTTGGCGATGGAATGGAGATCATAGAGAGATTGAATAGTTAAGGTGAGACATATAAGCACTAGTAATAGTGATGTGGCACTTTAAGGGCACGCCACTAGTAATAGATATACTAGTGCGTAACAACATTCCTCCACGCCACTAGTAACTTATGTCAGATTCGACAGCTGGGCTCCACTAGTGACGTTTCTTTGGAAGGTACGCAGTGGTATGTTATTAGTGGTGTGGCCTTATATTGTGATGCCACAGCCCACAGGTAATTTTCCCAAGTACCGGTGGCGTTGCTCCATTTTGGTGCGCCAGCGCCACTGGTAACAACTACTGATAAACACTTTTCCCACTAGCTAATGGATCCTTTCTCCTGTCGGAGGAGCATAGGCAGGACATGAATGTTGGGTGCTGCCATTTGAAAACGGTTGCACTGGATTTATACAAGCAATGCCACTATAGGCTTGATGATCTAAAGCTATCATGTTAATGCAGCGGCTTCTCATGCCTTTAGCTCTTTTGACTCATTGATCCATGTCTAAACTTTAAGTGATTTTTTAGATATACTCTTGTAATAACAAATTCTGAAGAGATAATATCTTCATATTCTCCCCCGCGTAACAATCTCCCTCGCCACCGTGTAGCGATGGGAAGGGAGACCTAAATGGCCACCGCCACAGGTTCCCACCGCTCCCTCCTCCTCTCTCGTCACCCCTAGAGGGCGCGTCCGGGCGAAGCCCAACCGGCATCTCCAGCGGCGGGTCTCGATCATCCTCTCGCGCAACGGGGTGGGGGGCAACGCGGGCCGGTGTTTCTGGCTAGGGCGTGGTGCTGTAGAGCGCCCCGAAGTGTTTTCCTGCTGGCCGCGGTGCTTGGTGTCGCGACGTACAGTGCGGCAGGTCGCAGTCGGCGCCGGCTGATGCAGGAAGGGGCGCCCAGATCCTCTCTCTACCAGAGTCACCGCCTTGGTTGTGTCGGTTCGGATGGATTTGGGTCGTGTGCTCGGGTTTTTCTAACCCGATGCGACTCTTTCTTCTGCGTTGCTGGGTGTCTCCAACGATCATCTACGCTCTAGATCTCTAAGTTCGAGGGACTACTGCCGGAGAGATATCATTTACCCGGATATTCCGTCGTGGATGATGCGACAATGTCTGAGGCGCTGCTAACCTCCTTGGAGGGTATAGTAATGGTTACGGTCCCGTCTGGTGTAGGGAAACCTCAGCTTGGCTTGTCGGACCGGACATTGGTGGTGTGTGCCGTCGTGTGCCTTCTTAATTCGAGGCATTGTTTTGGAGTTCGTATCTGCTCGTGGGATCTCTAAGGCGGCGCTGGACCACCACGTAGACTCGGCTGAAAGGGATGTTTGCTCATTCTCCCAGATCGGATGATGGTGGCGTGTGTCGCCGCTCCCCCGCATGGTGTTGTTTTATGAGCAAGTGTTGGTTGGAGGGGCCCTAAGGTGGAGCAGCATCATATCTACCGCGTCGACCACAACGGGTCAGGACGGGTTAGCGCAGTGGAGAATCGACGGCAGATGCATTATGCGCACATGAGGGTGGCGCTATCTGACGTCGTGGCGGCGACGACGGCAGGCCTGACAAGGGCAATACATTGATATCTCCTAAATATGGGTTGGCGGAATACGATGGGGGCGATTTCTGTAGCGCGCGCATATAGTGCGCGTCGAGAGTCTGCTAGACCGGTTTGTGTTCACTGCTTGCACACAAGTGCGTAGGTGTGATGTCAGTACACACGGTTCCGATTATGTCCACCCTCTTCATCAAGGTTGTAGTTGTAAGGAAAGTTGTGGTGAGGAAGATGGCTTCTAGTTGATTGATATATTTCTTGCTAAGACTTTGTTAAAAAATAATAAATACTGAATAAATTTATAAAGAGACTATATGCATCGATCAGTGTAGTTGCTCCGGAGCTATGCTTTTTCGGCATACTTTGTCTTGGTACTGCGAGAGAACCCGTGTTGTTAGGTCGCATTCTGGCATGACCCCGCCGTGGCGCATGCCAGCCGAGTACAAAGGGACGGATGGACCATGCGCACGCACTGCAACTTTTGAAGTCAAACATTGCATGCGCGTGCATGTGTTGAGCTGTATTCGGTTGAGACACACAAATGTAGCTGCCAGCCTGAATCACACTTTGAAGTAAAGTCTGACCTTGACAATTCTATCTTCATGCACTTTGGCTACCAACCAACTGATAGTACGTGCCTACCTACTTGTCTATCCCTGCTGCCAGGGAAACACTAGTTATTCTTATTCTTTTCCAGAATAGAGCTTGCCCTTGGAATGCCCTAATTATGGTTTTCTTCATGAAGAGAAGTGCTCTAGCAGTGCAATTTAATATGTTAATCTTGCACTAAAATTTTGGTTAATAAGGATCAGAAGATATATGCTCCGTCTTCTTTTCTTTGGCCTCCTCCTCACTGCCTGTACCCTTCATTGGCAGAGCTAGGATTCTTGCAATGGGTTGGACAACTTGATGTGGTTTTTTATAGCATCACAATATTTATTTATAAGTCAAACTTTTGCCAAAATCTTAATACAAATGCTCTAGTATAGCTAACCTCACAAGTCACCCTAAAATGTTCAAATAGAAATTAGTATTAGTCATACAAAAGAGAAGATTGGAAGGTTTGCAACATAATACAACTCCACTTTAGGCTTACCATGAAAATCTCACGTATGCCATCACAACTTAGTTCGAAGAAGGCATCTTGTTTGATTAGAATGACCAAACAATTTTCCAAGAGCATATCATTAATTTGATTTTTCATCCTGGCTTATCACTTGAGTTTTTTTTTACCCCTTGATAGATTTTCTACTATAATCAGTGGATCGTTTTCACCTTTGAAACTTGAGTATCGTCCATGCATATTCTATTTTGCTATTGGAAGAACAAATACGAGTTAGTTCTTTCCCAATTAGGACAGCTCCAAGGGAACCCCCAATTGTTCTCATATATCCGTTTGACGCGCCCGAAAATAAATCGCGTCCCAATCAGGACAATTTTTCCAAATTTGTCCGAACACCACCATTTACCTCCAAAATAGGGGGGGGGGGGGGGGGGGGGGGGGGGAGATTTGTGGGCGTCCGGACTTATGTAGAGACAGCTGCCTCGTTAAAAACTTGGCATCCACACTCCATTGTTTCTCTCTCTCTCTCCTTTGCCTCGAGGCATCTCTCTCCTGTCAGATCCAGGCGCTGCCGCTCCCATCTTCGCAATGTCGTTGGTCGACCCCAGGCCCAGCCGCTTGCGCTTCTGACACATTCAAGCCGTGTGCGAGGTCACGCGGCACAACGAACTGGGCGTGGGCGTCCCACAAACCCCGTGTTCGTCGATCTTCCCTCGTCCTCGCCTTCGATGTCCACTCCAGTCTCGCCCACATGAAGGTGTTCGGTCATTTGACCGAATAAACTTTTAGGCACATTTTTTTTGCAAACATTCTATTATGACATTTTTTTGTGGTAGGCAATGGATAGCGAGAATTAGTTCTTCTTTGATGAATTTTTGGAATTGTCATCTGATGATTATGACGATGATATTTATATGTTTATGTGAACTATGTTATTTGAGTGTTTGCTTTTTTGTTTAGTTTTGTGTATTAAAAAATACCTTGCAATTGATTGGCATCATAAGTACGTGAAACATGAAGAAAAACGAAATGGACAAAAGTACAAAACGTACACTTGTTCGATCAGCTTGAGGGCCCATATTTCTGGAAAAGTGTTCGGACACCTTCAAAGGAACGACGAGGAAAAACGCATGTCAAGCGAGTACGCCCAAGGAACGACAACGCAAAAGGGGTGGATGGATCATGGATGCAACACGACTTTCTCTTCAGTCAGTGCAGCAGCTGGTTCCGGCTGGTTGCCGCCACTAGCGTGGACGTGGCTGGATGCAGCGGGCGCGGCCGCCGTCCACCTCCTCCTCCGCAAGCTCAAAAGCTTACTGCAACTGGCAGTAGCACTAGTGTTCATCATATTCATGTCCCTTGCCCTGCACGTTCAAACACTCGAATTGTCAGTAAGTACAAGAGAGAAAGAAATAAAGCATCTTCGTCAAGTAAAAACAGAAGCTAGCTAGCCAGATTTGGTCACGCGTGTGTATGGACCATCGAGCAACGTAATCTATCACCGACTGACTGAATGTGCACTGTCAGCTAGGCAGGTACATTCAGAAAAGTTGATGCTATATCGATCTATGCCATGTGCTTCACAGAGGAATTGTGGCGCAGAGCAGAGTAGAGCATGGCATGAAAACGGAGTAGCATGCAGCATACATTCAGAGTGATGGAAGAAAGGAATCACTCGGAGAAGTTACTGCCTATCGGCCGCAGTGCGCAAACAGCCGGCCATTGCGGATCTAGCAGCATCGATGTCTGCGAGTCAGCGTCAATTATTGTGAATTCGATCACGAAAGTAGATTAGGGAGCCGCTTTCAATATATGTTACTTGGTGAACGACTGAAGTGCACAATTCTGTTAAGTTGATGGATCTGCAATGCAATTGCCCCTTCAAAATGGACTTACAAGCAATAAAATCGTAGTCGGTCTGAAGATTTTTCTTTTGGGGCGTGTCACTTGTCACGCACTTACTCTGGCAGTAGTGGTACTCCTAGCTAGGCTTTCGCTTGACACGCATGCACATTATGTGGTTGTAGACTTGGATAGGAGTAGCTATAGGAGCAGCGTGATGAAAAGATGGGCACAATCTCAAGTTACATTCGGACCGGCACTAGCAGGCAGACATGAACCTTTTTATATATTTTTATTTGGAAGCAAATCTGCACCTTATAGTTAGGTCGTAGGTTAAGATGGCTAGGTGCTTACTTTAATTCCGGGGTTGAATTGATCTGTCTTTCGTTGTACTCCGTTGAACACGAAACTTTATTCTGTGCCGTAACGTAATAGGTGACGAACAGTATTGTCGCTATCAGCTGTGGCTGCTGGTTGCCTAATTTGGGTCGTTGTCTAATCTCCCCACCACGGCGAGCTTCCGGATCGATGCGCCATCAGCAACTTGGAGCTAGCTAGCTATCGCTACTGTTTTGGCGACGGGAACACTTCCCACTCACGACAGCGTCTTCGAAACGCAGGGCCGGGAGCATGTATCTATGTGGAGATATAGAGGCAGAGATATCTGATCGATGGTGATGGATGACTGGGCGATCGAAAAACAAAGTGATTAGAGCATTTCCAGTCGCGGTCCCAATAGCAGCTCCACTCCACAGTTATCTGGCTAGGCTACTGATCCTAACATGCTCTTATTCCAACTTCTTGCTATAGTACAAGATGCTCTTGCGAATGTGCCACATTCTCCTCAACTTGGTCTAGCTGCGTGCAGCGGATCGTTTGATGCGGCTCAGAAAGCAGCTTGCCTGTGACGGTGTTCTCCGGATCTGGGCGTGAAGGTCTCCCGTCTTTCTTCTCTCTGGTGGTGCTCCGGCGGCGGCAGAGGTCGACGTCGGGCGTTGGGTCTTTTCTGTGCAACGGCCTCCAAGGTGTTCTTTGTATTTTTTTCTTTTCGGAGGTCCTTTCTGCATATGTGCCTGGACACCTGTGCTTCCGGCTGGTTCTAGTAGGGTTACGCGTGTGTGGTGTCTGTATCTTTGATCTTGTTGAATGAACGCGTGGAATTTCTGGTTCTTTATTTCCGCATGACTAACGTACCAAGAAAAGTCTTAGTTTTCTTGTTGTGTTTTGCATCCACCTCTTGGGCCCTGCGACTGAGACCAGTACAACAATCTCTCTGTGCTTATATTGTCCCTCTCAATGTTTGTGGCTTCTTTTTAACATTCAACACCTAGGCTAGCTGACAACCGTATCGATTTTGCCTGTCTTCCAAAAGAGAGATGGCGGCCGAGCTGAGCAGAGAGGAACGGTGGAGCCTCGCCGGCACGACGGCGCTCGTCACTGGCGGCAGCAAAGGAATCGGGTACGCACATCAGCAAATCTTTTAGTTCTGTGCCTTGGGCGTGTACACTGATTGTATACGTACTCACGCCTGCTGCTTGTTTCCGTGCATATAGTCATGCCATAGTTGAGGAGCTCGCCGGGTTTGGGGCGCGGGTGCACACCTGCTCCAGGAACGCAGCCGAGCTAGAGGACAGCCGGCGGCGGTGGGAGGAGAAGAACATGCGAGTCACCGTCTCCGTCTGCGACGTCTCTGTGCGCGCCGAGAGGGAGAAGCTCATGGAAACGCTCAAAGAAACCTTCGACGGCAAGCTCGATATACTCGTAAGATTTTGTCACCGATCCCTTCTTTGATATTCGTATTCTAGGAAAAGAGGAGGACCAATAACCTCTCCCTAACCTCCCGGAGGTCTCCCCGCCGCCAGCCCTAGGGCTTCTAGTTCCGCTGCCCAGTCCACCCTGCCGCCGTCGGAGGAGGCCGTCGCCGGCGGACGGCGGCGGTGCGGTGCCCCAATAAGTTTTCTCCTATTTCTTCGCTGGCCCTAGCTTCGCATCCATCTCGTCGGAATTAATCCGGCTGCCGCGATCTGGCCGCCCACGATTTGGCCGCGTACAGTCGCCTCCGGCCTCCGGGAAGGCTGCCGATATGTGCCCCTGATTGGGCCGCAGCTGGCCATCCCCGAGGGCACAAGCGAACGGAATCGTTCGAATCTTGCCGGCCGGCCGGACGGAGCGTGTGCTGGAGCTTGTACACGTATTGTACGCACCAGCAGCATGCAAACTCGGCTGAAGATGGGCATGATTCGATGCTGGACGGATCTGCGTCATGTACGCATCTGCGCCAAGGAGAAGATTCGTTCTGCGTGTTTGAGCCCCTTTGATCTTGTCATCGACGTGTTCCGGATTTCCTGCCAGAGACCTATACGGATCAGCGTTAAGCTCTTGATTATCTGTTATCTGGATAGGATGGAATCTTGTCGTGCGTGTCCATATCAGCCTGTGTGGTTTCATGAGGGTACCAAAAGAAGCTCCGCTGGCTGTGGGAACCGTGGAACATGTCGGCATCTCGATTTCTATGGTGTATACATCGGTGGAGAAGGTCATGGTGGCTGAGATTTGAGGCTAAAGTTGGCGAAAGGGTTTTTCGACACGATGAAGACTTTGCTTCGTAGGAGCCGGTGTTCGGATCCAATTCGGACATGGCACTTGTGCGCCTGGTGTTTGATGACTTGCAGGAGCAACCTTGGCAAGTGGGGCAGCAGCACCGGAGGAATTCAAGTTTGATGGCGCTCTTCGAGTGCCGTGTCTTGACTTTTAGGGTGAAAACCTAAGGAAAACATTGTTTTGAGAGATTGGACTTTATCCAGGGTGAAAACCTAAGATCTTGGATCGGGCGACGACGGTATTTGTGCACTGTTTCCCTTATTGTAGGCGTCGCTTTTGGATAACTTTTTGTATTCCGGGTGTTGTCTTTGGTGGTGGTTTGTGGGGCTGCTGCTGCTGCGAGGATTTGATTACCGTGGCGGGGCTCTTTTCCTTTTCTTTTTCTTTTTACGCTGTGTGCATCCTGGATGTCGTTCTGTGACATTTTGTTGGTGCAGAGGCTGGGTGTAATTGATATTTTTTCGATATTAATATATTCCCTTTATCTAAAAAAAATTCTAGGAAAAAAATGTGAAGGCGGCGACAGATACAAATGTTCGTAATTTTTGTGTAACTCCATGCATGCAGGTAAACAATGCGGGGCAATTGTTCATCAAGGCGGCTGCGGAATGCACAGCGGATGAGTACTCGCGTTTGATGGCCACTAATTTGGAGTCGACCTTCCACCTCAGCCAGCTCGCACGGCCTCTTCTGCTTAACGCCTCCGTTGCAGGAGGAGGCAGCATCATCAACATGTCCTCCATCGGAGGCACAATCAGCTATGCAGGCGCCGCGATTTATAATGTCACAAAAGGTACTACTATATGCTTTATTTGTGCTCAACACTTTACTAAATAAGAATAGAGGGAGTAGGTTTTCTTTGGAGTACACAAGTTCCCAAAAAGTAATGAAGGATTCATAGAGAAGTTATTGCATCGTCCGAAGAAAACGTACGGTATCTTTTTTTTTATATATATAAGGCAAAAGATTCGCCATTCAGAGACAAAAATATAGGTCTCATGGAGTTATTTGGGAACTAAAAAAGTTCATCTAGGGCCTAAAATGACGAGTTGTATTGTAGTAGTATTTGTTAACATAATCTATGTTGGTATGCATGCAGGAGCGATAAACCAGCTTACAAGGAGCCTTGCTACTGAGTGGGCACCGGACAAGATCCGTGTAAATGGTGTCGCCCCAGGCTTTGTCACGACTGATCTGATCAAAGATGTAAGTCCATACACCTCTATCTTCTTTAGCACCCTTACGTGTCAAAGGAATAAACTGGAGTCATTCTTACATTCCATAACTAAGTGCCAATGATCATGACATAACTGTGTTGTGCACAGACAACTACAGATCAACTAGAGGATGAGCACTCCAAGACGCCTATGCGCCGAAGCGCCAAGCCGATGGAGATTGCTTCGGCGGTGTCATTTCTGTGTTTGCCAGCCGCTTCCTTCATTACCGGCCAGGTCATTTGTGTCGATGGTGGCCGAACCATTAGTGCTTAGCTGCTGCTGCTGCTCCACACAAAATGGAAAGAATAAATTCGACGCCTTTTGTGAATAAAGCATATGCTTTTTGTAAATGGTGTCGCCCTAGGCTTTGTCACGAAGTGGAAAGAATATAAATTGGACGCCTTTTATGAATAAAGCATATACCTTTTGGCAGTCACAAAGCCACGCACAAACGCTGCTCCAATCATCGGCCTAGAAGGCCCTTGACGGTCGTGAGAAGACGTAAAGTCTTGCTCTTGAAGTAATCCCTAGCCTCGCGGGCGACTCCGGAGGTGTCGTGGGATTGTCACGGCAAGTGCCATTGAGGGTGGCAAACGAAGAAGTGAGGAGCAAGGCGGCGTGGAGTATCCGGGAGCGGGATTGGCACACGATGTACGCAGGCTCGGGCTCCCCTCGAGCAAGTAGTCAGTAAGTCCTACTTCTGTAATAATATTGATCTCTCAAAGGTTACAAAGTCACCTGCTTATTAGCTTAGGTGATTGTGGTTATCTAGATTATATGTACCCTCTAAGGGCCGGGTCTTCCTCTCGGCTTTATATAGTTAGTCGGCTAGGGTTACAACAGTACCGAACCAAGTCGGTTACGACTAAGAGACCTAGACTAAGGTGGCCAGCCCTGTCGTGTCTTCCACTCCAAGTCGTCTAGCGTCGTACATCCGGTGGATTCCCTGTTGGATCCGGCTCAGGCTTCCGGTTGTCCGGTGATACGTTTCAAACGTATCTATAATTTTTGATGTTCCATTCGTGTTTTATATCAATTGCAACATGTTTTATATGCACTTTATATCATATTATGACATTTATTGGACTAACCTATTAACAAGATGCCACAGTGTCAGTTTCTGTTTATTATGTCTGTGCATTGCAGAAAATGTCAAAAAATGAAAGTGCTCAGAAAAATCTGAAAAAATTACAGAAATTCTATTTCGCCAGAAGACTCCGCGAGCCAGAAGGACAAGTCCAGGGGAGGCCCACAGCCCCCACATGC
Organism: Poa pratensis; assembly: GCA_947311845.1. NCBI lineage: Eukaryota > Viridiplantae > Streptophyta > Magnoliopsida > Poales > Poaceae > Poa > Poa pratensis. The sequence goes on from CAMZMU010000027.1 coordinate 4,051,130, forward strand.
ACCCTCCGCGCGGTTGGGGCTTGGCCGCGCCGAGGGGTGATGTGGGCACCTCGTGCACCGCCTCGCGACGCCCTTTGGACTATATATTGCCCCTGACCTAAAACTCACAGGAGAATCGACGATTTCCCCAGAAAAGTTCCAGAGCTCCGCCGCCATCCAAAACCCTAATTCGGGGGAGAAAAGTCTCTGTTTCGGCACCTTGCTGGGACGGGAAAGTGCCCCTGGAGCCATTTCCATCGACGCCACCGCCTCCATCATCGCCGTTGCTGCCTCCCATGATGAGGAGGGAGTAGTTCTTCATCGGGGCTGAGGGCTCAAGCCGGTAGCTATGTGGTTTATCTCTCTCTCTCATGGTGTGATCTTTATGTGATCATGAGCTTTATAATCTAGTTTAATCCATAGATGTTACTCTTCATTATCTTATGATTATGCTACTCAAAGTGGTTTTATTAATGTAAACTCCGGAGTCACCTTTGTCCCACGATGCGAAGTTGACAGTGTGCGCACCGTATGTGGCTCTTAGGCTAAAGATTACAGGAATACTTATCATGAGTTATTATTTGTGTTGGATGTCTCTATGAAATTGTGGTGTTTGTCTAGTACTATTTAGGGCGCTCAAGTTGACAGTGTGGGGTTCCATAGATGTGGAATGCGACTTTAAGGTGTGCTTTTATAGCCTACGCAGTGGATTGGTGTTTGTTATCCAATGAGAGAATAACTCAGAGTAGCATATTGAAGAGGAAATATCTATGTATTCAATTATATTATTATTTTTTAGAGTGTCCACTAGTGAAAGTATGATCCCTAGGCCTTATTTCCAAGCATTGAAACACCGTTTACTCTCATTTTGTCTCATGTTTGCTTGCTGCCATTTTTATTTCAGATTGCAATTACCACTTATAATCATCCATATCACTTGCATTTTAATATCTCTTCGCCGAACTAGTGCACCTATACACCTGACAAGTGTATTGGGTGTTGCGGACACAAGAGACTTCTTGTATCTTAATTGCAGGGTTGCTTGAGAGGGATATCTTTGATCTCTATCTCCCTGAGTTCGATAAACCTTGGGTTATTCACTTAAGGGAAACTTGCTGCTGTTCTACAAACATCTGCACTTGGAGGCCCAACACTGTCTACAAGAATAGAAGCGTGCGTATACATCATCCGGCTGGGTTTCAGGCTTCACCTCGTAGTCCTAGGCCATCCGGCGTGTCCGCCGACACAGCCGCCCATGGGCCACCCCAGCCTGCTAGAATCTCTCCAAGCGATGGGCAGGGAGTTGTAAAAAACTGATGAGGCTCTGCTACGGCTGCTGCTCTGGTTGCCGTTGCTGAAGGCGGTGTTGTCACGCCCTCCAGACCACCGTGGTCGACGGTGCTAGAAGCATGGGGCCGCGGTGCTACGAAGCCATGGCGGTGGCGCAGGTGCTACGAAGGCAGAGCAGCACAGCTACTAACCGTCGATGCCAGAGCTGCAAACAGTGACGCGCGGTGCTGGAGTGCAAATGCCACTGCGGCAAGGCGGTGCCGCCACCCACAGGCAGTGCTCCAATCAGCTGACGCATGTGTTGCAAATGCCGACGCACAGTGCTGGAAGCCCAAGATGCCATTGCAGCAAGGCGGCGCCGTCTCCTGTCGGTGGTGCTGCAAGCCACCAACATCGGTGCTGCATACGGCGATGCGCGGTGTTGCAAGTTGCGGATGCCGCTGCTACAAGCAGGCACCGACTCCCGCAGGCGTGCTACGAGCCGCCGACGCCGTGCTGCAAACCATAACGCTCCTGCTGGAACGAGTGTCTCCCCTAGCGGCGGCAGGGCTGCAATGTCCATCTTCTCCGATGGTGGCGTGGTTCCTGGAGGAGCGACGCAGTCCCGGAAGCCATGGGGGACGTTCAGGGGAGGGAGAGTGGTGGGGGCTGGGGCATGTTTGCTGCCTCGGCGAAGCTGCAACGGCCATCTTCTCCGGATGTGGCCGTGGTTTATGGAGGAGTGATGCAGATGCGGATGCCATGGGAGGCGCAGCGGTGGGATTAGTTTCTTCGGGGAAGTTGGTTGACCGAGCGAGTTTAATCAGATGGCGCCCAGCGACTGAATCCAACGACGCGCGAGGTGGAGGATCGGATTGATCCTCCGGAGGACGCTCAGCACGGGCCTATTAATAAAAGTTTAAGGAGAGGATTGGAGCGCTACGTACCTTTGCTTTGCTAAGATACCCGATCCGTTGTTCCTTTAATTACCGGCAACAACTATTGAACAATAACCTTCGCTTTGCTTTCGATAGTCTCTCGGCATTAGCGAATCTAAAAAAAGAGTAGATCTAACTTATAGTGTGGCTCTTTCCCCTTCACCCTCCTTTAGCCATACTATCGGTAGTTGCAAATGTATGTAATGACACTACTACAGAAATGCCTATTAGTGGCGCACCAAATTGGATTTCTGTGGCGCACCCACCAAATTGCTGGGTGCGCCACAGAATTCTCGTCACAAAAATTTATTCTGTGGCGCACCTAGCATATGCGCCACAAAATACAAACAAAGATTCTGTGGCGCACCCCAGCTAGGTGCGCCATAGAAAGTGTTTTTCGTTTTTTTTTTTAAATGCTGGCAGCGTGGCCGAAGATTCTTTCGCCCGCATCCCCGCCCGCCGTCCCTCCTGGGCGCCGCCGTCCTTGGCCCTGATGCGCACGCCCGGGTCACGCGCCGCGACGCGCCCGCCGGAGGTGGAGGGGTCGGAGTCGCGCGGGCGGAACTAGTCCTGCGGCGAGGCGGCTCCGGTGGTGTTAGTGGCCGCGGGAGGGCGCCTGATCAGTGGCATATTTACCTAAATTGCAAGCATATCTTTTAGCATAATTCACTCTCATTTGAATCTTTCTTGATTAATTATGCCACTGAAATAATAGTTAAGATGCTATATTTATTACATGAGCTACTTTACAGCCTTGTTGTCATATTTGCAGGATTGGTGCGCAAAGGCACCAAAATTCTACATCAAGGCTGAGCAAGGATCTGCTGGAAACATGACCTTAGTGAGCAAGGACCTGAACAGAAAACTACAGGGATCTTCTTGTGCAGAAAGAAGAGAAGAGGAGGGACCATGCTGCAAAAACGTGCAGATCAGATCGAAGATAAGGAGCAGCCAGCTCCAATCGGCAGCCCAGGCCTGGCACTTCTATCCCCTTCCTCCCGAGCTATCTCTGCACTGCCGGCCGCCGCCGCGGCCAGGCAGGCGTGGCGGCGCGCCACCAGGACTCCACCCAGCCACCACGACGAGCTGCCCCTTGTGCCCTGCGAACTGCTGCTCGTCCCCAAGCGCTGCAACCTGAAGCTGCTCTTCCTCATCTCCAAGTGCTGCTCCTCCTCAACGCCTCCTTCTGCTCTTCACCGACCTGAAGCTCTACATGGGTTGACTTCACTCAATTTCTCCTCTTTCTCTCTTTTCCTACAATTTCAGACTTGAGTTGAGACTTGTAGATCATCCAGTTGTGAGTAGTGCTTGTACTATTTGGTTAAGACAGTGATTTGAGTGACACACTTTTCTGTTGCCTCTGAATATTACTTCTTCTGCTCATAACTAGTTTGATCTATGGCGTGTATGGCTAGTCCCTGCACGCCGGTTTGTTGCAACATCTTTCCCTTGCCCCCAATTGCTTGTTAACTCACAGCGATCTGGCTTGACAACCCAGAAAGTTGTGATCTTCGTGTCGGGGGAATAGTTAACCCGCGACTTATTTGAATTCAGCAACAGCGACTTAAGGCCGCGTATCATTATTGGGCCACAAGAAAGATGGGCTAATCTCGCATCGCGACTCTACAAAGGAAAGCTCCAGAAGGTCGGTGCAAACTTGCCTTGGAAGACTAGAACATAATCAGACTTCGTGTAGAACTCTTGTAACCTGACGAGACTCTGTGTATATAAAGAGGACTGCAGGACTTAGAACGGGTCGAGATCAATATCCACGATCTAGAAGCCCTTAAACCCTAGCTCATACGGCGAGTTCCACATTGGATCGCCCCCATTGTATCACCTCGATTATCATATCAATACCAATCTAGGGTAGGCAGGAAGTAGGTCTTTTACCTCACATTGAGGGGGCCGAACCTGGGTAAATCTGTGTTGATCTTTGTTCCTGCGATCCCAAGCTTGGAGATGCTTGACTCGCGTAATCCCACACCTACGAAGTCATCTATGACACCTGACGTGACAAACCCACGACAGTTGGCGCCCACCGTGGGACCTGCGGTCAAGAGCGTCACGTTCCGCGCAGGATCCATGAAGGGAGCTGAAGATCTCGTCGTTGGCCGTATCATTATGGTTGACGGCACACCCCTCATCGACGATTCAAGCTGGGGGCCGGAAGCGGATTATTTGGAGATCGGCCATATCATCCCGTTTGGATCTGTCGACGTTTTCGTTGGGTTCATTGGCGGCGGCTTGGACCAAGAAGGCGACTCATCAGGAGAAGTCGCCGATGATGAAGAAGGGTCCATCGAGAGCATGGACTCGCAAGAATTTGGATCCGTCATACCGGCCTTTGAAGAAAGCCTTTGGGGTTACCCACAGGAAATCGCGTTATCACCAGAACGGGAGACGGCGCGAGTCGCAGTCTACGCGACTGGAGGAGCCGGTGCATCAGGAACCGCTGGAGAGGCCGAAGTATCGGCACCCCCATGCAACCGCTGCTTGTCCCTGTATCAGAAAGAAACGCTGCCGTCCGCGCAACAGAAATTGAAGCCGCCAGGGCTGAGCTCCTGTACGAGGATCGAAGGATGGAAGATGCGTCAAGGAATCCAACAGGAGCAGCAAAGAATAGCCGCGCTCGCTGCGACTCAAAGACAGGTTGACTCGCAGGCACAATTACGTGCGGCTCAACCAACAGTGGAGCTCCCGCCTACTCCAACTCCGGGAGCAGGAATCCCAATAACTACAGAAGGATTGGGACCGATAAATCAGGAGGCCCAGCAACAACCAAGGAGGTTTCACACCCCACAGGGTCACTACCAAAACCTTGTTGATAACATGTATGATGCGGCTAATATCTTGACTCAGATGGTGCCAACAGGCGACGACCCGGTCAATGCTGAAGCACGGCGTGCGATTCAGATGTTAAGCACCGTTGTTTGCAGCAGGCCAACCGGCAGATGCCGCACGACAACTACCCCTTATGCCAGTCAACCACAGGGCTGCCGCAGAAAGAAGCGTCCAGAGCAAGGCCACCAGAGAATATATCAGGAGTCGCACAGAGGCAACAGGAGCAAGTCGCGGAAGCACATGCGGATATGCCAGCAGTGCAGACGAGGCCCATGGAAGTTAACAACCCCACGGGCGCGACCACAGCCCTGTCCTCGCGGCTCAAGGGCCCTGCATGTTTCACTGAAAGGATCAGATCGGAACCTTTCCCTGAAGATTTCAAAGGACCACGCAAGGTGGCAAATTACAACGCCAGCATGGATCCCACCACCTGGCTGAACAATTATGAGATGGGGATGAGCATTCTAAACGCCTCAGAAGAAATATGTGCAAGGTACCTCAACATGATGTTAGAAGGCGCAGCACACATATGGCTGCAAAATTTGCCTCCCAATTCTATAGATACTTGGGAGGAACTGAAGGACGCTTTCGTTAAAAACTTCCAAGGAACTTGCAAGCGACTCTGCAACATAGAAGATCTCGAGCGTTGTGTTCAGAAGGAGGGCGAGTCAAGTCGCCACTGGATGAAAAGGGTGGCAGAAATAATACACTCCTCAGATAACATACCACCAAGCTCAGCCGTCCTGGTAATGGAGAAGAACTGTAAGTTCGAGCCACTGATTCATAAGTTGGGTCACATGAAGGATAAAGTCAAGAGCCTCAGCGAGGTAATGGTTGCGGCTAACAAATACGCCGGCTCAGACAAAACCAGAGATGCGTCAGAAGGAAGAAGAGCAGGTTGCTGCCAAAGGAAAGAAAAATACCAACAAGCCGTAGCAGCAGCAAACAGGCCACAACAACGCGAATCAAAATAAACGCAAAAGTGAAGATGGTCACTCAGGGCTTGTCGCCAATACGCGTGGAGGGTTCAGAGGCCAGCGGGAAGGGGTCGAGGATACGGCTCCCATCCATTCAACATGGAAGAAATTTTCAACCGGCCATGCGACCTTCAACAACAGGTGATGGGCAGCCAGCAGACCATACCAAGGCACAATGCAACTATTATAAGAAGTGGAGAGATGGAAGCCCACTCAATATAGGAAATTCCCACGAGGGAAGCCCTGGTGCGGCTCATGATGCAAATATTGGGCAGCACAGCGCAAGTAACCCCAGGCAAGCGGGGCAGTACCACACAATAGTCATTGACACCTCCAAAAGAGAGGAGAAGTTGAGTCGCAGAAAATCAACAGGTGAACGCCATAATGCCAGCAACGCCCAATTGGCTAAGGTGGTCGGAACACACAGTAACTTGGAGTCGCGACGATCACCCACCACAAGTGCGGGAACCTGGAAAATTGGCATTGGTTGTGGCACCATATGTAGCAGGATACAAGCTTACCAAAGTACTTATGGACGGAGGGAGCAGTATAAATATCTTGTACTACGACACGTTTCAGCGTCTAGAGCTCAAGGACTCTAGCCTGCAGCCCACTTCAACCGTGTTCCATGGCATTGTCCCAGGAAAGTCTGCTCAGCCAGTGGGAAAGATAACCCTGGGGGTAACTTTCGGGACAGAAGAGAACTTCAGGAGCGAGTTCCTATGCTTCGAAGTGGTAAAATTCCAAAGCCCATATCATGCCTTGTTTGGAAGGACAGCTTTCGCTAAGTTTATGGCTAGGCCATGCTACGTATACCTACAGTTGAAGATACCAGGACCTAAAGGGGTTATCACGGTATATGGAGACAGAGAAAAAGCAATAGAATGCGAAGAAGGAGATGCGGCCTTCGCAGAATCAGCCTGCGCCGCGGAAGAATTAAAGAGTTATAATTCGCAGGTGGACCCAAATGACATGAGCGTAGTCACCACGCCATCTGCGGAGCCACCAATGAAATTTAAAGCAGCCCAGGATACTAAACAGCTAAATCTTGTCCCTGGCGACTCATCCAAGCAAACCAGCATTGAAGTGCATATGGAAGAAGAACAGGAGAAGGCTCTCGTTGCTTTCCTTCAGGAAAATAAGGACATCTTTGCATGGAAGCCATCAGATATGCTAGGAGTGCCAAGAGAATTAGCAGAACACAGCCTCAGAGTGAACCCTGCGGCTAAACAAGTTAAGCAGCCGCTACGGCGTTTCCATGATGATAGAAGGAAGACAATAGGAGAGAAATAGCTCGCCTACTGGCTGCAGGATTCATTACGGAAGTATACCACCCGGAGTGGGTGGCAAACCCAGTCTTGGTTATGAAAAAGAATGGTACGTGGCGAATGTGTGTTGATTACACCAGTCTAAACAAAGCCTATCCAAAGGACCCATTTGCCCTGCCACGGATCGACCAAGTGATTGATTCAACTGCTGGGTGCGAGCTGTTATGCTTTTTGGATGCCTATTCAGGCTACCATCAAATCAAGATGAAGAAGGAGGACCAAGAAAAGACATCCTTCATCACACCCTTTGGAGCTTTTTGTTATGTCAGCATGCCCTTTGGGTTGAAGAACGCAGGAGCGACTTACCAATGGTGCATTCAGAACTGTCTACATGAGCAGATAGGTCGCAACGTTCACGCTTACGTGGATGATATTGTGGTTAAATCGCAAGTTGGCCAAGATCTCATCAGCGACTTGGCAGAGACGTTCACGAACCTCAGGAGGTACAACATGAAGCTTAACCCTACAAAGTGCGTCTTTGGAGTGCCAGCGGGAAAATTGTTGGGATTTATAGTATCAGAAAGAGGCATTGAGGCTAACCCTGACAAGATAAAGGCCGTAATGGATCTCCAGAAACCAGAAAAAATCAGGATGTGCAGCGACTTACCGGGTGCGTTGCAGCATTGAGTCGCTTTATATCAAGACTGGGAGAAAAAGCATTACCTTTGTTCAGATTGCTGAAGAAGTCAGACACCTTTGTTTGGGAAACAGAGGCCGACGAGGCCCTCGCAGCCTTGAAAAAACAGTTGACAAATGCTCCAGTCTTAGCGGCTCCAAAGGATAAAGAGCCAATGCTGTTGTAATAGCAGCAAATTCTCGTGTTGTCAGCGCTGTCATGGTCATAGAGAGACAAGAGCTAGGAAAGGAATACCCCGTCCAAAGGCCAGTATATTATGTTAGTGAAGTACTCACGGCCTCAAAGCAGCGCTACCCCCAATGGCAGAAGTTGGTGTTTGGTGTGTTCATGGCGAGTCGCAAGTTGAAGCACTACTTCCAGGAACACCCAATAACTGTGGTCAGTTCAGCGCCTCTAGCAGATATCATCCGCAATCGCGAAGCTACTGGAAGAGTCGCAAAATGGGCGATTGAATTGGGACCACATCATATCAGTTATGAGCCGCGCACGTCAATTAAGTCGCAGGCTCTTGCAGACTTTATCAATGATTGGACAAAAATCCATGTTGCCCTCGGTATGGCTGAAGCAAAGTATTGGACCATGCACTTGATGGGTCAAGACAGTTACAAGGCTCGGGGGCTAGAGTTGTTCTAACATCCCCCAAGGGAGACAAGCTGCGGTATGTGCTACAGATACACTTCAACTGCACAAATAACGTGGCAGAGTATGAGGTATTGCTTCATGGACTCCGTATAGCAAAGGAGATTAACATAAGTCGCATACGCTGTTTTGGCGATTCAGACTTGGTGGCACAGCAGGTCTCTCGAACATGGGATAGCGAAGATGCAAATATGGCTGCATACAGAAGGGAGGTGGACAGAATCGCTGGACACTTCACTGGATACCAAGTTGAACACATTGATCGTAGGCAAAACGAAGCTGCAGATGCCCTATCTCGACTTGGATCCAATAGACAGTCAGTCCCACCCAATGTCTTCTTGGATGAGCTACACAATCCGTCAGTCAAGCCTCCAGCAGAGATTGACATTGCAGAGCCAGAGGATGATTCAACTTTAGTCGCAGCCCTGCATGAACAGCCAGGATGGACAGAGCCATACATGGCATATTTAAGTCACGGAGTGCTGCCAGATGATGAAGTGGAGGCGCGCAAATCATACGGCGATCCAAGGCCTATACAATTATCAATAACGAATTATACAAGCGCAGCGTCTCAGGAACATTCCAAAGATGTGTCTCACCAGAAGAAGGACGAAAAATCTTGCATGAAATTCATTCAGGCGATTGTGGCCATCATGCTTCGTCAAGATCTTTGGTGGCAAAGGCGTTCCGACATGGATTTCTTCTGGTTAACAGCATTGGCAGATGCAGAGCAAATTGTCAGTATGCGATGGATGCCAAAGATATGCCAGGCAGGATCATATGCCAGCTCAAGCACTTCGCACAATACCTATCACATGGCCTTTTGCCGTATGGGGTTTTGACATGGTAGGGCCCTTCAGACGGTCCTCAAACGGAAAAACTCACCTCCTGGTCATGGTGGACAAGTTCACAAAGTGGATAGAAGCAGAACCTGTGGGAGATTGTGAAGCTGAAACAGCAGTCAAGTTCTTGAAGAAGGTCATATTCCGCTTTGGATATCCCCATAGTATCATCACAGACAACGGGAGCAACACCTCTGAAGGAGCTACACAGATATTTTGCGCCAACAATGCATAAGGCTGGACCTCACGTCAGTAGCACACCCACAGAGCAATGGACAAGCTGAGCGAGCTAATCAGGAAATCCTACATGGAATTAAGCCACGCCTTATAGAAAAGGTGAAGCATCTCCAGGGTGTTGGGTAGAGGCATTGCCAGCAGTACTGTGGAGCTTGAGGACAACCCCTAACCGATCCACAGGGTTTACACCATATTTTATGGTCTATGGAGCAGAAGCGGTCATGCCCATGGATATCATACACGATTCACCAAGAGTTGCGGCTTACGTCGAGACAGATAACGAGACAGCTCGGCAAGACTCGGTGGACACATTAGAAGAAGTCAGAGACTTGGCAGCTTCAAGGTTAGCGGTGTATCAACAAGATTTGCGACGCTATCATGCCAGACGCATCAAAACCCGCACCTTTCAAGAAGGCGACGTAGTACTGCGACTCAAGCGAGACCATAAGGGCATGCATAAGCTATCATCTCCATGGGAAGGACCTTATATCATCAGCAAGAAGCTAAACAATGGCTCATACTATCTGCTGGACGCAAGGGAAGAAAGAAGCGATCGCCACGATTTTGAAGATCGTTTGGAAGCGCCTCGCCCTTGGAACGTCGCACACCTGCGACCTTATACATGAGAAAAGGCTGATTAGAGCCAAGCATCACCCTTTCTAGCTTTATAGCTGAGTATCATCACAGCCACTCAGGGCTAGAACTTCAACCTTTGGTCGCCACCTAGGCGCGACCTATGCAACATCTGATCGCCACCCAGGCGTGATCGACTCTTGTATCAGAAATCGGCCGCCACCCAGGCACGGCCGTAACTTTGTATCACCTCTGGTCGCCACCTAGGCGCGACCGACCCTATATAACATTTTTGGTTGCCACCTAGGCGCAACCGACTCAAGTATCATCTCTGGTCGCCACTTAGGCGCGACCGACCTCATGTCTCACTGTGGATCGCCACCTACGCGCGATCCAACCCTATGAATAACACGGTTGCCACCAAGGCGCGACCTATGTGTTATCATAACCCAAGCTTATCATAGCTTAGCCTATCATGGCTTTATCATTATGTTTCTTGGGGCTTTGTACCCTGAAACAGCCTTATTGGCAACCCTACCTTAAGTTGGATTGCTACTCGCATTATGTGGCCAAAGTACTGGGGTGCGGTGTCAATCGAGTGTGATGCCTATCATGGCGGCCAACGACCCTGAACACGCATTTTTACCTGGGAAATACTGAGTCGCGCGGGTGCCCACTTACAGGATTCAGATGGCCTAACGAGAGGTCGATGTACTGCTTATAGTACGGCAACACCAATTGCATTTACTTGTATCTTAACAATTGTTTTATTCATGATATCAAGATACAGGTGACGACCTTCAAAACCTTCTGGGAAGAATTGAGACGATTATCAAGTTGCATCCTCTCAATCCTTGGGGGCTACATCATAATTATCATCAAAAATTTGAAGATGGATCGTTATCTGAAGCTATCAAGCTATGTAAACAAAGAAGTTCACGAAGTCAGAAGATCTTCCAGGTGCGAGTCAAGGCCAACCCAGTATAAATATAAGTCGCAGAACAAGGAAGTGCGGCTTAAACGTTCAAAGATCAAGATATCTCATGAAGTTCAGGCCACACTTGGGGGCTAATGTCGGGGGAATAGTTAACCCGCGACTTATTTGAATTCAGCAACAACGACTTAAGGCCGCGTATCATTATTGGGCCACAAAAAAGATGGGCCAATCTCGCATCGCGACTCTACAAAGGAAAGCTCCCGAAGGTCGGTGCAAACTTGCCTTGGAAGACAAGAACATAATCAGACTTCGTGTAGAACTCTTGTAACCTGACGAGCCTCTGTGTATATAAAGAGGACTCGCAGGACTTAGAACGGGTCGAGATCAATATCCACGATCTAGAAGCCCTTAAACCCTAGCTCATACGGCGAGTTCCACATTGGATCGCCCCCATTGTAACACCTCGATTATCATATCAATACCAATCTAGGGTAGGCAGGAAGTAGGTCTTTTACCTCACATTGAGGGGGCCTGTCGTCGTATCGGCATCTTGGATAGGAGACGGGGTCCTGCTAGCCGAGGGTGAACGTAGGGCAAGAAGGTGGACGTCGTCAAGGTCGGGATTGTACACGGCGGTTTACCCAGCTTCAGGCACCACGGCGGTGGCGGTGCCCTACGTGCTGCTATAACTCACTATAAGGCAATATCGCCGTGAACAGGTTACAATGAGTTGGTTGTGTATCAAGAGTTGCCCTAAAGGCGTCCCGAGGTCCAGCTTATATAGGCGGCTGGACCTAGGGTTACAAGGTGAATACGTATCCAGCAAGTATACGGAGTCCTAAACCTAGCCGGCAAGTATGCCGCCTTCCGTCTTGGTCTTGGTGGCTTCATGGGCTTCAGTCTTGGGCCTCCTCCTTGCCGGCATCCGCCTTCCTTGGTCGTCAGCTATCTGGGCCGCCCGGTAGGCAAAGCCTTCACCACCACTGCGGGCCACCCTGGACTAGCCGGATTGATCCATGCTGGTGATACCCCTAGTAGGTATATCCCCAACATTAGCCCCTGGGAGGGTTCGAGTTCTTCAGGCGCCGTCTTCTTTGTCGGCAACGTCCGCCTTGTCTTGTAAGCGTCTGAAGAGCTTGAAGCATTCCATAGTTGAAAGTAAGCGGCGGTCCGCCTAAAGTAGTCGGACAACTTGCCGCCATCATGGGAAAGACGGCCTGACCATTGTCAGGAATCTTCCTGGCACCAGTCTTGTCAATTGACTGGACCGTCAAATGTTGACGGATGACGCCATGCAGTCCACGACAGTTTGGACTTGGGCATGCGTCATGATGGTTTCTCCACTACGCACAGAAATCGGAGCGAGGCCGCAGACGCCGTTGCCACGACGTGCAAATCGTGGGCACGTGGCGGAAATCTCGCGTCCCCCAATTTTAGGCACGGATCTTGGCGCGTGGGGATAAATACCCCAAAGGGCACATCGATGCACTTCTTCTCATTCGCACACCCACCGTGGCCTCCTCACCTTCCCGAGCTCAACTCCTCCTCGAACTCAACTCCGGCGAGCACGAGCAGCGCCTCTCCCCCAAATGGCGAGCACTCAGCAGGATGCGGCGGCGACGGCGGCACTGGCTGCGGCTTCGACCCCCCCGGATCTGGATCTATCCCAGCGGCGGCGGCGGTGCCCGCAGGCGCATCGATTACCTCCCCGCGGCCACCGTGGCCACGGGCGGGGTTTCTACTTCTTCCCCAGCTCCGGCGACCGCCGCTCCAACTTTCCCCTCCCATCCCTCGCGGCTACCAGCTCAGAGGCCGCGGCGGAATCTGCCGCCGACGAGGATGACGACGTCGAGGAAGAGGAAGAGGCTGGAGACCTGGGTTCCAGGTACTGGCTGCCGTCAGTTATGACGTCAGCATATCTGAAGGAACTGGAGGAAGGCGGATACATTCCGCCAAAGACGGAATGCTCCTGGAGGGTTCCAGGCGACGAGGCGGTGCCTGACCCCCAAGACGGCGAGCGTGTCATGTTGGCTTCGCATAGCCTTCGCGGTATGTCTCTGCCGCTTTCCGCCTTCTTCTTGGCGGTGCTTAGTTTTTATGGGCTGCAGCCACACAACATAGCGCCCAACAGTATTCTAGTGCTAGCCGGCTTCCAGGCTTTGTGCGAAGGGTACTTAGGCATAGCTGCGTCCATAGAGCTGTTTAAGTACTGCTTCCTGTGCCGCCGGCAAACCATACCAGGCGGCCACCTAGCAACCTGCGGTAGTGTTACGTTCAACTGCCGCCAACCCGACTGGTACCCAAAAATACCATACATCGAGTCGGTGAAGCACTGGACCAGCACTTTCTTTTACTGCAAGGACATCCCGACACCTGGCAGCACGCAAGGGATGCCAGCCTTCGTCAACGGTCCGCCAACCCACAAGGCTTGCTGGACAGCAAAAGTGCCGCTCAGCAGCTTGCCGGAAGAACTTCGAGTTGCCGTTAGGCGGATCGAGTTCTTGACGAAGACGATGTTGGCTCCACGACTTGACGGAGTTGACACCGTCATTGCTGGGTGTCGAGGAAGATTATGCCTCTCCGCCATCGCCCACTGAAGATGTGCGAGTACAAGGCGGACGACGCCGGCAACAGCACCCTTGATCAGGATGCCTTGGAGTACCGGCTTAGAGAGCTTATCAAGCCTCTGTCGGTGAAGGCGGCTGAAGGCGTCGCCATGTTCACTCATAACAACCCAGCCCCAGCGGTAAGTGAAAGCTACTTTGTTATTTCACTAACATCCTTGCCCACTAGGTACTGAATTAATATTGTCTTGCTTCCTTTTCAGCTACAAACCTTGGGAGAGGACGAGCTGGCCCCAAACTGGTATGATACAGGTGCCAGCAAGTCGAAGAAGCGCAAGCTGAGCTCCTCCACCAAGGATTTGGAGAAGAGGAAGAAGGCGGCCACCTCTGCCGACGCAGAGGATGAGACCGTGGGGAACGTTCCCTTGAAACGGTTAGCAAACTTTGGCTTCCCTGACTTGGATATTTTAATATGTTTGTGCTGACAAACTTGCATGTTTCTGCTTACAGAGGCAAGCCTACCATGCCCAAACTCCGCTCCAACTTGAAGATTGCTGCCGGCAGGGGCAAGCCACCACGTTCTTCTCCAGCTGCTGCGCCGACAACGCCCACAGTTGGCGTTCCCGTGGTTGTGTGCCAGGGAACGTACACAGCTGCCGGTACCGCAGAGGCGGCTACAGAGAAGATGGCGGGCAAGAAATCAGTTGCCGGCATAACTTTTTCCAAGACGGCTGAAGCTTCGGCTAGTGATGCCGCTCGATTTATCGCCATGAAGCAGGAGATGGATGACCAGATGGCGGCCGAACAAGGCGGATCGTCCACTCATCCTGGCTCCCAACCTGGCAAAGGGTTGCAAGACCCCCGGCAAACACTGAAGACCATGCGTGACGGTACCCGCAACTGGTACGCACACATGGACGAACTCCACGACACCCTGCACGGACAACTTGAGGTAAAATAGCCTATGGTCCCAGCCCCCGAGCACTTTGGCGGCTGAAAAATTTAGCCGGCAAAGTGGTCTCGTTGACTAAATAGCGCTAACCATAATGTTGCTTTCGTGCATGCAGGCCGTTCTTGCTTCCAATCTTGAGCTATTTCGTGCTCAAGAGATGAAGAAGAAGGAATGCGAGGAACTGCAGCAGGACGTGGAGTTGAAGAACGCCCAAATTGCGAGTTTGGAAGAAGCTCGCAAGAAGGATGAAGGTGACAAAGCTTTCTTTGCCTTCTTTTCGTCCGACTTCTTTTCCTTTTCCGACAAGTATTTTAGTCGTCTTTTCTTTTTATTTGTAGAATTATTAAACACTGCGCAAGATATTCTCAAGAACTCCACTGACATGCAAGCTTTGATGAACGAAGCTGCAGATCTTGCCGGGCTGGTGACCAAGCTGAAGGCGGATCACGCCAAGGAGCTGGATGATCGTGCGTTGGCTCATGCTGCCGAAGTTAGCAAGTTGACTGGACAACTTGAGGCCATGAGCAACAACCTTGACCAGGTGAACAAGAACGCCAAGGAGCAGCAGGACCAACTGTCAAAGGCGGTCCAGCTAGCCCAAGAAACGCTTGAGAACCATCTGGATGAGGTCAACGCCATCCACGACCATGTCTTGGGTATGCCTCCAGTCCTTCATTTTTGTCACCTTGCTTTCTTGATACTTGAAGCTGCAGTGTGTAACTTTGTGTTTGTGCAGTGCCGGCTAGCTTGGGAGATGACCTGGCCACAACGCCGCGCCTTGCTCGGATCTTGAAAATTGGCGAAATCGTCAACCAGATTGTCGGCGCCGGCAAATCATTTGCCGCCAAGTTCTACCCTGGGGAAGACGGCGATCCCGTCATCTTCGATGCTCTGCCGGAGTTGCTGGAGAAGGCGACAGCTGAACACGACAACACACTACGCTCAGCAGCACGAGGCGGTGCCAAGTTGGCATTGGCGATGACGGCGGCGTGGTACCCGGAGGCTGATATTCATCAAGTCACCGAGTACTTCCCCACCGAAGACGAAAACAGCCAAGCCATCGTGATGCAGGACGTGCTGCGGTCTGTTCGCGGCTATGCGACCCGGGTTGCCAACATGGTTGACATCCGCAAGTTCTACAAGGAACACCCGGACCCGCATGTTGCCGTTGCTGATCCCTCCTTGGCAGATCCTGAAGCTTCCCGCGGCGAAGAAGGCGAAGCCGGAACCGACAAGCGCAGCCCCAAGGATGGCGGAGCCAGCCCCAAGAATGCCGGCGTTAGCCCCCAGGATCTCTCCACCAGCTCTACGAAGGCGGCAATCCCTTAGACTTCCTCCTGCAAAGGCAGCACAAAACACTGCGTTAATCTGTTAACGCATAAAACTTTATTTTGGGTTGTAAATATTTATGGGCCAACTTTTATGCTACACTTGGCGGTAGGCTTACTTAAGTGGCCCGCCTTAATATGTATCTCGCCTGCATGTTTAGCTTTTTCATATGTTGGCGGAACCTCATCTTAGTTACTTTAGCTGAGCCAACCAGGTGCAATACCAACTAATTTAGACTCAGAGACCAAAGCCAGCATGTTGGTGCCAACGACATACTACTAGGCGACCCACATACAAACAGACAGATAAGCATATTAGGCGGTGCAAAGATTGTTTGCGTTTTTTAGCCGGCAGACGGCAAATGTCAAAAAAGTTTGGACCTTAGCACGGAGCAAAACTTATTTTATTTGGTAACTTTTATGACAACAGATATATGATTGCGAGAAAAGACAAAAGATGGCATGATCCCAAAACTGAATGAGCAAACCACAGACTTTTATTTCATAATCATATAGTACTTATTACAATGTGGAAATTGCTAAGTGTAAAAAGGACGTAGCTGCTCAATGTTCCAGGGTCGCTTGGTTTCTTCGTACTTGTCGTCAACCTTCCTTTTGCGCTTGCGACCTCGCTTCTTCTTGTATCCGTCACGTGCATCGACCAAGTAATAAGAACCATTGAGCAACACCTTACTGACCACAAAAGGTCCTTCCCAAGGCGGGGATAACTTATGCAAGCCCTTTCTATCTTGGATTAGGCGGAGAACCAGGTCACCCACTCTAAAACTTCTTTGCCTCACCCTTCTGCTGTGATAACGCCTCAAACTTTGCTGATAGATGGCGGATCGCGCAAGGGCAACATCTCGTTCTTCATCAAGTAGGTCAAGGCCATCCTGTCTTGCATCTTCTGCGTCCTCCTGGACGTAGGCTTGGATTCTGGGAGAATCGTACATCATGTCGGTTGGCAACACTGCTTCTGCGCCATAGACTAAGAAGAAAGGAGTAAACTTGGTTGATCTGTTTGGAGTTGTGCGTAAACTCCAAAGGACAGACTGCAATTCATCCACCCAAGCCCCAGCCGCTCTGTGCAATGGTACTTCGAGACGTGGTTTGATTCCTTGTAGGACTAAACCATTTGTACGCTCTACTTGACCGTTTGCTTGCGGATGCGCGACGGAGGCTAGATCTAGGCGGATACCATGCTTATAACAGTATTCCTCGACTTCGCCTTGCGACAAGTTAGTGCCATTGTCGGTGATAATGCTATGAGGCACCCCGAACCGAGAGATTATTCCCCACAGAAAGTTTGCGGCTGTGGCGCCGTCTAGCTTTTTGATAGGCTTAGCTTCAACCCATTTGGTAAACTTGTCTACAGCCACAAGTAAATGTGTGTAGCCACCAGGCGCCGTTTTAAACGGACCAACCATGTCCAAGCCCCAGACTGCGAAAGGCCACGTGATGGGTATTGTTTTAAGCTCTTGAGCCGGCATATGTGATTGTCTGGCATAAAGTTGGCAGCCCCTGCACCTTTTAACAATGTCTTCTGCATCTTGCTTGGCTGTCAACCAATAGAAACCTTGTCGGAAGGCTTTTGAAACAAGGGCGCGTGAAGAAGCATGATGTCCACATACGCCGGCATGTATCTCATCCAACAATTCTCTGCCTTCTTCGGGCGAAATGCAGCGTTGGTAAACACCAGTGGTGCTACGCTTGTACAATTCACCTTTGATTATTGTAAATGCCTTGGCTCTTCTTATTATTTGCCTTTTCAAAACCTCATCATCCGGTAACTCCTGATTGATCAGGAAGTCCAAATATGGCGTCGTCCAATCCGGCTTTACCAAGTAGACGGCATAGCTAGCACTATCAACTGGTTCTGCCGACTCTGGGTCAAGGAGGTCTGCTCCTTTAATTGACGGCTTGTGTAGGTGTTCCAGGAAAACATCTTTTGGTACCTTTTTGCGTTCAGACCCCATTCTGGCAAGTGTATCTGCCGCCTCATTTTGAGTTCTTGGGATGTGGCGGACCTCGTAGCCTAGAAAACACTTGGCGAATTCGTCAACGGTAGCTCGATATGCCGCCATTGTTTCGCTCTTTGTGTCCCAAGTACCACGTATCTGTTGCGCCACCAAATCTGAATCTCCGTAGCAGAGGACACGTTGGACGCCAAGTTCCTTGGCAATGTGTAAACCATGAAGGAGAGCTTCGTACTCAGCAACATTATTAGTTGCCTTGAAGTGTATTTGTAACACATAACTAAGCTTGTCTCCTTGAGGGTTTCTTAAAACAATGCCAGCCCCCGAGCCCTGGAGCATTTTTGATCCATCAAAGTGCATGATCCAGTATGCATCTTCAGGGAGAGGTACTTCGTCCATGGCCTCCGTCCAATCAGCTACGAAATCTGCTAAGGCTTGAGACTTAATGGCCGTTCTGGGCTTATACGAGATGTCGAAGGCGGCAAGTTCAATGCCCCATTTGGCAACGCGGCCTGTTGCATCTGTATTATTGATGATATCCCCCAGAGGTGCCTTGCTCACCACGGTTATTGAATGTTCCTGGAAGTAGTGCCTTAACTTCCTGGCGGCGTAAAAAACACCGTAGACCAATTTCTGGTAATGCGGATAACGCTGTTTTGAGGCGGAAAATACTTCACTGATGAAGTAAACCGGACGTTGTTCCGGCAAGTCTGAAATTTCCGTCTTGCGTTCCACAACCAGTACCACACTAACAACTAAGTTAGTTGCGGCAATATAGAGCAGCATTGGTTCCTGCGAACGAGGAGCTGCCAAAATTGGAGCAGACGTTAACGCGTCCTTGAGTTGCTGCAAGGCGGCGTCTGCTTCGTCTGTCCACTCGAAGTTGTCGGATTTCTTCAGAAGCCGGTAGAGAGGCAGCGCCTTCTCACCAAGACGGCTAATGAAACGACTGACGGCAGCCGCCGATCCGGCAAGTCGCTGCACGTCCTTCAGGTCCTTGGGCCTGGATATGTTGAGGATCGCTT
Source organism: Poa pratensis (assembly GCA_947311845.1). Lineage (NCBI taxonomy): Eukaryota > Viridiplantae > Streptophyta > Magnoliopsida > Poales > Poaceae > Poa > Poa pratensis. The sequence goes on from CAMZMU010000027.1 coordinate 4,070,175, forward strand.
TGATTTTTTCTGGATTCACCTCTATCCCTCGTTCGGAAACGATAAAGCCAAGCAATTTGCCGGCAGGAACCCCGAAGACGCATTTTTTCGGGTTGAGTTTCATCCTGTATACCCGGAGGCTATCAAAGGTTTCTCTCAAATCATCAAGCAAATCTGCCTTCTTTCTTGACATGACGGCAATGTCGTCAACATAGACGTGAACATTGCGGCCAATTTGCTCGTGAAGGCATCTTTGCATACACCGCTGATACGTTGCGCCGGCATTTTTTAGACCGAAGGGCATCGTGATGTAGCAGAAGGTCCCATAGGGTGTAGTGAACGCTGTTTTGATTTGGTCGGATTCTCGCATTTTGATTTGGTGGTACCCGGAGTACGCATCCAAAAAGCACAGCAGCTCGGAGCCGGCTGTGGAGTCTATGACCTGATCTATACGAGGCAAAGCAAAGTGGTCCTTAGGACAGCACTTGTTCAAACCGGTATAATCAATGCACATTCTCATTTCCTTATTAGGTTTTGGAACCATTACAGGATTTGCCAACCAATCAGTGTGTACTACCTCCCTAATGAACTTGGCTTCTTGCAACTTGATGATCTCCTTCCTATTGCTGTCCGCTTCTTCTCACCGTAGCGTCTTATTCCTTGCTTCACTGGTTTGGCTCCTTCGTAGACGTTAAGAGAGTGCTCGGCAAGTTCCCTCGGGACACCTGGCATGTCGGCTGATGACCATGCAAAGATGTCCTGATTCTCACGGAGGAACCTGACGAGCGCGCTTTCCTATTTGTCGTCCAAGCCAGCCCCTATGGTGACTTGCTTGGAGCTGTCACCTGGGACCAGATCCGCCTTCTTTGTGTCTTCGGACGCCTTGAAAGTGTTCTTTTGCTCAGCGGTCTTTACATGCTCCGGCAACTGTGATGTATCGAGCTCTTTCTTCAACATGGCTAACTCCTCTGCGTGGAGGACTGCCTCAGCGAAGGCGGCATTGCCACGCTCACACTCCTTTGCTTTCTTGAAGTTGCCACTGATGGTAATTGTACCATTGGGTCCCGGCATCTTCAGCTTGCTGTATATGTAACACGGGCGAGCCATGAATTTGGCGAAAGCTGGCCGTCCAAAAATGGCGTGGTAGGCACTTTTGAAGGGGACTACTTCGAACCTGAGATACTCCGAGCGGTAGTTTGTCTCAGGCCCAAAAGTAACCTCCAATCTGATGCTTCCCATTGACTTGCCTTGCTTTCCCGGAAAATGCCATGAAACTTGACTTTGCTATAGTCAAGCTGGCTTTCCGACAAGTTCATGCGCTTCAGAGTGTCCGCGTAGATGATGTTGAGGCTACTGCCGCCATCCATCAACACCTTGGTGAGCCTGAAGTTATCGACAATAGGGTCGACGACAAGGCGTATTTGCCGGGGTGAGGAACGTGATCTGGATGATCATCTCTATCCCAGGTTATTGGCTCCTCTGACCAGTCTAGATACTGGGGAACGTCTGGTACTGTGGCGTTTAGCTCGCGCATCTCCGCCTTTTCTTCTTTTGCCGAAGGAGTGCCCAGGAAGCACACCAATTGGCCATGTACCTTGGGATATTTCCTTTCTTTACGCATCAGCTTGGTTCCTCATCCTCTGACATGGACATAGCCCCATCATCGTCTTCCTTCTTTGTCTTCTCAGCCTTTTTGCTCTTTTTTGATTTCCAGCCAACCTCGGGGTCTTTCTTGAAGTCCTCCATGAACCGGCATTCCCCTAATGTGTGGTTGACTTTGCCTAAGGACGCGTGGATTGGGCAAGGCAAGGCTTTCGCCTGATCATACGTCAGGCGCTGCTTGCTGGAGCCGCCATCTTTACCCTTTCCTTTCCACTTGCGGTTGCTGCCTTTGCCTTCGAAGGCGGCGGCGACCTCGTTTGATGGTCCGGCTTTGTCATCCTGGGGAGCCTTGCGTTTGTGACTTGCTCGCCTGTTTGGCGCCATATCATGTGCGCCATCTCCATCGCGTGCATCGTCATCCGCCTGTGCGTACATGGCTGCTACTTCGAGCATGACTCCGAGATCCTTGACTTGCATGCGTACGAGCTTATGTCTGAGACTTGAGCCCTTCAGGAGGCCCGTGGTGAAGGCATGGATTGCTTGATTGTCGTCTACGTTCTCGCAGCTTGCCTTTGTTTGAATCCACCTTGCCAAGAAGCTTGTAGCTGTTTCATCTGGCTTTTGCACGCAACGAACCAAATCTGTGTATGTATTGGGTCGCTTGTACGTGCCTTGGAAGTGCTGCGTGAACACCTTTTCCATGTCATGCCAGCTATGAATGCTTTTCTCCGGCAAGTTTTCGATCCAGCTTCGGGCTGTCCCCTCCAACATGAGGGGAAGGAAGCGTGCAGCGACGAGGCCATTGCCTCCAGCAATTTCAACTGCCAGCGCGTAGTCCGACAACCATGAGTTTGGCTTGTCCGCTCCATTGTACCTTTGATGAGTTTTTGACACTGACGTCATGTCTCTGGGTACTTGAACGTTGCGGATGGCTGGGCCAAAGCACTCAGGTCCTAGATAGGCATCTTGCTTTCCAGCCTTGATGTCATTGAGACGATGTCTCGCGTCTTGCGGACTGAGCTGTTTGCCAGATCTATCAGCATGTGGCTCGTCCTGCGCTGCCCGGCTGTGCCTAGGCTCATTGTTGTGTCCCCGGCTTCCGCCTTCGTGCCTGGGCACTGGTGGTGGGGACTGTGTGCGGTCCCTGCTTCTTCTTGGCGGCGGGGCATCGTCGCGGTTGCCGCCACCCTTGGCGGCTGCTTGCTGCCCCTGCTTCCGCCTTCATCCCGCCTAGGCGGAGGAGGTGAGGCCTTGCGCCTGTTGCCGGTCCTGGATGCCTCATCACGCTGCCTTTTTGGAGGTGGTGATTTGCGTGGGTCTTTCTCCTTGTCCTTCCCTTTTCCGTGGCTACTGGAACCGGACGGATCTTCGGGTTGCCACCGGCCGCAGCTTTGCAAGCGTTGGATTTTGATTCCAACTTTCCTCCCCTTGCGTCCGCCATGTCGGCGCGAGAATCAGCACGGGCCTGCTGCTCTAGAGCTTTGCGAGCAAGGATCGATGCGTAGTAGATCTTCTCGTCCTTGTCATAGTCATCATTGTTGAGGATGTCCAAGGCGGCCGCAGTGTTGAGGACAGGTGTTGCGAGGATGACGTCCCCGTTCTTGTCCTTACGCTGCGGTGCTGTAGCCCACTCGAAACCAAGCTTTTGGGCAGGGGATTTGAAGGTGTCATGATCCCTGCCTTTCCTACCTCTCTTCTCCGCCACTTGTCCTGCCGGCTTGGGCAATGGGGTGGTGGTGAAAAGATTACGCTTGGGGTCGCACTTGGCAGTTATCTTGGCGTTTTCCTCCTTGGCTTCGTCGAGGAGGCTCTGGACCTCTGCTTGCTTGCTTTTGAGGTACTCAGTTTGCTCCACCAAGGTGTTCCGAAGTTTCTCCAAATCAGCCGGATTGGTTTTGTCGTTTACCGGCGTGTGAAGAACTTCCGCCAGAGCCGCCATGCTTCCTATCTTGCTGGGCTCGCCCTTCTCCAGATTTTCTTCTTTGGAGCCCCAGGAGGCTCTGGAAACTGTGGATCGGTTGCCGGGGTCCCCAGGTTGGCGGCGTCAGTTGCCGCCTTCTCTGAAGCTGCGCCGGTGACATCCGCCACAAAGATCTGCTGCATGTTGACGGAAGAGCCCGTAGCCGCCTCAGATGGCGGAGGATCAGGTGTAATAAAACACTTCTTGACCCGTTGCTCAAACATGCTGGCAGAATCTTCTTCGGAATCAGAGTCTACGTTGACGTGAACGGTAGATCTGGATCCGGCATCCGACATCACATCATCCTGGAGTGCAGGAAGAATAGATTCGGGATCTTGACTGTTGGGCTGGGAGTCTGATCCCAGTCCCGTCATGCCGACAAAGTGTAGATCTGAATCTGCGGACTCCTCAGAGGAGGCAAACTCAGATCCGTCTTGATTGTAGGGCGGGTGGGATGGCGAATAAATTCGCGGCAACCCATACGCCTCAGAAGTGTAGCCGATGAACACATCGACGCCGCCAAACGGCACAACTCCGCATCCGACAATGTAGTCGTCTGCGGGGATGTAGGACTCGTCGCAGCTGATGTAGTGACTGTCGCCGTAGCGAACAGCGCGGCCGACGGCGATTGTTTCGCCGATGCCGCCAAGAGTTCCCGCCTGGAACGTGACGCCTGACGCCTTAGGCCCCACGGTGGGCGCCAACTGTCGTCGTATCGGCATCTTGGATAGGAGACGGGGTCCTGCTAGCCGAGGGTGAACGTAGGGCAAGAAGGTGGACGTCGTCAAGGTCGGGATTGTACACGGCGGTTTACCCAGCTTCAGGCACCACGGCGGTGGCGGTGCCCTACGTGCTGCTATAACTCACTATAAGGCAATATCGCCGTGAACAGGTTACAATGAGTTGGTTGTGTATCAAGAGTTGCCCTAAAGGCGTCCCGAGGTCCAGCTTATATAGGCGGCTGGACCTAGGGTTACAAGGTGAATACGTATCCAGCAAGTATACGGAGTCCTAAACCTAGCCGGCAAGTATGCCGCCTTCCGTCTTGGTCTTGGTGGCTTCATGGGCTTCAGTCTTGGGCCTCCTCCTTGCCGGCATCCGCCTTCCTTGGTCGTCAGCTATCTGGGCCGCCCGGTAGGCAAAGCCTTCACCACCACTGCGGGCCACCCTGGACTAGCCGGATTGATCCATGCTGGTGATACCCCTAGTAGGTATATCCCCAACAGGGCCGAACCTGGGTAAATCCGTGTTGATCTTTGTTCCTGCGATCCCAAGCTCGGAGATGCTTGACTCGCGTAATCCCACACCTACGAAGTCATCTATGACAACATAGATTTACCCAGGTTCGGCCCCCTCAATGTGAGGTAAAAGACCTACTTCCTGCCTACCCTAGATTGGTATTGATATGATAATCGAGGTGCTACAATGGAGGCGATCCAATGTGGAACTCGCCGTATAAGCTAGGGTTTAAGGGCTTGACAGCTTGACCCGCTCTAAGTCCTGCGAGTCCTCTTTATATACACAGAGGCTCGTCAGCTTACAAAGGAAACCTCCTCTACAAGGAATATGTCCACAGAGACCTACTTGGAGACTACTTGGTCTTCATGTCCTCCGGGATATGTCTTCTAGATCTTTCTCCTTGTGGCGCTTCAATATTGGGCTTGATCCCATGTGGGCCTTTGTCCGTGCGAGTAAAGTAAGTTGCACTGTGCCGCGGTTAATCCAGAAAGTATTCCCCCGACATTAGCCCCAAGATTGGTTAGGACTTTGCGGTGAGAACCTTCTGGCCTCCTGAAATGGTTGATGAGCCGCACCGTGAATGTTCTGGCCAATCTCTGACTTATATGATATAGAGCCGCGACTTATCTGTGCGACTCATCTCTTCTTCTGGGAATATCCTGTTCCCTTTAATTGCGGACCGTTACTCGTTTTGCGGGCGCAAATTGTGCCGTTGGTTGCGAGCGCAGATCATGCCGTTAGTTGCGGGCCCCTCTTGTTATAAGCTGCAGCCGCCTAGGTCATTATCCACTTGCCTTCGCAAACTTCTCATTCCTAGCCGCGCCGCCGTCTTCCTCAATCCAAGCCTTAGCTTCCCGATCCAATCTCCCCTTAGCAATGGCGCCCAAGGCAAAGCTATCCGCTGATAAGCGCATGATCTCCTGCAACTGGGAGGGATCCTGGGTGACGAAGGAGCATCTCACGAATCTGGCCGCCAAGGGTTTCCTTCCCCCAAAGGAGAACAATGTCTGGCGAGCTCCAGGCAGCGAGGTCGAGCCGCGTCCCAACCCCAACGAGTTGGTCATGTTTGTGGAGCACGTGGATCGGGGATTCACGCCGCCCGGCTCCCTCTTCTTCCGCAAGCTGATGCGGCGTCTAGGCCTTTGTCTGCACGACATCGGGCCCAACTCCATGCTCCAGGTGAGCAACTTTCATGTCTTGTGCGAGGACTATCTTGACATAGCCCCCAGCATTGATCTGTGGTTGGCTTCCTTCTCCTGCAATATCCAACTCTCTTGCAAAGCCGGCGCCTATGTTCAAGTTGGCGCCATCTCTCTTCAGCGCCATCGCAATTCTGCTCTTCCCAAGCTGGCCTTGGCGAATCGTCCCAGGTCCTGGCAAAAATCCTTCTTCTATTGCCAAGACACCTCTCCGGAGGGCGAAACTCGCCTCCCTTCCTGGTCCAATTCTCCCTTCGTGCCCACAGAGGCACTAAAATCCAAACCTCGCGACTCGGCTATGTCCTTCATCAATGAGTCGCTGATCAAGGTCCGCGCCTTAATCGGTCATGGCCTCACTGGCCTTGATCTTATCTCTTGCTGGACAAAATGGCGTATCCAGCCCGTGAGTTGACGGCAGCGATCCTTCCTTGAGTGCACCGGCACTTCTGCCGACGTCGATCGCATCCAGGCCGCTGACTGGACGCCTGATGAATGGGTGGAGTTCGTCACCCGTGTTACTGAGGAGAAAGATGTCTCCTTCGACAAGGTGGGGCTTGCCCCTTTTAGTGTTAACAACAAGCCTTTCGAGGTAACTCTTCCTCTCTATCCTTTCTTTGCCTTTGTATTTGAGTCGCGTTCCTTTCTTAATACTGCGACTTATGCTTTTCTAATCCAGGCTGATGAGGATTACTGGTCGCTTCCTGCGACTGATACCAGTACTGCTGCACCCAAACGTGCGGCAAGGAAGAAGCTGCTGCCTGCTCTAGAGGGCAGTGAGATTGCTGACATTCCGTCTGTTGCCACCGCGGCTTCAGGCGATGAAGATACAAAACTGGACGAAGACGACAGTCCAGTGCCAGCGGCGAGCTCTGTCGCCGCGGCTGCCCCAACTCCCCGCAGGGTCTCGAAGAGACTCTCGCGGGAGGAACCAGAGCTTGATGCTCTGGAAAATCCTGAGGTCTCCAAGCGCCGCAAGCCTACTACGGGCGCGACCTCCTCCGCTGCCAGGCGCGTGTATAAAGCCACCGCCTCGGCTGAAGAAGATATGGGTCCCCAATCTGGTAATTTCTTACTTCCTTGACATCTTCACTGCTTATTCTTGCTTCCTCTACTAACACACAGATTTCTACTTGTAGATTCTGGGATCCGAGGCCAGTCTTCGCCATCAAGTGGCGGCCTGATGGCCTCTGTAAAGATGGCTCCAGAGTAAGTGATTCCCTTTGCGCTTATAACGCTTTTCTTTGGTTCATGTGCTTCTTCTTTACACAATGTCTTTGCTTTTCGCAGAAGCGCGGTTAAATCCACGACTGAACTTGGAGTCGTATCTGAAACTGCAGTCGAGCCGCGGTTATCGCCTGCGGCTCGTGATGCCATGGTGGAAGGCATGGCCACCACTGATGATCTGGCTATAGCCTCTTTTCCTGACATGGCTACCCAAGAGGTGGCCCTGGAGGACGGAACAGACCTCCTTGTAGCCCAGGATGTGGAGAAAGTCAGGCCTTCTTCTGCAGCGGCTAAGGATGGTGACGTGACGCTGGTTAAGTCACCTGCGGCTGACAACTAGCAAATATTAGCTCTGCACGCTGAAGTCGCCTCCTCATCTTCCATGAGCCACGCAGAGCGACTGTCAGAGGCCATCATTGCCTAAAATGACAAACAAGCCGCAGATCTCCGCAAGGCACTATCTGATCTGTCTGCAGCTTACAAGGTAAACATCTGTCTGCACTTATCTGTCTCTAGCCCCCAAGGATCAAGTATCTTCTTTGGCTAAAAGGGAGACTTGATACATTTCTTTAGCTGTTGTATATATATTTACTAGCTGACATTCTCTTTGTAGGAGGAACTGCGCTCCGTAACAGCTGCAAGACTTGCCTTGGAAAAACAGTTGGGAGACACTCCCGTTGAACTTGAGAGGCTACGCGAGCTCCTTGGTCAGCGTGATGCCGAGCTTAAGAAAGTAAATGACAGGATGGGCGAACTCTCTGACGAGAGTTATAAGATGACTGAGCAGGTCAAGGCCACCGAGCTGCATCTGAAGAAGGTGGAAGAGAAATTCCAAAAGAGGATCCAGGAACTGGACCTCCAAATCCAAGCTCAGAAGGATGCCATTGCTCAGGCCAATGAGGATGCTAGGTCGAAGGCTGTTGAGATTGATAGTCTTGAGAAAAAATTGACCAAGTTATCTGACGCCCATAACCTTGTCCATGCCAAGGTCTGCATCATGACCCAAGAATTGGCTGGTAAGTGTTGCGACTCATGTCTGCGTCTGTTTTCTTCATTATCTTTGCTTGTATATTGCTGAGCTGATAAAAATATGTCCTGATGTTGGTGAAAATTCTGCACTTCAGCGCAGCAACACTCAAGAGCAGCTGGAGTATATCCGCGATTTTTCGCGGAAAGCTTGCGAGGGCATGAAGTCGCTGTCTGCTTGTCTTCTGCCAACAAAACCTGCTCCCGCTGATGCTGAAGGCTTACTTAAGAGACTGCTCAAGGCGCCTCAATTCTTTTTGGACTGGAAGGAGTCCTCCGCTCGCTCTGGTGCAGCTCATGTTCTCGTCTTGGCCAAGACGTACTACCCTTCTTTTGATGCTGCCAAGGTCGCACAAGGCAGGCCCTCGAAGAAGGTGGATGGCACTGATCTGACGGCCTCAGAATACGCGGCAACTTGGAAGAGCATGCGCAGCCATGCGAATGAGCTAGTGGAAGGGGTAGAGTTTATGACTTATCTGGGCAAGTATAACGCAGATGGGAGCAGCATGGAGAAAGCATCCGCTCCGTCATCCAGCGCGGTTAACCCGCAGGAAAAGAACCCTTCTCTAGGTGTATCCAGCTCTGCAGCCCCCAAGCCCGCGACTGAAAAGTCGTCAAGCGAGCCTGCAACTGCTCCTTCTGGCAAGCTTGGTAAGCCGTCGGTCCCTCCTGCGCACAAATCAAAGGCTGGCGCAAGTGAAAAACAATATGTTAGTCAATTCAGCCCTTAGTGGCTTGTAATATTTGTTTAGAATTTATGTGTCACTAAGACAATGTTATTGTTTGATTAAGTACTCTCATCAGTACATGTTTCGACCAATAGGCTGGTCCTTATGATTTGTCTCAGTTCCTCACTTAGGCCCCTACGCGACTCAGTATTTCCCAGGTAAAAATGCATGTTCAGGGTCGTTGGCGGCCATGATAGGCGATCACACTCGATTGACACCGCACCCCAGTACTTTTGCCGCATAATGCAAGTCGCATCCAAGTGAGGTTGAGTATAATCACGATAAATGCCACTCGTTTGGTGATCCCAAGGAATAGGCCGCGCTAAAAAGCTGCCGCGCCCCCAAGGAACCAATGATTAAAAAATAAAAGACTGACAACTCAATTGGTAGTTTGAGATGCTTTATTTCAGAATCATTATATGATACAGGGTCGGTCGCGCCTAGGTGGCGACCAGAAGTGATGCTTGGGTCGGTTGCGCCTAGGTGGCAACCAGAAATGAGTCGATCGCGCCTAGGTGGCGATCTGAATTGATACATAGGTGGGTCGCGCCTGAGTGGCGACAAGAGGTGAGACAGGGGTCGGTCGCGCCTTGGTGGCGACCAGAAATGAGTCGGTTGCGCCTAGGTGGCAACCAGAATTGATCGTGCCTAGGTGGCGATCAATAAAGATGATACGTATAGTTCGGTCGCGCCTAGGTGGCGACCAGAGATGATACTTTAGCCCTGAGTGGCCAGCTTTAAGGGTATGAACCCTTGATGGTTTTTGTTACGGTTTCTGATAGCGACTCGCTTATTGGCGATTAGATGTTGCCCTTGCTTTCCTTGCCTCCCTTGCGGCTGTAATCTGAAGCCGCAAGTCTGGCCGGTGCCTCTTGGCCTCCACGATGTCATCAAAGTTTTCTTGCGACTCGCGCATGGGCGTGCTCTCTGCAATGCAAGCTGCTCTGGCCATGGCCTTGTCGCCTTCTTCGCATTGTTGAGCTATTCTTCTGTCACCATTAATGGTGATGACTCCCCTGGGGCCTGGCATCTTTAGCTTCAGGTACACATAGCACGGCCTAGCCATGAATTTTGCAATTGCTTCTCTGCCAAACAGCGCATGATATGGGCTCTGAAAGTCTACAACCTCGAACCAGATATACTCGCTTCTGAAGTTGCTTTGTGTCCCAAAGGCGACCTCCAAGTTGATTCTCCCCAATGGCTGGGCTGATATGCCTGGCACGACGCCGTGGAAGGTCGTTCTGGATGGATTCAACTGCTTTTCTTGAAGATTCATCCTCTTGAAGGTTTCATAATACAGTATATTGATGATGTTGCCTCCATCCATTAGCACTTTGCTTAACTTGTATCATGCGACTTGAGGGGCTACCACCAGTGCGAGTTTGCCCTCTTCATTTATTTCTCCTGGGTGATCCTCACGGCTCCAAACCACGGGCTGCTTAGACCACTTTAGCCACTGTGGCACAGCTGGTACTATAGCGTTAACTGCCTGATTGCGTCGTCGCAGCTTTTGCTCCCTTCTTGAGGTATTGACCACTATGGTGTGATACTGACCCAGCTGCTTCGGGAACTGTGGCTGATCTGGTTGTGGATTTTGGACAGCGTTATTGCTGTTGTTGCCTCCGCCATGGTTGCTCCCCTCATTATTTTGCTGATTGTTGTTCGTGTTGAGTGGTTGGCCATCCTTCCACTTTTTATAATGATAGCACTGTGCTTTTGTGTGGTTGGGTGGCTTCCCATCTTTGCCTATATGGATGTCGCATGGGCGGTTGAAAACCTCTTCCAAGTTAACAGGGTGGAAGTTCCTTCCTCTGCCGCTGCTTTGCTTGTAACTCGCGTTAGCATTACTGGCCTGCTGCTGTGGAGGCTTGCTGCTAGTTTTCTTTCCTTTGCCAGCAGTTTCCTCCTCTTCTCCATCAGATGCATCCCTGGTTTTGTCCGAGCTGCCGTACTTGTTAGCCGCGGCCATTACCTCGCTGAGGCTCTTGACTTTGTCCTTCATGCGACCTAGCTTATGGACCAGCGGCTCAAATCTACAATTTTCTCCATTACCAGGACTACTGAGCTTGGTGGTATGTTATCTGAGGAGTGTATGATTTCTGCTATCCTTCTCATCCAGTGGCGACTTGACTCGCCTTCCTTCTGTACGCAGCGCTCAAGGTCCTCTATGTTGCAGAGTCGCTTGCAAGTTCCTTGTAAGTTCTTAGCAAAATCGTCCTTCAGTTCCTCCCATGTATCTATAGAATTGGGGGGCAAATTTTGCAGCCATATGTGTGCTGCGCCTTCTAACATCATGTTGAGGTACCTTGCACATATTTCTTCTGAGGCGTTTAGAATGCTCATCCCCATCTCATAATTGTTCAGCCAGGTGGTGGGATCCATGCTGGCGTTGTAATTTGCCACCTTGCGTGGTCCTTTGAAATCTTCAGGGAAAGGTTCCGATCTGATCCTTTCAGTGAAACATGCAAGGCCCTTGAGCCGCGAGGACAGGGCTGTGGTCGCGCCCGTGGGGTTGTTAACTTCCATGGGCCTCGTCTGCACTGCTGGCATATCCGCATGCGCTTCCGCGACTTGCTCCTGTTGCCTCTGTGCGACTCCTGATATATTCTCTGGTGGCTTGCTCTGGAAGCTTCTTTCTGCGGCAGCCCTGTGGTTGGCTGGCACAAGGGGTAGTTGTCGTGCGGCTTCTGCCCGGTTGGCCTGCTACAGAACAGCGGTGCTTAACATCAGAATCGCATGCCGTGCTTCAGCATTGACCGGGTCGTCGCCTGTTGGCACCATCTGAGTCAAGATATTAGCCGCAACATACATGTTATCAACAGGGTTTTGGTAGTGACCCTGTGGGGTGTGAAACCTCCTTGGTTGTTGCTGGGCCTCCTGATTTATCGGTCCCAATCCTTCCGTAGGTATTGGGATTCCTGCTCCCGGAGTTGGAGTAGGCGGGAGCTCCACTGTTGGTTGAGCCGCACGTAATTGTGCCTGCGAGTCAACCTGTCTTTGAGTCACAGCGAGCGCGGCTATTCTTTGCTGCTCCTGTTGGATTCCTTGACGCATCTGATCGAGCCTGCGGCGCTCCTCTTCCATCCTTCGATCCTCGTACAGGAGCTTAGCCCTGGCGGCTTCAATTTCTGTTGCGCGGACGGCAGCATTTCTTTCTGACACAGAGACAAGCAGCGGGTTGCTTGGGGTACCGATACTTCGGCCTCTCCAGCGGTTCCTGATGCACCGGCTCCTCCGTCGCGTAGATTGCGACTCGCGCCGTCTCGCGTTCTGGTGATAACGCGATTTCCTGTGGGTAACCCCAAAGGCTTTCTTCAAAGGCCGGTATGATGGATCCAAATTCTTGCGAGTCCATGCTCTCGATGGACCCTTCTTCATCATCGGCGACTTCTCCTGATGATTCGCCTTCTTGGTCCAAGCCGCCGCCAATGAACCCAACGAAAACGTTGATAGATCCAAACGGGATGACATGGCCGGTTTCCAAATAATCTGCTTCCGGCCCCCAGCTCGAATCGTCGATGAGAGATGTGCCGTCAACCGTAACGACACGACCAACGATGAGATCTTCAGCTCCCTTCATGGATCCTGCACGGAACGTGACGCTCTTGACCGCAGGCCCCACGGTGGGCGCCAACTGTCGTGGGTTTGTCACGTCAGGTGTCATAGATGACTTCGTAGGTGTGGGATTACGCGAGTCAAGCATCTCCAAGCTTGGGATCGCAGGAACAAAGATCAACACAGATTTACCCAGGTTCGGCCCCTCAATGTGAGGTAAAAGACCTACTTCCTGCCTACCCTAGATTGGTATTGATATGATAATCGCGGTGTTACAATGGAGGCGATCCAATGTGGAACTCGCCGTATGAGCTAGGGTTTAAGGGCTTGACAGCTTGACCCGCTCTAAGTTCTGCGAGTCCTCTTTATATACACAGAGGCTTGTCAGGTTATAAAGGAAACCTCCTCCACAAGGAATATGTCCACAGAGACCTACTTGGAGACTACTTGGTCTTCATGTCCTCCGGGATATGTCTTCTAGATCTTTCTCCTTGTGGCGGTTCAATATTGGGCTTGATCCAATGTGGGCCTTTGTCCGTGCGAGTAAAGTAAGTCGCACTGGGCCGCGGGTTAATCCAGAAAGTATTCCCCCGACACTTGCTAAAAACCATTCCTTGCATGACTAGTCTCTGCAAGTTGAGCACCAAAATCTTGTTCACTGTCTAAAAATTGCTCGGATCCTTGTTAGACTCCTGATTGACAACCAGGAGGCTGCAAGTTAAATTTTGAATTTGGATGTTGATCTCACTTGTGTGAACTTTGCTTAAACCCTGTGGTTAGCTAAAAACTTGCTCCTTTGATGTTGACCTAGCTTTAGCCGAAGCTTGAATGTTGATTGCCTAGTCCCTGTGGTGAACACGACACTCGCAGTTTTGGGTGAAATACCTACTGCTATATTTGCATCGATCAAAATTGGCGCCGTTGCCGGGGACTAGCGTCGAACAATTGAGTTAGGCTATAGACTAGGTCTTTGTTTTTTCTTTGTGTGCATATTTTTAACCTCTAACCCTTGTCCTAGTTATTTTCTGTGTTTCTCTGTGTTTCTTCTTTCTTTTGTGCAGATTGTAGTTGAACAAGTTTCACCTTGGATATGGCATTCTATTCAGATCATCATGGACAGGTGAATGATTGCTCCATTACTATGGAAAAAATTCAAGAACATGAAAGTAAGCTTTTTCAAAGATTGCATCAATTGGCTCTTGAGAGAGGTATAGTTTTAGATGATGGGCCTATGCATTCTGATCATTTCAATTACAATGGTTATTCTCATGTTGTCCCTATATGTCACATTTGTGGTATTCATGGCCATACACCAGCTGATTGTCAGCATGGTGGTTATGCACCCACTCTAGATTGTTTTGGCATGAACTTTGCTCCACCGCATGGTTCATACCACAACAATTATTCCCCTGGATGGCCTGGAAACCCAAGTATGACATATAGGAACAGCAGCCCACCTATCTCATCATTTTGTCCTAGCTATCCAGTGCAGGAATTTAGGTGTGCAGAGAAGAACCAGTACAATCAACTTCAATCCTGTGCAGCCCCAGCTTATGCTCCAGAATTTCATCAAGAACATCATCAGTCCAGTGCTCAGTCCACTCCTCAAGAAGAGCATTCATCATGGGTATCAGAATTCAAGAAGAAACAACAAGAATTGATGGACCAAGTAAACTCACAAATGTTGCAGCTGAATGAGGGGCTTTCACAATTAGCAACACCTGAGCCCAAGACAGGAGAGATTACAGAAGCTGCTGCAGTAGAAGAAGAAGATAAAGAAGAGTTTCAAGTGAACAAAGATGTTGTCATTCTAGAGGGTGACAAAACAGATTTATCTAACCCTCTTGATGACATGTTTCCTTCTGAACCATCTGCCACTACCTTGCATTGCATGATACCATCTCTAAAGGAAGAAATGAACAATGATTTGCCTAAACTTGATAATGCATATTCTCTTAGCAACATTGCTCATGCCCATGATAACACCTACTACTCACATGCTGGAATTATGTTGACAAATGCATGCTCTAAAATTGCTTATAACTCTCCTGTGGATGCTTATCATTATAACCATGTGCTTTATTGCTATACTTACATCATTGGTTACTCAATTGATGATCTAGTGGGTGCAAACCCTATCACTTGTGCAAGTTTGTCTTTGTGTGGTTGTACTTTCAGGATTTTGCTTGTTCACTACTCATTGAGGCTGTACATGGTTCGAGTGGACATTCCATGGGATCCTGGTGGATTCATGGTATGGTGTTGAGGAGAGTAGTTGAAGTTGAGCATGGACAAGAGTGAAGAGAGCATGAAGAGTAGGAGAAGGATGCAGATTGTTGAGAGCTGCTACAACATGTGCCCGGTGAGCTGTTTCTTACCCCAGCTGATTGCTACTACTTGTGTAAATTCTAATTGTGGCAGAATTCTGTCTCTTGAGGGAAGCCTCTCGAGGGAAATGCCTCTCGAGGGAAATGCCTCTTGAGGGAAGTCTCTCGAGGGAAATGCCTCTAGAGGGAGATTCATTTGATTGCATGTTCCTAGTCCTATTACATTAAAAATGTTGAAATTGGATTGCTACATTATTTGAAAATTTTCAGTGGTTGATCCTGTTTATATAAGCTTTCATGTAGTTATGAATCTTTCTTAGGATTGGCTTATGAGTTATGCAAGATATGCATTTAGAAAGAAATAATCGGTCACCAATTTCCTTTGCTTCTTTGTTTAAAATATTTGAATTAATAGGATGCTAAATTCTGTTTTAAAGCTGAATACCATGATCCTCCTAGTAGCCTTTCTACTTAACAATTTTGCATTAGCATGTCATGATCTCGGGATCGGTGACATGTGAAGCACTAACTTATGAAAATTCATTTCAAGTTCCATGACTACTAATTAACAGTTTTTGCATTAGCTACCATTATCTCGGGATTGTGGTAAGTGAAGCACTAACCTGAACCAAGTTTTGCAAAACTCCTCTAAAAAGGATGAAGCACTCAAATTTTGACCATTAGCATATTATGGCCTCGGGGTCTGTACTATGTGACGCACTAACTAAACTAACTAAAAATCATTTGCATACTAACATTTGCATTAGCATTAGCATGCCATGGTCTAGGGATCGGTGGCATGTGACGCTCTAACTCAGCATTCACATCTTTGCATTCTGGCTATTGTTTGGATCATGATATTTAACTTTCTTGTCTGTAGAGTATCCTAGTAGTTCGATGTTTTTAAACTTTGAAGCACTTGAAAGTTCTACTGAAATCTCATTCTGAATTTGTCATGCACAATTCATAAGTTTAAACCTAGAAATGAGTCATAACCACATGGACCCATATATCTTCAAGAAAGGTCACTGTTCATTTTCAGTTGTTGTAATTTGATTTTCAATTAGCTTTGCTTGAGGACAAGCAAAAAATTTAAGTGTGGGGGAGTTGATCAGTGGCATATTTACCTAAATTGCAAGCATATCTTTTAGCATAATTCACTCTCATTTGAATCTTTCTTGATTAATTATGCCACTGAAATAATAATTAAGATGCTATATTTATTACATGAGCTACTTTACAGCCTTGTTGTCATATTTGCAGGATTGGTGCGCAAAGGCACCAAAATTCTACATCAAGGCTGAGCAAGGATCTGCTGGAAACATGACCTTAGTGAGCAAGGACCTGAACAGAAAACTACAGGGATCTTCTTGTGCAGAAAGAAGAGAAGAGGAGGGACCATGCTGCAAAAACGTGCAGATCAGATCGAAGATAAGGAGCAGCCAGCTCCAATCGGCAGCCCAGGCCTGGCACTTCTATCCCCTTCCTCCCGAGCTCTCTCTGCACTGCCGGCCGCCGCCGCGGCCAGGCAGGCGTGGTGGCGCGCCACCAGGACTCCACCCAGCCACCACGACGAGCTGCCCCTTGTGCTCTGCGAACTGCTGCTCGTCCCCAAGCGCTGCAACCTGAAGCTGCTCTTTCTCATCTCCAAGTGCTGCTCCTCCTCAACGCCTCCTTCTGCTCTTCACCGACCTGAAGCTCTACATGGGTTGACTTCACTCAATTTCTCCTCTTTCTCTCTTTTCCTACAATTTCAGACTTGAGTTGAGACTTGTAGATCATCCAGTTGTGAGTAGTGCTTGTACTATTTGGTTAAGACAGTGATTTGAGTGACACACTTTTCTGTTGCCTCTGAATATTACTTCTTCTGCTCATAACTAGTTTGATCCGTGGCGTGTATGGCTAGTCCATGCACGCTGGTTTGTTGCAACATCTTTCCCTTGCCCCCAATTGCTTGTTAACTCACAACGATCTGGCCTGACAACCCAGAAAGTTGTGATCTTCGTGTTTAGTATTTTCTCCTTCTTAAAACCTGCTAAAAACCATTCCTTGCATGACTAGTCTCTGCAAGTTGAGCACCAAAATCTTGTTCCCTGTCTAAAAATTGCTCGGATCCTTGTTAGACTCCTGATTGACAACCAGGAGGCTGCAAGTTAAATTCTGAATTTGGATGTTGATCTCACTTGTGTGAACTTTGCTTAAACCCTGTGGTTACTTAAAAACTTGCTCCTTTGATGTTGACCTAGCTTTAGCCGAAGCTTGAATGTTGATTGCCTAGTCCCTGTGGTGAACACGACACTCGCAGTTTTGGGTGAAATACCTACTGCTATATTTGCATCGATCAGCGCCGATGGCGGCGGGGGAGGGGGTTGCTGGGGCGCAGGGAGAGGAGCGGGATGGGTTCGGCGGACTCATGCGCGCGGGGATGGTGTGCTTTTGGGGAGGGGACCTCATCGGCGAAGGCGCGAGCCGCTCCCAGGACGCCATCAGTGACGCCGGCAGCAGTGGCGGCGTGCGACAAGGACTCTGGGCAGGGGAGGGACCGGGTCGGCGGCGGCTGGCGGTCGGGAGGGTGTGGCCGGAGAAGCCGAAGGCCGCGGCGACGAGCGTATCCCGCGCGTCGAAGGCCGAGACGGAGGCGCGAGGACAGCAAGCACGAGCGCCTCGGAGAATGGCAGCGACATCGCAGAGAGCGCTGCCTCCAGGTTCTCGTCAGCGACGGCCGTGATGACGTCAGCGATGGCGACGTGCTCTGGGTCACTCGACGGCGCCTGTGGCGGCAAGCCACCATCATCGTGGTCTTCAGAAGCAGAGGATGTCGAGGTCGAGAGGCATCTGCGTGGATGAGGTCGAGAGGAAGAGATAAGGCAGAGAGAAAACGGGGGACCAGGTGCGTGCGTGCAGCGTGGTGCTGTGTGCAGCGTGTTTCTTTTTTCAATTTGTGTGGCTTTGCGTGTTCGCGTGAGAGATAGGGTAAATGAGAGAGTAAATAGATCTGAGATCCCGACTTTTTTTGGCGCACGTCACAAATATGCGCCACAGAAATCCTGACATTCTGTGACGCACGAGGCTGGTGCGCCACAGAAAGCAGATTTCTATGGCGCACCGAATTCCACAGAAATCTGCTTTCTGCGGCGCACCAGCCTCGTGCGCCACAGAAACCTGACTTTCTGTGGCGCACGTGATTTCGGTGCGCCACAGAATTTGCAATTCTGTGGCACACCTAAAAACGTGCGCCAAAAAATAATTTATGTGGCGCACCAATTAAGGGTGCGCCACAGAATGCCAACCTACCTATAACCCTTTTCCTAGTAGTGTGAGTTGAGGAGCAATGGCGGGTCAAAGGCTGTGTCCTTGGCCGCTCGAAAGATGCGGTGATGCCAGAGGAGAGAAAATTCTAGGGTTTTCTTTATAAAGTTCCATACGAGAATTTGCAACATAAAAAACCTCGCAGGGATCCACCACGTCCACATCCGCAGACAGCTGCCACCTGGCAGACATGGATTCAACTGAATTACGAGTGTATGCAGCTACCGAGTTTAGGGAGCCGCTTTCAATATATGTTACTTGGTGAACGACTGAAGTGCACAATTATGTTAAGTTCATGGATCTGCAATGCAATTGCCCCTTCAAAATAGACTTACAAGAAATGAAATCGTAGTCGATCTGGAGATTTTTCTTTTGTGGCGTGTCACTTGTCATGCACTTAGAGCATCTCTAGCAGCTCCCGGAAAAGAGCCCCGGCCCGGAAAATTCCGGCCGATATGTGGGTCGGGCCATTTTTACGGCCTGAACAGGCACCTCATATCGGCCCGGTCCGGATAAGTTTATCCGGCCGAACCATTAGTGCTTAGCTGCTGCAGCTGCTCCACACTAAATGGAAAGAATATAAATTGGACGCCTTTTGTGAATAAAGCATATACCTTTTGGCAGTCACAAAGCCACGCATAAACGCTGCTCCAATCATCGGCCTAGGCGGCCGTTGACGGTCGTGAGAAGACATAAAGTCTTGCTCTTGAAGTAATCCCTACCCTCGCGGGTGATTCCGGAGGTGTCGTGGGATTGTCACGGCAAATGGCATTGAGGGTGACAATCGAAGAGGTGAGGAGCAAGGCGGCGTGGAGTATCTGGGAGCAGGATGCTCCCCTCGATCAAGTAGTCACTAAATCATCGCATGGCACACGTGATAAGCTATCTCAAACCAACAAAACAAAACGTATTCACTAAGTCCAACTTCTGTAATAATATTGATCTCACAAAGGTTACAAACTCACCTACTTATTAGCTTAGGTGATTGCGGTTATCTAGATTATACGTACCCTCTAAGGGTCTTCCTGTCGGCTTTATATAGTCAGCCGGCTAGGGTTACGACAGTACCGAACCAAGTCGGTTACGACTAAGAGTCCTAAACTAATGCGGCCAGCCCTGTCGTGTCTTCCACTCCAAGTCGTCTAGCGTCGTATAGCTGGCGGATTCCCTGTTGGATCCGGCTCAGGCCTCCCGGTTGTCCGGCTGGGTTTCAGGCTTCACCTCGCAGTCCTGGGCCGTCCGGCATGTACGCCGACCACTAGTAGAAACAGGGGCTTCAGTGCGGCCCTTTTGTACCGGTTGGACAGGAACCAGGACTAAAGGGTGCATTAGTCCCGGTTACAGAGGCGAGGCGGCCGGCCGGAAGCCGTCCCGGTTGGTGATCCCAACCGGGACGAAAGGGTTGCGGCAGGCGGCTGTAGTGGGGGGGCCCACGGCGAGACCCTTTAGTCCCGGTTCGTATTACGAACCGGTACTAAAGGTCCATATTTAGTACCGGTTCAGATTACGAACCGGGACTAAAGTTTACCCTATATATCTTCTTCCACCTCGAGCCCAGCTCCATTTTTCCTGCTCGAGCACAACTCCATTTTTTGCTCTCTCTTTCCTCTCCCGTGCTCGAGTTCACCCATTTTTCTCCAACATTTGCCAAGATTGGTGGCACCTACCTATACAAGGGTTAGCAACTTCATCCTCTCTTCCGGCATTTCAAGTTTAGCTCATTTTATTGCTAGTTTAGCTCATTTGATTTTTGTAGTGCTAGCTAGGTGTTTGATGAAATGTCTAAGTTAGGGATTTCATTTGTTTTATATGCATTTTGAGCTCAAATTAAAGTATGATTTGTGGTTTTTTATGGTGTCGTTCCGTCCCCTTTCTCACCGCCGTCGATCGCCCGCACCGCCCCGTCACCGACAGCACCTCGGTGAGCCTCTTGTTTTTATCTTTTATTTTTAAAAATCTTAGTTGTATGATTTAGATGCATAATCATTACTTGTATAATTGTTTGTCATATATAGTGTCATGGTTTTGACATCTGTCCACACCGGCTCTCGTCCGCTCTATTATTCGGATGTGGTACGATTGTTTGTTATAACTATATATTTGTTTAATTTCATGTTTATGACAATTATGCCGACCAACTTGACATAGATATATTTTATCTAGGAGGTAGTTGAACCAGAAATTCCAATCGACCCTATTATCGAGTTTTTTGAAAAAGAAAACAATGATTTGAAAGAAAAATTGAAAAGAAGTGAAGATCTTTGTCTCCAATGCTTAGAAGAGAAGATGAAATTGGAGTTCAAGTTTGCCGACGTCATCGATGATCGCGAGATCAAGATGGAGGCAATGCGCTTGGATCACGAGATCAAGATGAATGCAATGCGCTTGAAGCTTAAAAAGTTTAGAAAATATGCCATTAGTCAAGAGGCTTGGTATCATTATGCTATTGGTTCAATAATTAGCTTAGTTGCGATTTTGATCGCATTTGTCATTGGATTTAAATTCTTTAGATAGTTGTATGTTAGTTTCAATTAATATATGTTTATGAGAACTATGTATTAGATTTGGTCACTAATCTACTTTTGTTTTAATGTGGTGAACTTGTATTAATGAATTTGGTCACGTATCTCTATTCATGATATAGGTATAGTGTAATGGTTTTTGATATATTTATAAAATGCAGATGAGCCGGCAATGGATGTACGGTGACCGACGCTGTCCCGAGTTCATTAATGGCATGCATAATTTTCTCCGTGTGGCTGAGTCAAACAAGCAGAATGGTTTTATGTTTTGTCCATGTGATGACTGTAGGAATAAGAGGAATTACCCTTCCTCAAGAACCCTTCACGTCCACCTGATTCAGAACGGTTTCATGCCCAGCTATAACTGTTGGACCAAGCACGGAGAAAGAGGGGTTATAATGGAAGACAATGAAGAAGAGGATGATGACAACTATCCAGTGTTCTCTGAAAACGGTGGTACTACAATGGGGAAGACGAAGCTGAACATGAGGCCATTGTTGATGATCAGTCCGATGATGATCTTCGTCGGGTCATCCTTGATGAACAGATAAACTGCGGAAGTGAAAACGAGAGGTCGAAGTTGGAGCGCATGTTAGAGGATCACAAAAAATTGTTGTACCCAAATTGTGAAGATGGCCAGAAAAAGCTGGGTACCACCCTGGAATTGCAGCAATGGAAGGTAGAGAATGGACTATCTGACAAGGGATTTGAAAAGTGTCTGAAAATAATAAAGAAGATGCTTCCAAGGGACAACGTATTGCCCCCCAGTACGTACGAAGCAAAGAAGGTTGTCTGCCCTCTAAGATTAGAGGTGCAGAAGATACATGCATGTATCAATGACTGCATCCTCTACCGTGGTGAGGAGTACGAGAATTTGAATGCATGCCCGATATGCGGTGCATTGCGGTATAAGATCAGGCGAGCTGACCCAGGTGATGTTGAGGGCGAGGCGAGCCCCAGGAAGAGGGTTCCTGTCAAGGTGATGTGTGATAACCCACAAGTATAGGGGATCGCGTGTAGCCTTTTCGATAAGTAAGAGTGTCGAACCCAACGAGGAGCTAAAGGTAAGATAAGTATTCTCTCAAGTTCTATCAACCACTGATACAACCCTACGCACACTAAACGCTTACTTTATATAGGAAATAAAACTAGACTACAATACAGGTATGAGAGATAGCTTTGCGAGATAATAAATACAAGAATGTAAAAGTTAGTGCTGCAGCAATAAAGTGCACTATGTAGCCATAAACTAACAGTACCATGAGTGTGGAAAAGTGGTGGTAATTGTGATGGCTTTGTCCAAGATTAATTAGTGAAGATATTTAGTTCATTGTCTTCGATGCAGTTTTCTATGTGGGAGGGGCTAAATATAAATGCACTCCACTACTTGGGATTACAAGTACTATATGATCTGATTGTTAGTAGGCATCCGCAAATACTAACAATTCATTAAGGTTTCCCCAACCATAGCATTAAGTTAATGGTCCTCTTACTCCCATACGTGCAACATTCCGGTTTGAGTCCTTAAGTTCTGTCACTCCGGTAGAACTACCCCCTACTTTGCACATACTACTAACACCAAGGTGTTGATCCATGTGCGCACAAATATAAAGGACGCCAAAGGACAGTACCATATTGACATACAACTCTAATGAACCTCATGCATTCAACAAAGCAATCAAAAGACAAATAAACTACACAAACATAATGTAGATCATAGGATAAATATTATAACATTAAACACCATGTTTACATAGGGTGGTACAGAGGTTTGTGGAAGGATGAACCACTATATACAAGGAGGAATTGGCGGTGGAGATGGCGGTGAAGACGGCGGAGAGGGCAGCGAGGAGCACAGGGCGCGCCGGCGGTGGCGCGGGGAACTCCTCCCGCGCCGCCGGCATTAATGGGGTGCGCCGCCTCTTAGCCCCTTTCCTTCATGGCTTCTTGGGAGCCCTCCCCCATGGAGATGGGATCCATGGGGGAGGCAAAAACATGGCTTTGGTGGCTGCAAATTCGTGGGTATGGGGTGTCCCCCACGACTTAGGGTTTCCTCCTTTATATGGACTCTCGGATTTCCATCTAGGGTTGCAGTGGGACGGCGATATCTGGAGCGTCCGGATTCTGATTGGGCCAAAGTTTAGGTCCAGATTTATTAGAAGAAAATTCCCTGCAACTTTCACGACTAGAAGTTTTCCATTTGACATCATCTTCGGGGCGAAACGGGTCCATTTTCGAAAATAGTTTTCAGACAGATTTCAGGAAAGTCCAAATTCGGCTTCAACAATGTTTCCTCTTGTATTCTTGATAATTCCTACACATCAAAGAGTAAAACAAGAACATTGTGCACTTTTGCAACTATTAGTAGGTTAGTCCAAATAAATAATAAACTTAATGTAAAAACAAGTGCTAAAAGCATAAAAATGGCATGAAACAATCAAAAATTATAGATACGTTTTGGACGTATCAACATCCCCAAGCTTAATTCCCGCTCGTCCTCGAGTAGGTAAATGATAACAAAATAATTTTTGATTGTAAATGCTATGATCAGGTTCTAACAATTGCATGATTGATACGTCCATTTTGCATCACTATTTTATATCATAATTTGTTGTTCTTCATTGATATATTTCATATTAAGATGTGTTACTTATGTTATTTTGTCTTATTTTGCATGTTTGATGATTAATGGATAATTAACTGCCGGAGTCAGGTTTCAGCTGGAAAGGCACCGTCAACACACTATATTTCTGGAGCTCTAAAAATCTTGTCAAATATACAGAAGTTCCTATTTTATCAGAAGATGGAAGCAGCCAAAAGGGGAGGCTGAGATGGGCCAGGAGGGGCCCACACCACCCCTGTGTGCGGGCCCCACCTTGGTCGCGCCGAGGCATGGTGTGGAGCCCCTGGCCCACCTCAGGCATCCCCCTTCGAGCACTTCATCCCCTCAACCCTAATATTGGAGGGGAGACCCCGAGGAAATATTCCGCTGCCTCCACGGGACGGAAACAACAGAGAGAGAAAAAGCTCACCGGCAGGGAGAAATCTGCCGGGGAATTTCCCTCCCGGAGGGGGTGATCATCGCCATCCTCATCGTCATCACGCTGGACTTCATCGGGTTCATCATCATCATCATCTCCACTGCCATCATCGTCATCACCGCTGCTCCATCCCATTCCGCTGTAACTTCTAGGGCTATATTTTGTCTAGTTCATAGGGGGAACTCTCCCGGTGTTAATTACTCCCTGTGGTTGATTCTATTGAGTTTTATCGGTGAATTGAAGTATATGTTCAGATTGTTATTCATCATCAAATTACCTCTGATCATAATCCAAATGATGTCTTGTCAGTAGTTCATTTAGTTCTTGAGGACATGGGAAAGTCTTGTCGCTAGTAGTGAATTATGTTGAGTAATATTTAATGGTTCGATATTTAAGTTGTGGTGTTATTCTTCTAGTGGTGTCATGTGAACGTCGACTACATGAAACTTCACCTTTATGTGCCTAGGGGAATGCATTGTGTATTTGGTTGATAATTGTGGGGTTGCCGGAGTGACAGAAACCTAAACCCCCGTTAGTAAACCGGTGCACGAGGGAGCGTAGGATCTCAGAGTTTAAGTCTGTGGTTAGATTTATCTTAATTACTTTCTTATAACTGCGGATGCTTGCAAGGGGTATAATCACAAGTATGTATTAGTCCAAGTAAGGGCGGTGCATTAGCATAGGTTCACCCACACAACACCTATCAAAACAATAAAGATTAATCAACTATATGAAGCGAAAGCACTTGACTAAATTCCGTGTGTACTCAAGAACATTTTGCCATCATAATTAAACCAACAGGCTTGTCCTTTGCTCTAAAAAGGATTGGGCCACTTGCTGCAATTATTATTACTGCCTTTTATTTACTCGTATTTTATTTATCTGTTATATCAAAAACGCCTAAAAACTTGCCTGCTAGTGTTTACAGTGAAACCTTTACCGAAACTCCTTGTCAACACCTTCTGCTCCTCGTTGGGTTCGACACTCTTATTTATCGAAGTACTACGATACACCCCCTATACTTGTGGGTCATCAAGACTATTTTCTGGCGCCGTTGCCGGGGAGTGAATCGCTATTGGTAAGTCGAATTGGTAAGGAAAACTTTTACTGTAAGTGCTGTTTTTATTTCTGCCTGCTACTTTATTTTATCATGGAGAGATCTCCATTTGAATCCCTGTTTGGGAATGCTACTACCACTGCTACGGTAGTAGACAAGGAGTCACCTGATCAAGTAATTCCATTTAAAATACCTATGAAAATTGTTGAACGTGTTACGAATAACCGCTATGTAGGAGATGTAACTGTCCCTCCTGGAGATCATTTGTTATTTATACATGAATTATGTGAGTTGTTCAAGTGTGCAGGTATTTCAATGGAAGAAGTCAAGAAGAAATTATTCTCTATATCACTGGCGGGTAAAGCTGCGAAATGGTATAAGATGCTGAAGAATGGCCGTTCTGTTGGCTGGGAGGAGATTGTGCCTCTCTTTTACTCTAAATTTTATCCTCCTAGTGAAATTCATCAAGATCGAAATCACATATATAATTTTTGGCCTCACGATGGAGAGAGTATTGCCCAAGCGTGGGGAGGTTGAAATCATTAATGCTCAAATGCCCCATTCATGAGCTTCCGGTAATATCGTTATTGTTAACTTCTATGCAAGGCTTTCTCTTCAGGATAAAACTCTATTGGACACTGCTTGTTCTGGATCATTTACACGTAATAAAGAAGAAGTTAAATGGGACCTTCTTGATCGGATTGAGGAAAATACTGAAGGATGGGAGAACGACAAAGGTAGAGAATCAGGTATAAAGTATGACTATGAATGCATTAAAACTTTTATGGATAATGATAATTTTGTAATCTTTCTGATATGTATGGTCTTGATTCTCAAGTTATTGCAAACTGTTATAAGGCTTTTTCCTCTTATCTTGATGTTCCTAAACAAAGTTGCAATAAGTACCACGTGCCTTATAAAGATAATACTAATTCTGCCACTATTAAAAACATTGAAGTTCATACCGTTGATCGTATCTTGCCAGAACCATATATTGAGAAACCGCTTTTTCCTGTTAAAGTTAAGGAACATTCTATAATAGCTAGTGTGGTTAATAAAAGTACAAAGAAAGATTTAGAACCTGCTGAACAAATAGCGGTTGAACCTGCAATAGCAATAGTAAAGGATTTGGTAACTGAAAATGTAGAAGGAGGACATATTATCTTTTGTGAAGATGCCTCTAATATTGTTGCACATCCCAGTAGATCTAGAAAAGGAAGTGTTCCTGTGCTTTCGGTCAAAATAGGGAACATTGCTATTATGGTTTATGTGATACTGGTGCAAGTTCCAGTGCTATTCCTTTTGAACTTTATAAAGAAATCATGCATGAAATTGCTCCTTGTGAACTTGAGGAGATTGACGTGGTTATTCAGCTTGCTAATAGAGAAACTATCTCTCCAATTGGTATTGTGAGAGACGTTGAAGTTTTATGTGGTAAGACTAAATACACTGCTGATTTTCTAGTACTTTGTTCTGTTGCTAGTAAAACCTGTCCCATTATTTTTGCTAGACCTTTCTTAAATACATGTGATGCAATTATAGACTGTAAGAAAAAGAAAATCTATACTAAATTTGATGGAGAAGCTTATGAATTTAATTTTTCAAAGTTTTGTAAAAATCTTTATGAAACCGAATTACCTAATGAGAATTTGGAAGTTGAACAACTTGCTTCTATTGCTGTTGCTCCTAACAATGCCTTGCAACAATACATGGAGGAACACGAAAGTGAGGTATTTATGGAAGAAAGTAATGAGATTGACGATATCTTTCTTCATCAGCCACCAATACTTAAGCATAATTTGCATGTAGAAGATTTGGGTACCTCAGTACCTCCTAAGGAAGATCCTGTTTTCGATTTAAAACCTTTGCCTGATAATCTTAAATATGTTCACTATGATGAAAAAAGATATATCCTGTTATTATTAGTTCTAAACTTTCAGGTAATGAAGAAGCAATGCTATGAGAAGTATTAAAGAAACGTCGAGGAGCTATAGGATACACTTTGGATGACTTAAAGGGGATTTCTCCTACTATATATCAACACGCCATCAACATTGAACCTGATGCAAAACCAGTTGTTGAGCATCAGCATCGTTTAATCCCTAAGATGAAAGAAGTGGTAAGAAATGAGGTATTGAAATTTCTTGATGCTGGTCCCATGCACTGTGTCCCTAAGAAAGGTGGAGTTACTGTTGTGCCAAATGAAAATGATGAACTTATTCCTCAAAGAGTAGTAGTTGGGTATAGGATGTGCATTGATTTTAGAAAGGTCAATAAAGTAACTAAGAAAGATCACTATCCGTTGCCTTTTATTGATCAAATGTTAGAAAGGTTGTCTAAGAAAACTCATTTTTGCTTTCTTGATGGTTATTCCGGATTTTCACAAATTGCTGTTAGGAAGCAAGATCAAGAGAAAACTACTTTTACTTGTCCTTACGGAACTTATGCTTATAGACGTATGCATTTTGGTTTGTGTAATGCTCCTGCTACGTTTCAAAGATGCATGTCTACTATTTTTCATGGTTTTTGTGAAGAAATTGTGGAAGTATTCATGGACGATTTTTCCATCTATGGAACTTCCTTTGATAACTGCTTGCACAATCTTGATAAAGTTTTGCAGAGATGTGAGGAGACTAATCTTGTTCTTAGTTGGGAGAAATGTCATTTCATGGTTAATGAAGGAATTGTCCTTGGGCACAAAATTTCTGAAAGAGGTATTGAAGTGGACAGAGCTAAAGTTGAAGCAATCGAGAAAATGCCCTGTCCTAGGGATGTGAAAGGTATCCATAGTATTCTTGGTCACGCCGGTTTCTATAGGAGATTTATTAAAGATTTCTCTAAAATTTCAAAACCCCTCACTAATCTTCATCAAAAAGATGTACCTTTTTTTTTGATGATGATTGCAAAGAAGCTTTTGAAATCCTGAAAAAGGCTTTAATCACTGCTCCTGTTGTTCAACCGCCTGATTGGACTTTACCTTTTGAAATAATGTGTGATGCTAGTGATTTTGCTGTAGGAGCTGTTCTTGTACAGCGGGTAGACAAGAAGTTAAATGTTATTCATTATGCTAGTAAGACACTTGATGCCGCTCAAAAGAATTATGCTACTACTGAAAAGGAATTTTTAGCAGTTGTTTTTGCTTGTGATAAATTTAGACCTTATATTGTTGATTCAAAAGTTACCATTCACACTGATCATGCTTCTATCACTACTAGAAAAAGTACCTCTAGTCGCGGTTCCAGAGCCCCTTTAGTCGCGGCCTGGCAACCGCGACTAAGCAGGCGGGACTAAAGCCCCCCCCCTTTAGTCGCGGCGGGTTCCGAACCGGGACTAGAGGTCCCTCCACGTGGGGACGTGGGGACGTGGTGTGTTGGGACCTTTAGTCCCGGTTGGTAGAACCAACCGGGAAGGGTTTTTGGATTTTTTTTTTCGATTTAATTGCAGGGTTTAGGGTTTATATATGCCGGGGTTTGGTTATAGGTTCCCGTGTCCCATGTCGTAACCGTGGTTTCACTAGTAACCCTTCCCGTAACGGTAACCGGTAACCGTTACGGTGACGGTGACCGTTACGGTGACGGTTACGGTAACCGTTACGGTAACGGTGACGGTTACCGTAACGTTTTCCACGTCGTAACCGTTCCCGTGTCGTATGAAGTCGATGCACATATTTATAACACATACAATTAAATTAAGTACTTTTAGATCGTAGTCAAGAGTTGATGCGCCAAGAGTTATCGTAGTACAAGAGTTGAAGCAAAACAACAAGTTATTTACACGCTTTCAACGCTTTCATGCTTTCAGCATCGTAGTACTCTCCTTTCTCCGATAAGGCCTCCGAAAGGTAAAATCCCGCCAATTCCTCTCCAATTGCTTTGAAGCGGTGCTCGAATGGTAGCTTGCAGCGCTTTTTTGCCAACTCTGCACTTTTCATATTCCATTTCTCGGTGACTAGTACATGTACATACTCGCAAACGAAGTATGCACATAACTCAGTTCCCTTTGGTTGCTCCAAGCAAGACTATACAAGAATAGATTTCAATCAATAATAATGAAGTATGCATGAGAATGTTGTGTGGACGTAGGTAGCAGTACTTACCTTGTTCAACTTCCAATCCAGCTTTTTGGGCCACCCACCTGCAGGATCTTCCTCGACAAACCTTGCCCAAACGCTGCCCGACAAAGAACATTCACAAATGATTTATTCGTTAATGACTTGACATCAAGATATGAATGACAGAGGCGGTAAGAAATGAATGTACCTTGCTAGTAAGTCGAAACAACTCCTGTATTTGTCAGGATGATACCTCAATGAGTCAAGTGAATGAATAAGTCCTTTGCGATGTTCAATGACAAGAAGAATCCAGTGGTAGCTGCGCACAGTCATGCATAACTCATCAGTTAAACTTAACATCGGGTGAGCAAATTAGAATGTGTAGAAGACACTAAAACTTACCCGAAGTGGTAAGGCCAATATATAGTTCTTTTGTCGCGGTATCGCTTGAACACCCTTAGCAAATCATCCGGTGTGTTCTTGTTATACAAGGGATTTATTATGGTTTCTTCGTTATATTTATCCGGGTCAATGAACCCAATGTCATGCTGGTTCAGCTTTTTGAGCTCGAGCATCTTCAATCTGCATAATATAGCACACAAAAGATTAAAGTGAGAATAATTACAAACAATGAACGAGACTAGGTAAAGACTTAAATAAATCACTTACAGGCAATAGGAACTCATGATAGATTTGTCGAGTGCCCGCAGATTGTATAGCTGAAAAAGTTCGCTAAACCGAACAATGTGGTTGTAGTCTTCTAAGAAGTGCTCATCGTCTTTCCTACATTTCAGAACGACAGAAGCTGTCCCTTTCTTTGCGGCTTTCAAGTACCAAAAATGGAGAGCACGCATTTTTGTTGGTAACTTGCATTTCACCAAAGCTTCCCCCATAACAAATTTACTTACTGGTGGAGCTGTTGGTGCAGTCTCAAAGTTCAATCTCGAAGCATATTCGTCTATAGGAACTTGCGCTTCGGCGGCAAGACGACGGATTTCCTCTAAGTCAAACACCATCGGCGCTTTAGGGTTAGATTGTACTAGTTGTTTTTCGCGCTGGGGAACTCGACTATCTTTGTTCGTCGGCGGCGGGACAATTAGCGGGGGGACAGAACGTACGGGTTGTTCTCCGAGCTGGGGAACTTGTTTACCTATCTTCGGCGGCGGTGGGACCGATGGTGCTGCTTTTGTAGCTTCCTTCGGCGGCGGGTCCGATGGTGCTGCTTGTTTATCTTTTGCCGCCGGCGGCGGGACTGACTCTGCGTCTTGTTCACCTTTTTTCGGCGCCTCCACCTCTGTCACCGCGTCATATGACTTTTGAATATAACGGTCATAGTCAGATGGCGGCTTCTCTGGAGGGACATATAAGTTGTCGATGACTCGATTAATAGCCTGTGCAGTATAGCCGGCGGTAAATTTTGGCGGCGGCACTTTCGGTGCGAACAATGCTTTATTATACTCCGCCACGGCTGCTTCGTTTTGCTCGAGAGTCTTCTGCCAAGGTAACCTCGGATCAGGCGATGTGGCCCTTTTAGTTCGCCTCCTGACCGGGGAAGACGCGCGCTTTCTCCGGAGAAGCGCTACGGACACTTCCTCACGCGGTGGCGGAGATGGAGATGGACTGTGCTGACTGAGATGGTCCTCTACATCAATTTCCGGTGGGGGGTCCCTGTCACGCGGTGCCGGAGATGGATGTGTCTCATCGATACCCGGGCAGGATGGGCTTTGCTGAGTCGGTGGCTTTGAGAACTTGATGTATTTCTTGTTCCACTGGACGAAACCACCCTTGACATCGTACAATGTCTCCTCACCGTCACGTCCAGAAATCTCAAGAGCCAATGATTCAAATCCCGGCGCAATTTCATCCACCCCGACAACAGCATAGCCAGGAGCAATGTCACCATTATGGTAGCTTGCTCCGGCGTCACTCGGTAAAGCATAGCCGTCCGCCACCTTCGTGGATATGTTAACCACAGGTGCATGTAGCTCACATGGTGTCTTCTCCGTGACATCATCCACGGGGTAGTGAGCATCGACATCTATTTGCGTGGAACCCACGCTGCTTCTAAGCTGAGATCGAGCATCCATGGGTTGCTGCTGCTGAGACGGCCCTGTCTGACTATTAATTGACTCCATGAGTTGCTGCACCTTGAGTTCCAATTCCGTTAGCCGCTCTTCACCCTTCTTCTTCTTTCTTGCACGGCTTCTATAAGTGTCAGCGTGTTGCGGATACGCTTTCTTAATGGTGACACCGCCGGGCATGCCTCGTAAACGTCCCCAGTGTTCAGGATTCCCTAGGGCCCGTGTCAGCTCGTCGTCCTCTCTATAGGGTTTCCACACACCCCGTTTAACTTCCTCTATTACCTTTTCAATCTTCGGGACGATTTCTTCTACTTTTTTCTTGAATTTTTCAACCTTCGGGACGATTTTCCCTGTTTCCTCGTCCAACGTTGCGCCATGCGCGAACAACCAGAATTTGGACCTTTCGGGCCAGTAGTATGTCTGTGGAGTGATATCTTTAGCAAAGATTTTATCTTCTAAGGCTAGCCACTTAGGAATGGCTGACCTGTAGCCACCTGTCCCCAAGTTATGGTGGTGAACCTTATTCGCGGCATTTGCCTTATTTATGTTCGATCGGGCCACAGCCGCATCCGATTTCTTATACGCCTTAAACTCTTCCCAGTGATCTCTTATCTTCACTAGTTTTTCTTCACTGAAATCTGGATCAACTGTTTTATATTTTGCCCATAATGTTTGCTTATATTTCCGAAATGCGTCGGCCATCTTGGAGAGAGTCCACTGCTTGAGTTTCAACTTCGTGGTGGGTTCAATATCATCCGGGAGGTTAACATGCTCCAAGAGTGTGTCAAAGCACAAATCTTTCAAATGGTTGTGGACATAGCAGGGGTCATCCTCGGCAACGCCCGCCGGCTTATTCCATTCTGGTATGGAGATCGGGACCAAGTCCCTAACAATAACTCCAGCTTGACTTATATATTTTTTGCGGTTCTCTGGGGGTTCCACCGGATCGCCCTCTTCATCAATTTCATAGATCGGTAACTTTGCATCTTTGCTCGTCATTCTTTTCGTGCGGCCTCGAGGAGCTTGATTCTTAGCCTTTTTATTCGAGGTGGAGGCCTAAAGTAAGAAATATAATGCGTTACTAAGTGCAATACAAATCAGTTAATGCATTTTGTGATCAACAAAATATAGAATTCATATATATACCTCGAGGTGGAGGGTGTTTGATGTGGCGGGTGTTATTTCTTCTTCATCTAAAAGACCCTCACCAGAGTCCATCAGAAATTGTGAGGCAAATTCCTCAAAATCAAGATCTACACCGGCACCGGCGCCTTCTCCACCGGCAGCATCTTTATCGCGATGCTCAAAAATACTCTGCATTAATATGTCTTCATTCTCCTCGTCTCGCACATAGCCAGGCTCCATAGCTCAATGTTCCTACACTCAATAAAATTTGCATAAATTTGCATGTATAAATTTGCATTTATAAATTTGCATCTATAGTTCTAACACATTGCTAAAAATTTGATCAAAAGTTCTAACACAAAATTGCATCAAAAATTGCATCTAGTTCTAACACTAGATAATAATTAACCTAAATATGCAAAAAAAAAAAGATTGCTAACACATTGTTAAAAATTGCAAAATTACAAAAATTGCTAACACTAGATAAAGTTTCCAACACATTGCAAAGTGCTAAAGTTTCCAACACATTTCTAAATTTCATAACATTATTTCCTACACTCAATAAAATTTGCATAAATTTGCATGTATAAATTTGCATCTATAAATTTGCATCTATAGTTCTAACACATTGCTAAAAATTTGATCAAAAGTTCTAACACAAAATTGCATCTAGTTCTAACACTAGATAATAATTAACCTAAATATGCAAAAAAAAAAAGATTGCTAACACATTGTTAAAAATTGCAAAATTACAAAAATTGCTAACACTAGATAAAGTTTCCAACACATTGCAAAGTGCTAAAGTTTCCAACACATTTCTAAATTTCATAACATTATTTCCTACACTCAATAAAATTTGCATAAATTTGCATCTATAAATTTGCATCTATAGTTCTAACACATTGCTAAAAATTTGATCAAAAGTTCTAACACAAAATTGCATCAAAAATTGCATCTAGTTCTAACACTAGATAATAATTAACCTAAATATGCAAAAAAAAAAGATTGCTAACACATTGTTAAAAATTGCAAAATTACAAAAATTGCTAACACTAGATAAAGTTTCCAACACATTGCAAAGTGCTAAAGTTTCCAACACATTTCTAAATTTCATAACATTATTTTCTAACACTAAATTTCATACAAATTAACTAGAAATTTCATTGCTAACAACCTAAATTTGCTTACACTGTAATATCCTAAATTTTCTAACACTAGATAATAACCTAAAAATGAAAAAAAATGAATAAGAAAAACAAACCTGAGGAGATGGGGCTTGGGCAGGGGAGGCGATGGGGCCGGCTCGGGAAGGGCAGCACGGCGGAGCGACCGGAGCGGCGGTGGCGTGGGGCTCGAGGTCGGGGAAGCTCGACGGCGACCCTGGGACGGCGGCTGGAGAAGGCGACCGCGGTGCGGCGGGCAGCAGCACGCGGCCGGAGGCGGCGACACGGCGAGGGCAGCAAGCGCGCGGGGCCGGAGGGGGCGGCACCACGGCGGCTTGCGGTCGAGGTCGGGGAAGCTCCACGGCGCCCTGGAGACGCGAGCGGCAGCACAACGGCGGGGCAGCACGACGGCGTGGCGGAGCAGGGCTTCACCGTCGGCGTCGGCAGCGTCGGGGAGCAGTTGATCTTGTTCGATTTGGGGGAAGTTACGAAAAATTTCGGCCAAAGACACACAAAACCGCGCCGAATCGACCTCTAGTCGCGGTTGCTGGCTGCAACCGCGACTAAAGACCCTTTAGTCGCGGTTGCAGCCACCAACCGCGACTAAAGGTCTCCCTGGGCCGCCAAAATTCTGGCGCCAAGCCCGGGGGACATATAGTCGCGGTTGCTGGCTGCAACCGCGACTAGTTGGGCTTTTTCTATTTTTTTTTGTTGTTTCAGTTTTCTTTTTCTGTTTTGAATGTTTTAAAGGTGTTACTGATTTGATTTAAAGGTGCCAAACTGGTTTTTGATCAGGGGTGTGTTTCTTTTCTATTTTTTTTGTTGTTTCCGTTTTATTTTGTTGTATTTGTTTTCTTTTATATACTTTGATTTAAGTTCTTTTCCTGTTTTGTTTCTAGTTTCTTTTCCTGTTTTGTTTTAGACCTCGACGCTGGAAGAGTGACGCTGGAATGTTTTGTGTTTGAGCGCCACTTCGATCCAAGCAGCGGCAAGACGTCTCTGATGATCTACAACCGTCCGGCAAAACATCTCTGATGATCTGCAACCGTTTGGAACGGTCGCAGGTCATCAGAGACGTCTTGCCGCTGGTTGCCCAAAGATGCCTCTCCGAATGACGCTGGAATGTTTTGTGTGTGAGTAACCTGTCTGAGGAGGGGGGCTATATATAGGGTACGTGTGCTTCTTTAGTCCCGGTTGGTAACACCAACCGGGTCATGTGGCTCACGAAGTGGTCGTGATGATACTGCTGATCCAACAGCTCAAAGATCCCTCAAAAGAAACACACCCCTGATCCAACGTCTCACAAGCGCTTGAAAGAAACACACGATCCGTGTGCTTCTTTAGTCCCGGTTGGTAACACCAACCGGGACTAAAGGCGGGTTTTTGAGGTCTTTATATATTGTCGCCGACGGGGTAAACCCTAATCCACCATTCCTAGCCACGAACGCATCGTCTCCACGAGATGGATCCGCCACGTCCGCCGCAGCGCCTTCTGGACGAGGTCGAGCGTGCTCGGCAGAGCGCGCTTGGGCGCAACCGCGGGAGCCTATCCCGCCGTATGCCCACGAGCCCGGCGTGGAGAGGAATGCCCAGCTACCGGCCTCCTGCTCCACCAGGTGCCGCCGCACCTCCACCTGGCGCCGCTGCACCTCCACCAGGCGCCACCACTCCTCCCGCGGAGGAGGAGGAGGACGACAACTTCGACTGGAGCGACGACGGGGAAGAGGGTTGTGGGTTGCAGATACAGGAGGCCATGGAAGCCTCATTCCAGTCTGTCCGCGACTACCCTGTCCAGCGAGCCAAGACTTCCTACCAGCTCAAGGCGAAGGAGGCTTCCGAGCTGGATTGGGCGCTGAAAGACTCATCCTCCATGGATCTTGCCCTCCGCCGCAAACGTGCGCGCGAGAACCGGGCGGCCGCCCACGGGGCTGGCTCCTCCCGCCGTTCCCCCTAATCCTACGGCCTTCGAGCCAGCAAGTCCGTTTATGTAGAATAATGTTGGTGATGTTGGATCAGGGGTGTGTTTCTTTCAAGCGCTTGTGAGACGTTGGATCATGTGTAATAATGTATTAAACCTTTTATGTGGCTCGTGAGTGCCTGCATATCAAATCGACCTTCGATCCACAGCGGCAAGACGTCTCTGATGATCTACGACCGTCCCAAAAAGTGTTGGGAATGTCGCAGATCATCAGAGCGCCTTGCCGCTGCTTGGATCGGACCGAGGGGCATGGCTACCACTTCCACCACCACCACCACCACTCCCACCTCCTCGGCAATTCATCATTGCGTCACCCTAATCCAGTGGCTGGATTCAACCTACCTGAGGGCTTGTGTTTCCAACAGCGTCGTTGTGTTGTCCTTGTTCACCGTCCTACAGGAGGTGGCTCCAATGGCTGGCCGGTGAACAAGGACGAACACAATAATGCCAGGGAACATGCCAGCAGGTAGGCTAAATCCAGCCATTGGATTCGGTGGCGAAGGTAGACGCTCGTTGTGTGCCGTTCGCTGCAGGGACGCCGCTATTTATAGGCGATTAGAAAGTGTACCTGTGGATGAGGTGGGAGTGCTGATCCAACAGCTCACAAGCCCTCAAAAGAAACACACCCCTGATCCAACGGCTCACAAGCGTTTGAAAGAAACACACGATCCGTGTGCTTCTTCAGTCCCGGTTGGTGTTACCAACCGGGACTAAAGGCGGGCTTTGCGGTCACGACTCGTGTCCTCCGGCCACCGTTTCCCGCCAACGTTTCCCGCTATCGTTCCCGCCACCGTTTCCCGCCAAATGCTTTGCAATTTCAAGTTGAAAAACAAATAGAAAAAAGGACCACGGCACAGAAATGTCGC
This sequence comes from Poa pratensis, assembly GCA_947311845.1. Lineage (NCBI taxonomy): Eukaryota > Viridiplantae > Streptophyta > Magnoliopsida > Poales > Poaceae > Poa > Poa pratensis. The sequence continues at coordinate 4,106,207 of CAMZMU010000027.1, forward strand.
ACGGTTACATAAAAGGTTTTATACATATTAATTATTACACATCACCAACAACATCCCTACCTAGCTAGTGTTCACTTGTTCTTCGTGTGTGTCCCTTTCTTCTTATTGCACCGTAGCCATGGACAAAATTCTTCATTTAACGTGATGGTTGGGTCAATTTTCACTTTGAAGGGCGGAATTTCATGAAACTTATTGTAATCTTCTGACATGTCCGTGTGGTCCTCCACTCCCACGATGTTTCTTTTACCTGAAAGAACTATGTGGCGCTTTGGCTCATCGTATGATGTATTCGCTTGCTTATCTTTTCTTTTTTTTGGTAGGGTAGACATGTCCTTCACATAGAAAACCTGAGCCACTTCACTGGCTAAAATGAATGGTTCGTTCTCGTACTGAAGATTCTTGAAATCCATTGTAGTCATTCCGTACAGTGTGTCTACGGCTACACCGCCATCTAGGTTGAACCATTTGCACTTGAACAAAGGAATCTTAAATGAAGGTCCATAGTCCAGTTCCCATATCTCCTCTATGTAACCATAATATGTTACCTTTTCCCCACTGCAGCCATCTATTGCATCAAAGCGAACACCACTGTTTTGGTTGGTGCTCTTTTTATCTTGGTCGGCCGTGTAAAATGTATTTCCATTTATCTCGTACCCTTGAAAAGTCAATATAGTCGAAGATGGTGACTTGGCCAAATAGTATAGCTGTAGTTCATTTGTGGTGACATTCATCAGAAGTTTCTGTAACCAACCGCCAAAAGTCTTGAAGTGTACTCCATCAATCTCATCTTCTGGGTATTGGGAGCGTAAATAATTCTTGTGTTGCTCGATATACGGAGCCACCAAGATGGAATTATGCAGAACTGTGTAGTGTGCTCGAGTGAAAGAATCCACGTCTTCACATATGATTGCTTTCTTTCCTAGCGTGCCTTTTCCACGCAGTCTCCCCTCATGACGCGATTGAGGAACACCAATCGGCTTAAGATCAGGAATAAAGTCAACACAAAACTCAATGACCTCCTCAGTTCCATAACCCTTGGAGATGCTTCCTTCTGGCCTAGCACGGTTATGAACGTATTTCTTTAAGACTCCCATAAACCTCTCAAAGGGGAACATGTTGTGTAGAAATACAGGACCGAGAACACGTATCTCTTCCACCAGGTGAACTAGAAGGTGCGTCATAATATTGAAGAAGGTTGGTGGGAACACCAACTCGAAGCTGACAAGACATTGGACCACATCATTCTCTATATCTTTTAGAGTAAGCGGATTGATAACCTTCTGAGAAATTGCATTCAGGAATGCACATAGCTTCACAATGGGTACTCGAACATTTTCTGGTAGAAGTCCCCTCAATGCAACCGGAAGTAATTGTGTCATAATCACGTGACAGTCATGAGACTTTAGGTTCTGAAACTTTTGCTCTTTTATGTTTATTATTCCCTTTATATTCGACGAGAAGCCAGATGGAACCTTCATACTGCGAAGACATTCAAAAAATATTTTCTTCTCTCCTTTCGTAAGAGCGTAGCTCGCAGGACCTTGATGATTATCAGAATGATCGCCGTCTCGTGAATGCATACGTCGATGGGCCTGTCTTGCTTCCGGTGTATCTTTTGACTTTCCATACACGCCCAACAAGTTAAGCAGGTTCAAGCAAAGATTTTTTGTCACGTGCATCACGTCGATTGCAGAGTGAACCTCTAGCATTATCCAATAGGGCAGCTCCCAAAATATAGATTTCTTCTTCCACATGGGAACGTGGTTCTGAGCGTCTTTCGGAACAGATAGTGCTCCAGCACCCTTCCCAAAGATTACTTTTAAATCCTTGACCATTTCATGTATAACAGAACTAGATGGTCGAGTAGGCTTCCGCCGAATATCTTCCTCACCTTTGTAATGTTGGCCTTCCTTTCTTACTGAATGCCTCGGTACAAGCCATCGACGATGGCCCAGGTACACAATCTTGTTACCTATATGTATACCTTGAGTCTCACCTAAACAATGCGTACATGCATTGTATCCCTTGTTTGACTGTCCTGAAATGTTACTAAGAGCAGGCCAATCATTGATGGTTACAAACAAGAGCGCTCGTAGGTCAAATTCTGTTTGTCCGTGCTCATCCCACACACGCACACCTTCATCACTCCACAACTGTAAAAGTTCTTCCACCAATGGCCTCAGGTACACATCAATGTCGTTGCCAGGTTGCTTCGGTCCTTGGATGAGAACTGGCATCATAATGAACTTCCGCTTCATGCACAACCAGGGAGGAAGGTTATATATACATAGAGTCACAGGCCAAGTGCTATGACTGGAGCTCTGCTCTCCAAATGGATTAAAGCTATCTGTACTTAGACCAAATCTTAAGTTCCTAGCGTCATCCGAAAATTTCGGGAACTCTCTGTCGATTTTTCTCCACTGGGACCCATCAGCGGGGTGTCTGATCATCAGGTCTTTTTTACGTTCTTCTTTGTGCCAGCGCAACAACTTGGCATGCTCTTTGTTTTGGAACAAACGTTTCAGACGTGGTATTATAGGAGCATACCACATCACCTTGGCAGGAATCCTCTTCCTTGGACAACCTTGCTCGCCCTCAACTTCACCTGGGTCATCTCGCCCAATCTTAAACCGCAATGCACCGCATACAGGACAAGCATTTAAATTTGCGTGCTTGCCGCGGTAGAGGATGTAGTCATTAATGCATGCATGTATCTTCTGCACCTCTAATCCTAAAGGGCAGACAACCTTCTTTGCTTCGTACGTACTAGAGGGCAATTCGTTTTCATTTGGAAGCATCTTCTTAATTATTTTCAGCAAACTTTCAAAGTGCTTGTCGGTAGTACCACTCTCTGCCTTCCATTGTAGCATTTCCAGTATGGTACCGAGCTTTTTCTGGCCATCTGTACAAGTTGGGTACAACAATTTGGTGTGATCGGCTAACATGCGCTCCAACTTCAACCTCTCGTTTTCACTTCCACAGTCCATTTGTGCATCATGAATGGCCTGACGAAGATCATCGTCAGGCTCATCTTTTTTTTCATCCTCTTCAACTTCGTCTTCCCCCATTGAAGTACCACCGTGTTCATCGAACATAGGATAGTTGTCATTATCCTCTTCTTCTTTATTCTCTTCCATTATAACCCCTGTTTCTCCGTGCCTGGTCCAACAATAATAACCACGCATGAAACCATTTTGCAACAGTGTTGGTGAAGCTTGGCTGAGGAAGGGTAATCCTTCTTATTCTCACAGAGACTGCATGGACAACACATAAAACCATTTTTTCGCTTGCTTATCTCGGCCACAGTGAGAAATGCATGCATGCCCTTAAGGAAATCGTCAGAAACTCGGGAACTGTACATCCATTGACGTCTCATCTGCATTATGCATGCCAGTAATGAATAGATAAGTGACCATAATAATTCTTACAAGTTCTTCAAGCAAAGTAGAGTGGCGACAAATGTAATACATTGTAGCATTAAATATTCATTAATTTAAACTAACATAGAACTATCTACGACGGTGAGGACGTGAATGTTGTGACACTGAAATACAAAAACATAATTTAGTTTAAGCTCAAACTGAATAAACAAAATTGAGCTAAATAAGCAGAATGAGCTAACTTAGGCATTTCATCAAACACCTACCTAGCACTAGAAATATAAAATGAGCTAAATAAGCTAAACAACTAAAGAAACGAGCGCCGGAAGAGAGAGTTTGCAGTTGCTAACTCTTGGATAGATGCACAGCCGTCAAATCTTAACAAATGGGGCAAAAAATCGTGGAAGAAATCGAGCTCGGTGGAGAGAAAATGGAGATGAAACTCGAGCTCAAAATGGCCATGGCTGGCTCGGGGTGGAAGATGTAGTTGAAGGACCTGCAGTCCCGGTTCCAGCCACAAACCGCGACTAAAGGGTCACCTTTAGTCGCGGTTCCAGCTACGAACCGCGACTAAAGGTCCTCGCGCGGGCCCCGCGCGGCCCCTGGCCGCTAAAGCCGCAGGCGGAGGACCTTCAGTCGCGGTTGGCGCGAGGACCTTTAGTCGCGGTTCGTGGCTGGAACCGCGACTAAATGTCCCGCACCAACCGGACACCTGTCCTAGCCGTTGGAGATGTCGGAGCCGGAGCCCTCTAGTCGCGGTTCGGAAAGGAACCGTGACTAAAGGTCCGGCTCTATTGCCTCTTTTCTACTAGTGTATTAGATACCTTATGGAAAAGAAAGATGCTAAGACTAGGCTCATAAGATGGGTACTTTTACTGCAAGAGTTTGATTTACATACTGTAGATAGGAAGGGTGCTGAAAATCCTGTTGCCGATAACTTGTCTAGATTAGAAAATATTTCATATGATCCTATACCTGTTAAAGATAGTTTTCCAAATGAACAATTGGCTGCGATAAAGGTAAGCTCACGCGAAAGTCCCTGGTATGCTGACTATGATAACTTTATTGTTGCCAAGTATTGGCCGACAATCTGTTCTGAATGACGCTGACAATCGCGTACCCATCTGGAAGAAGAAATCTATATTTTGGGACCTACCCTATTGGAAATTCCTAGAGGTTCGCTCTGCAATCGACGTGATGCACGTGACGAAAAATCTTTGCGTGAACCTGCTAAACTTTTTAGGCGTGTATGGGAAGACGAAAGATACAGCGGATGCACGGCAGGACCAGCAACGTATGCACGAACGAGACAACCTGAATCTAGAGAAGTATCAAGGTACTGCCAGCTACGCTCTTGCCAAAGAAGAGAAGGAGATCTTTTTTCAAGTCCTGAGCAGTATCAAGGTCCCGTCTGGCTACTCGTCGAATATAAAGGGAATAATAAACATGGCAGAGAAAAAGTTCCAAAACCTAAAGTCTCATGACTGCCACGTGATTATGACACAATTACTTCCGGTTGCATTAGGGGGCTTCTACCGAAAAACGTTCGAGTACCCATTGTGAAGCTATGTGCATTCCTCAATGCAATTTCTCAGAAGGTAATCGATCCAGCAACTTTACCAAGTTTACAGAAGGATGTGGTCCAATTTCTTGTTAGCTTCGAGTTGGTGTTCCCACCGTCCTTCTTCAATATTATGACGCACCTCATAGTTCACCTAGTCGAAGAGATTTCCATTTTCGGTCCTGTATTTCTACACAACATGTTCCCCTCTGAGAGGTTCATGGAAGTCTTAAAGAAATACGTTCATAACCGTGCTAGGCCAGAAGGAAGCATGTCCAAGGGCTATGGAACAGAGGAGGACATTGAGTTTTGTGTTGACTTTATTCCTGATCTTAAGCCGATCAGTGTTCCTCAATCGCGCCATGAGGGGAGATTGCGTGGAAAAGGCACGCTAGGAAAGAAAGCAACAAGTATGGACGGGCATTCTTTCACTCAAGCACACTACACAGTTTTACAAAATTCCAGATCGGTGGCTCCGTATATCATGAAACACATGGATATTTTACCCTCCGAATACCCGGAGCAGACTGACTTCTGGATTAAAGGAAAACACGTGGATACTTTCGGCGGCTGGTTGCAAACACATCTCATTAATAACACCATTGTTGGAGAAGAGCTATACGTGTTGGCCAAGTCACCATCTTCGACTATATTGACTTTCCAAGGGTACGAGATAAATGGGAATACATTTTACACGGACACCCAAGACAAAAAGAGCACTAACCAAAACAGTGATGTCCACTTTGATGCAACAAATGACAATGGGACAAAGGACACATATTATGGTTACATACAACATATATGGGAACTTGACTATGGACCTTCTTTTAAGATCCCTTCGTTTCAGTGCAAATGGGTCAACCTGTCAGGCGGGGTAGAGATAGACCCGCGGTACGGAATGACTACAGTGGATCACAAGAATCTTGGGAACCATACCGAGCCATTCGTCCTAGCCAATGATGTGGCTCAGGTTTTCTATGTGAAGGACATGTCTCCCAGACCGAAAAAAAGAAAAGAAAGCAAGCGAATACATCATACGATGAGCCAAAGCGCCACATAGTTCTTTCAGGGAAAAGAAACATCATGGGAGTGGAGGACAAGACAGACATGTCAGAAGATTACAATAAGTTTTATGAAATCCCGCCCTTCAAAGTGAAAGCTGACCCAAACATCCCATTAAATGATGAAGATTCTCCATGGTTACGGCGCAATCAGAAGAAAGGGTCGACATACACGAAAAAAAAATTATACCCCAACAATAGATAGGGGGTGTTGTTGGTCATGTGTAATAATGTATTAAACCTTTAATGTAACTGTGTTATGAAAATTCAGAAGAAAACTCTAAACACTGATTTTTGGTTCTAAAAACTCCAATGGCTCACAAGCGCTCAAAAAAGTTGGAACAAAACACACGGTTTCCCCTGCATACAGCCCAACGGTGGCTCCTGAGTGCCCGCATATCAAATGCACCGTTGGGATGTATGCAGGGAATCCGAATGATTTGTATTCGGTCGATGAACTGAAGGATTTGTAGATAGAACAAAACACACGGTTTCCCCTGCATACAGCCCGACGATGGCTCGTGAGTGCCCGCATATCAAATGCACCGTCAGATGTATGCAGGGAATCCAAATGATTTATATATCAAATGAACTACAATGAGTACACACTAAGTGCCCACCATGTCCGAGAGGTGGGCTATATATAGGGTCGTGTGGCTCACGAAGTGGTCGTGATAGTGCTGATCCAACAGCTCACAAGCCCTCAAAAGAAACACACCCCTGATCCACCGGCTCACAAGCGCTTGAAATAAATACAGGATCCGTGTGCTTCTTCCTGATTGGCTCAATAGAAACACACCCCTGATCCAACAGCTCACAAGCGCTTGAAAGAAACACAGTATCTGTGTGCTTCTTCCTAATTGGCTCAATAGAAACACACCCCTGATCCAACGGCTCACAAGTGCTTGAAAGAAACACATGATCCGTTTGCTTCTTCCTGATTGGCTCAATAGAAACACACCGCTAAACTTAGTTTGATAATGTGACCATATTTGACACATGGGTGTGTCTTGGTGTGGCAAACAATGTTGCAGAACTGTGTTTTTTCAAATTAGTTTTATAAATATAATTTTTTATTTTTAAGTGTAAAAAATGACATTTTTTGTGAATCAAGTATACAAAATATGGTGCAAAATGGCACCCATCCATTTTTTCTAAATAGGAAAAAGTTGGATGTTCATAAATATTGGCTGTTCCAAAATTTGTTGATTTTAGAAACTAATTTGACTTCATTTCGGCAATTAAATCAATAAATATAAAAGAATTATAGATATAACAGAAAAAAGAAAACAGAAAACAGAAAAAATCAAAAAGAAAAAGAATGAGAAAAAAAATCAAAAGCCCATTAGTACCGGTTAGTGTTACCAACCGGTACTAAAGAGGTGGGCTTCGCGCGCAAAATTTTCGCCGCGGCCCACATAGACCTTTGGTACCGGTTGGTGTTACCAACCGGTACTAAAGGGGTCTTTAGTCCCGGTTGGTATTAACAACCGGGACGAAAGGTCTTTTGGTGGTTTTTAGATCAGGCCTCTGCTCCCTCTTCCTCCTCATTCGCGCTCCACACCCCACCGGCGCGCTCCACCCTACCAGCGTGCTCCACCCCACCGGCGCGCTCCATCAGCCCGTCCGTCCACCACCTCCGTCCGTCCCCGCACCTGCCCGGCGCCGCCGTCGCCTCCCGTCACCCACACCGTCGCGTGTGCCCCCCACGCCATCGTGCAGCTCCGCCTCGCCCCCCACGCCATCGTGCTGCTCCTCCGCGCCCCAGACGTCGTCCCCTGGCCTGCCCCGATGCCGCCCTCGCCGTCCCCTGCCGATCCCCACCGTCGCTGCTAGCAACGGTAGGTCCTTTTTAATTTGCATTTTTGCATTTTGCAAAATGGTTAGATGTTAGCAAAATTCATAGTAGAATTCATAGATGTTAGCAAAATTCATAGTAGATGTTAGCATTTTCCGAAATATTAGTTGTTAGCAAAATATTAGATGTTAGCAAAATTCATAGTAGAAAAAATTTGGTAGTGTTACAATTTGTAGTGTTAATAGTTAGTAATAGAATTATCATAGTACAAAATTTTTGAATGTTTGCCCAAACTGAAAGTATTCCTCTGGCTCCTGTTCTATGACCGTCTCAACACTAAAGACCTCATGATCCGCAAGCACTGGCAGGTGGAAGGAGGGCCTAATTGCATTCTTTGCTCCCAAGGCAACTTGGAGACACGAGACCATTCTTTGATTGCCCCATGGCGGTTAGATGCTGGAATTACATCGGTATTCAGTGGGATGCCATATCTCCATTTCTGAACCAAATCAGGTTGGCTAAGAGCAACTTTGTAGGTCCATGCTTTCTTGAAACCGTGGCATGTGTCACCTGGAACCTGTGGAAGCTACGTAATGAATTTATCTTTCAAGATCAAAGGCCCTCTTTTGGGAAGTGGAGAGTCAGATTCAAATCTGACCTTAGCCTACACCAGCATCGTGTGAAGAGCTCCAGTGCACAGCCCCTCCTAGCGTGGATTAGATCTTTAGACAACTAATTTCATGTTCTCATCTCTCACTTTTCAGCCACCTTGAGGCATTATTTTTTAGCACCTGTTGTAATTTGGACTGGACTGTTTTCATCCCTCTTATAATTAAAATTTAACCGTAGGGATTTTCCCTACGGTACCGGTGTTCAAAAAATAATTTTGGGCAATGAAAATTTGCTAAACCTTAGGGAAAATTTGTTATTGCTATTAGCTGGGAATTTTGAAATTTCTATTAGCTATGAATTTTAAATTGCTATCAGCTATTATTTTAGACATTGCTATATTGGAAATTGTAGGATATTGTTCATTGCATTGTATCAATTTTTTTGTATAAGAAATTAAAATTTGCTAAGTACTTTGTAAATTGCAGTGACATTGAGCTATGGACGCCCCCTTCATCAGACACGAGGAGAATGAAGAGCGAATTGCAGAAATTATATACTCCCTCCGTCCAACAATATCTGTCTTAGATTTGTCAAAAAATAGATGTATCTAGACATGAAACATGTATAGATACATCCATTTGTGTGCAAACTTGAGACACTTATTTTGGGACAGAGGGAGTATGAGAAGACCCTTGGAGTAAATTCCGATGGAGAAGATTCCAGTGGAGAAGACGATGATTTCAGCGAAAAATGTTTGAACGACTCCGGTGAGGGACTTGAGCTAGAAGAAATAAGAGACGAAGACGAAGTGCCCTTAGCAAACTCCGGCGAGGTATATATATATTAAGTCTCTGTTGGTCACTAGATGCATTAATTGATTTATATTACACTTATTAACGAATCATTTTTCTTTTAGCCCTCCGGATCTAAGCCTCGAACTCCACCAAAGGATAAAGCTGCTAGATGGTGCAAAGTTGTCGATCGACATAGTTGCTGATGATGGCAGACCGCTGAAACCCGAAGACAACTTCCGTAAATATGTAGGTCAATGCGGAGTTCTTGTTAGGGACACGATCCCGATCACCATTGCAGAATGGAATAAGCCGAAGAAAGCCAACGTTGGAGCAAGTTATGTCGAGCAAAGAATTAAAGATTTGCTCTGGGACACGCTCTTGACATATTTCAGCCTACCGGAAGTTCTCCCAGAGAAGAAGAAGGAGAAAGTCAAGGAGTGGACTCTTAAGAAGATGGCCACGCAATTGAACTGCTGGAAGAAAACATTGTGGAGAAAAAAATGAGAAAGTAACTCCAGATTTCACTGGACATCTAGAGAAGATAAAAGATGCGTGGCCCGCATTTGTGGCGTATAAGAAATCGGACACCGCTGTGGCCCGATCGGCCAAAAATAAGTTGAATGCTGGAAAGAAGAAATATCACCATACTTCAGGGTCAGGTGGCTACAAGACTGCTTTGCCTAAGTGGGAAGCCTTTGAAAACGAACTGCGTGAAAAAGGGATCACTCCACAGACAGATGACTGGCCCGAGAGGTCCAAGTTCTGGTTTTTCACGCATGGCGCAGGGTTGGACCCAGACACAGGGCTGATTGTTGCAAAGGGAAAATGGAAGAAAAGAATTACAAGAGTCGTAAAAAAACTAGTGTACGCAATAGACCTAGTCCGAAAGGGAAAATTTGTTCCTGATAGAGAGGACGACGAGCTGACACTCGCCCTCAGGAATCCTGAACACTGGTGGCGATGTCGAGGCAGAGGAACCGGGGTTAATTGGAATAAAGGGTTTCCGGCGGACGTTGCAACTTATTGAAGACGTTCCAGAAATAAGAAGAGGGGGTTGGACCGGTTAACGGAATTAGAACGCCAGGTGCAGCGGCAGCAGGAGCAACTGGACTCAATTACCCAGCAAAGGGCATCTCAGCTGCTGCTACAAGATCCTACGGTCGATGCCTGCCCATCTCAGCGGAAAAGCAGCGTGGGTTCCACACAGCTAGAAGATCCTGCAGTCGAACCGTCGGTGGCTCACTACCCCGTGGATGATATCACGGAGAAGACAAATTGTCAGCTACATATGCCAATGAAGAACATTAGTTGTCCGGTGGCGGATGGCTATGCTTTACCAAATCAACCTGGAGCAATCTTCCATTTTGGTCAGATTCCAGCTGGCTATGCTCGTGTCGGGGTGACAAAAGTTATGCCGGGATTCCAAACAATGGATCTTGACATTCCTAGAGGTGACGACGAGAAGATACTGGGAGAAGTCGAGCTTGGTATTGTACTATGGAAGAAGAAATACATCGTGTTTCCAGACTCGGCGCGAAGGCCACCGACTCCTCCGAGTAGAAATCCACCACCTCAAAGTCCACCCGCCCTCCCCGACGATTGGGAGCCCACCGCGAGTCCATCACCCGCGCTGTCCCGTCAGCCGACTGATGCGCCCACTAGTAATTTGACAAAGCGGAAGCTATAGTTCACGTCGACTGGTACTATGCTCAGGAAAGACAAGTCTCCTGTCAAGAAACGTGCAAAGAAAACCAAGAAAGACAAGACTCCTGAGAAGTTATCTTACGAGAAGAGTGCCGAGGAATTAGAAGAGAGCTCGCGTGCCACGGTGAAAGCTTTTTTTGCACCTAAAAAGCCCTCTACAGACCCCATAAAGGAACTTCTGAAGAATATACCAAAGGAGAACATTGATCGCACCGTTGACAACTTATATAACCCACCACCGAGTCCCTTACAGACTATGAGCGCTATATTGAGAAGACACATAGCTCACAGATGGAGCAGAAGAAATGCGGGAGAGAAGTTCCCCAGCTTGGAGAACAAGAAGTACAATCGATCGTCCCGCTCAAGGTGTTTCCTGAAAAGGTGGCCCTCTACAAAGACAATGTTGCTCATGAAGTCCTAGGCGACACATATTACCCCACTGTTGAGATAGCATATAAATATGTTCTCGGGCAGCTTTTGGTCACAGATACGAAGCCTCTAACAACACAATTAAGAAAATTGCATGACTGGTACATGACCGTCGCAAAGGAAGGGAGATTCTATTTCATGGCGGGAGTTAAGGAAGAGCACTACTTCCGAGAATACGCTGTGCAGGTTGACTTCTCCGAACTTTTTCAGATGTACAATCAACGTGCCCTCGACAAATCTATCATCAGCTGCTATTGTCTGTAAGTGATTTATTTGTGTAATTTAATTCTTTAGTTAAGCTTGTTCATTGCCTGTAATTATCCTGACGATATTATTTTTTACGCTATTATGCAGAATGAAGATTCATGAATGCAGAGTGGGAGGAATCTGGGACATTGGGTTCATTGACCCGTTTAAACTTCATGAAGTCACCATAGATCAGTATACCCAGGACACAGAGAAAGTTTTGCTAACGTTTTTAAACGACAAACTACCAAAAAAGAAATACTTTTTTCTTACAAATTCAAGTGAGTGTTACTGTCTTGTACACATTCTATTTTGCTTACCCGATGTTAAGTGTAATTGATGAGTTATGAATGACTGCGTATATAAACGTGCGCAGGTTCCACTTCATTCTGCTAATCATTAGAATTGAGATTGGAGAAGTTGAAATCATGGACTCGTTAAGGAGAAAGCCTGATGAATACAAGAGTGTGCGTTATATGCTCCAGAGGTAATTTCAGTCGAACTATATCGGCCTCTTTCGTTCATTTCCTTATATCAAGTAAGCAATAACTCCTCAATTCATTTTCTTTCCCAGGCAGGGTTTGGAAACAGTTCATAAAGGAAGAACGCGGACTGGAAAGATAAGCTGGACTTTAACTATAACAACGTAAGTAGTATTACGTACCTGGTTTCAATACCATTATCATTCTCTTGATTATTATTTGATTGAATTCTATTCTCTTATAGTGGTGCCTGGAACAACCACAGGGGACTGATTTATGTGAATACTACGTTTGCGAGTACATTCACATGAAGGTCAATGAGAGAGTCAATAGTCGAAAAAACCAAGAGGTACGTAAACAACATTCACAACTTTATTTTGTTACCATCAATTGTGTTTAGTTTCCTTCATAATTGTTTTGATCTCCTTCTTTTAAAGATGGCAAGGAAGCGGAACGCGCTCCTACCAATGAACCGCGTAAAAGCAATTACGGAGGAATTGGCGGGATTTTTCCTTACGCGGGAGAATTCCACTATATCGAAAAATACCCTCCCTCCATGTACTAGCAGTGATATCCATGTAATGAGTACTTTATGTGTGTACATATATATACCAAGTTGTATGTGTGTTATGTGATCTTCATGTGTCTGAAAACTTTTTTTTGTGCATCGACGTGATCTCCTCTGAAACCCTAAACCCTGAAAAAAAGCGAAAAGAAAAAAAGCAGAAACCCTAAACCCTAAAAAATAAGCGAAAAGAAAAAAAAAGCAGAAACCTTTAGTCCCGGTTGGTGTTACCAACCGGGACCAAAGTCCTGCCCCGCGCGCGCGCTGCTCCGCCCACGTGGAGGCCTTTAACACCGGTTCGTGGCCTACCCGGACTAAAGGGGGGGGGCCTTTAGTCCCGATTTAACTGTCCCGGTTGCACAACCGGTGTTAAAGGACCTCTGGAACCGGTATTGAAGCCCCTATTTCTACTAGTGGACATAGCCACCCATGGGCCACCTCGGCCTGCTAGAATCTCTCCAAGCGATGTGGAGGGACTTGTAAACATCTGATGAGGCTCTGCTACGGCTGCTGCTCTGGTTGCCTTTGCTGAAGGCATTGTCGTCCACCCTCCAGACCACCGTGGTCGACGGTGCTGCGAGCATGGGGCCACGAGGCTGCGAAGCCATGGCGGTGGCACTGGTGCTGCGAAGGAAGAGCAGCACAGCTACTAACCGTCGATGCCGGAGCTGCAAACAGTGACGCGCGGTGCTGGAGTGCAAATGCCGCTGCTGCAAGGCGGCGCCGCCACCCACAGGCGGTGGTACAAGCAGCTAACGCAGGTGTTGCAAATGCCGACGGACAGTGCTGGAAGCCCAAGATGCCATTGCTGCAAGGCGGCGGCGCCTCCGGTCGGTGGTGCTGCAAGCCACCAACGTCAGTGCTGCATATGGCATGCGCGGTGTTGGAAGTTGCGGATGCCGCTGCTACAAGCAGGCGCCGACTCCCGCCGGCGTGCTGCGAGCCGCCGACGCTGGTGCTGCAAACCATAACGCTGCTGCTGGAATGAGTTTCTCCCCTAGCGGCGGCAGAGCTACAATGGCCATCTTCTCCGATGGTGGCCGTGGTTCCTGGAGGAGCGACGCAGTCCCGGAAGCCATGGGGGACGTTCAGGGGAGGAGAGTGGTGGGGGCTGGGGCATGTTTGCTGCCTCGGCGAAGCTGCAATGGCCATCTTCTCCGGATGTGACCGTGGTTTATGGCGGAGTGACACAGATGCGGATGCCATGGGAGGCGCAGCGGTGGGGATTAGTTTCTTCGGGGAAGATTGGTTGACCGAGCGAGTCTAATCAGATGGCGCCCAGCGACTGAATCCAACGACGCGCGAGGCGGAGGATTTTGATCCTCCGGAGGACGCTCAGCATGGGCCTAGTAATAAAAGTCTAAGGAGAGGAACTGAGCTCTACGTACCTTTGCTTTGCTAAGATACCCGATCCGTTGTTCCTTTAATTACCGGCAACAACTATTGAACAATAACCTTTGCTTTGCTTTCGATAGTCTCTCGGCATTAGCAAATCAAAAAAAAAAGAGTAGACCAAACGTATAGTGTGGCTCTTTCCCCCTCACCCTCCTTTAGCCACACTATCGGTAGTTGCGAATTTATGTAATGAGATGAGGAGCAATGGAGGGTCAAAAGCTGTGTCCTTGGCCGCTCGAAAGATGCGGTGATGCCAGAGAGAGAAAATTCTAGGATTTTCTTTATAAAGTTCCATACGAGAATTTGCAACAAAACAAAACCTCGCAGCAATCCACCACATCCACATCCGCAGATAGCTGCCACCTGCAGACATGGATTCAACTGAATTACGAGTGTATGCAGCTACCGAGTTTAGTGAGCCGCTTTCAATGCAATTGCCCCTTCAAAATAGACTTACAGGCAATGAAATCGTAGTCGATCTGGAGATTTTTCTTTGGGGCATGTCACTTGTCACGCACTTAGAGCATCTCTATCAGATCCCAGAAAAGAGCCCCGGCCCGGAAAATTTTGGCCGATATGTGGGTCGGGCCGTTTTTACGGCCCAAACAGGCACCTCATATCGGCCCGGCCCAGATAAGTTTATCCAGCCGAACCATTAGTGCTTAGCTACTGCAGCTGCTCCACACGAAATGGAAAGAATATAAATTGGACGCCTTTTGTGAATAAAGCATATACCTTTTCGCAGTCACAAAGCCATGCACAAACGCTGCTCCAATCATCGGCCTAGGCAGCCGTTGACGGTCGTGAGAAGACACAGAAGCACAGAATACTATTCTGAGATTTATCACGATTTTATTTACAGAGAAGCACATAAATCTGTCTAAACTAAACAGTCAATAAAGATCGAATTTTTAGACATATTTACATAATTCAAATCAGAAAAGTTATAACTAATAAAAGAAAGGTAATAAGCTTTTCTTTGCACTCAAAAAATTTCAGATCAAGATCACGTTCTGGTGATTTTAAATATTTTATACGGTGGAGCACAGAAAATCTGTTTCTGGACAGCAAAACAAAACTATCAACTTTCAATTAACTAGAGATTATAATTAGCATTTTATCTTTATTTACAGAGGTATATGCACAATATTTACATGTTTTTGATGAAAATATTCCATGGAAAGATTTGATTTGGTTTCATAGGCATGAATACAAGTGTTCAAGGTCGACCCCCATTTAACCATTACTCATCTTTCCAATCACTTTTCTTTTTGAAAACGTTTTTAGATAACAAATACAACCAATTTTTTTTTGTAATTCGCATTCCCTATCCATAGTAAGATAAAGAACAACTTAGTAATGAAAATAGAAACTACTTAAAAATAAAGCAAACAAGTGCACACAAGAACATTCACCTACGCTATGGCTCCCCGGCAACAGCGCCAGAAAAGATCTTGATAACCAACAAGTATAGGGGATCGTGTGTAGCCTTTTCGATAAGTAAGAGTGTCGAACCCAACGAGGAGCTAAAGGTAGGATAAGTATTTTCTCAAGTTATATCAACCACTGATACAACTCTATGCACACTAAACGTTTACTTCATCTAGGAAATAATAATACGGGTATGAGAGATAACTTTGCGAGATAATAAATACAAGAAAGTAAATGTTAGTGCTGTAGCAATAAAATACACTAAGTAACCTTAAAATAACAGTACCATGAGTGTGGAAAAGTGCCGGTAATTGTGATGACTTTGTCCAAGATGAATTAGTGAAGTTACTTGGTTCATTGTCCTCGATGCAGTTTTCTATGTGGGAGAGGCTAAATATACATGCACTCCACTATTTGGGATTACAAGTACTATATGATTGGTTTGTTAGCAGGCATCCGCAAATACTAACAATGCATTAATGTTTCCCCAACCATAGCCTTAATTTCATGGTCCTCTTACTCCCATACGTGCAACTAACCGGTTCGCGTTCTCAGGTTTCTGTCACTCCGGCAGAACTTCCCCCGCCTCGTTTACAAATACTACCAAAACTAAGATGTTGATCCATCACGCACAAGTATAATGGACATCAAAGGACAGCACCATATAGACATACAACTCTAATGAATCTCATGCATTTAACAAAGCAATCAAAAGACGAATAAACTACGGAAACATGATGTAAATCATAGGATAAATATTATATCATCAAACACCATGTTTACATAGAACGGTACAGAGGTTTGTGTGAGGATGAACCAATGTATACAATGAGGAATTGGCGGTGGAGATGACGGTGAAGGGGACAGCGAGGAGCGCAGGGCGGCGCGGCGGTGGCGCGGGGAACTCCTTCCGCGCCGCCGACGTCAAGGGGATGCGCCGCCCCTTAGCCCCCTTCCTTCATGGCTTCTTGGGAGCCCTCCCCCATGGAGATGGGATCCATGGGAGGCAAAAACATGGCTTTGGTGGCTGCAAATTCGTGGGTATGGGTGCTTGGCCACGACCTAGGGTTTCCTCCTTTATATGGACTCTCGGATTTCGATCTAGGGTTGCAGTGGGACGGCGATATCTGGAGCGTCCGGACTCGGATTGGGCCGAATTTTTATTTCAGAATTATTGGGAGAAAATTCCCTGCAACTTTCGCGATTAGACTTTTTCCATTTGACGTCATCTTCGGCCGAAACTGGTCCATCTTCGAAAATAGTTTTCAGACAGATTTCAGGAAAGTCCAAATTCGACTCCAACAATGTTTCCTCTTATATTCTTAATAATTTCTACACATCAAAGAGTAAAACAACAACATTGTGCACTTTTGCAACCATTAGTAGGTTAGTCCAAATAAATAATAAACTAATATAAAAACAAGTGCTAAAAGCATAAAAATGACATGAAACAATCAAAATTATAGATACGTTTTGGACGTATGAACGCACAGTACTGGAAGCCCAAGATGTGGTGTTGCAAGCCACCAACGTCAGTGCTGCATACGGCTTGCGCGGTGTTGGAAGTTGCGGATGCCGCTGCTACAAGCAGGCGCCGACTCCCGCCGGCGTGCCGCAAACAATAACGCTGCTGCTGGAACGAGTGTCTCTCCTAGCGGCGGCAGAGCTGCAACGGCCATCTTCTTCGACGGTGGCCGTGGTTCCTGGAGGATTAACGCAGTCCCGGAAGCCATGGGGGACGTTCAGGGGAGGGAGAGTGGTGGGGGCTGGGGCATGTTTGCTGCCTCGACGAAGCTGCAACAGCCATCTTATCCGGCGGTGGCCGTGGTTTATGGAGGAGTGACGCAGATGCGGATGTCATGGGACTATGGGAGGCGCAGCGGTGGGGATTAGTCGGGGAAGACTGGTTGACCGAGCGAGTTTAATCAGATGGCGCCCAGCGACTGAATCCAACGACGCGCGAGGCGGAGGATCGAGCTGATCCTCCGGAGGACACTCAGCTTGGGCCTAGTAATAAAAGTTTAAGGAGAGGATTGGAGCGCTACGTACCTTTGCTTTGCTAAAATACCTGATCCGTTATTCCTTTAATTACCGCAACAACTATTGAACAATAATCTTCGCTTTGCTTTCGATAGTCTCTCGGGATTAGCAAATCTAAAAAAAAGAGTAGATCAACCTTATAGTGTTGCTCTGCCCCACTCCCCCTCCTTTAGCCATAGTATCGGTAGTTGCAAATGTATGTAACTAGCTGTGTGGCCCGCGCGATTGCGCGGCTAGCATTGATATAACAAAGATATATTCATATCAAATGTATAATTTTATTCTGGATACTATATTAGATAACTATTTAAAATCGACGAAAATATATGATTGAATTTGTATACTCGGCTTATTGAGCTGCCAATTGCTTCTATATTCCAATCTACGGCGTATAATATTTGTACATGTTAAAAATGGAAAACCGGAATACATCCAAATCATTGTTTAGGCTTCGAAGTTTTCTTATGCAGAAGTTGGCTGCACCATTATTTTTTATTGTTTCAAAATCCAGCAATCAAATGAGTCTCGGTGCTGGTTGAGTGATTTTCCATGTCATGCAACATTAATAAATATTGATTTTGTAGTAGCTGGATACATTAACCTGGATACATATCATGCACATCAGCTATAGTAGCTTCGTAATATCGTAGTGTTTTCTCTTCCGCAGCGTATCTATGTTATCTGTCACACCCCCCATTTTTCTTTACAAATTCAGCATCCATGTCTCTCACACATTATATAGCGTGTTCATCCTTCCAAGGCTCAGTGTATTGTATCGACTGGATACGATGTAATATTTATTGAAGCGTCCTAATAGAAAACTTAACACTGTACGTTGCTTACTACTTTTCTTGTGCAACCAAAAATATGTTGTACTTCCTCATTTCTAATAAAATAGCTAGGTTAGACACATTCACGCATTATGGAGACCAGACTATTGTTCTTAAAGGCTTTCATGTGTACCTCCTGTGAGTGGTCTTAGATTAATTCTTGTTTGCCACTTTTGTGCTACTTCCAACCTCGATGAACTCCACCAGTGATCAAGCATCATTTGCTCCTTCAAACAATATGTCCTAATTATTTTTGACCATGTTTTGTATATTGTCCTACCGATGCATGTTAATATATATCAGCAACAAATAAATATTGGTACATAACAGAATGTTAAGCATATATAAATCCAACTATTAATTTTAAATTACAATTTCTTCACAAAATGACCATTTAACGATCTCTTCAGTGGCACGCCTTTGCCTAAATCCTGAATTGATTATTGTTTCACGCGATATCCGCAGCAGCTGGCCCAGAGCTTACACATGTCTCTAGGTGGGTGAAATGATCAATAGCGTATTACAAAATATTATGGTGATATTTCAGTAGAGATGCACAAAGAAACATACAAATAAGAGGATTTTCTCTAATAGCTGCATACTTGAGCCTGCGTGGTACACCAAAAACTTACTTGAGCTGATTACCTCACCAATCGCATGTGCAATCAAAAAAATATTTCAAGAACTACTACTTCTTACCTATTAAGACCATCAATTTTCACCGTTGCCGCTCAGCACAATATCCCCTGTGCTTAAAAGAAATGACAACTATGACAACAATATATCTTGCCTATCATGATGCCCAAGACTCCCAGAATCATAGTTTTGATCAATGTGGTCCTGAAACTTCAAATTTCATTGAAACACCATATGATCTGTCGGTAAAATTGACAATCAAAATCATTATCTTAATTGTGTAATCACCCGGATAATGTATTTTCTCTGCTGATAAGATATTTGTACAACCATAATAGTTATGATAATCAGCTTGATGTTTAATTTCATTTGGCTAAAAACAGCAACCATGAGGTCCTTAAGGAATCAGAATACACATAATTCTAAAGCTGGTCTTCTATAGATATACTCAACGATCTCATAGTGCTTAAAGAGTAAGAGTCAGATCTTCCAAGTGCAAAGAACTGTCCGTCTACCAATATTTCTGCTTCCTATACTTCATCATCAGTATAAATTTAGAGATGAGAAAGGAGATTACCTCGCTTTGATGTTTCCTCATGTATTTTGTACTCTCATGTAGCACAATTCATAGACTGAAGTTTAATTGATCCACTAATAAACCACAGTATACTTTAGCTTGAAGATCTGCAACATCTATGTACCGAGGAGTCCAATCATCTATGGCAACAAATTCAGGATGTAGAACATGAAAGACATGCATACGACAGTGTTGCAGTTCGTAGCATCAATTAGCATGGATGATGGAGAACGCCTCGTCTTCTGAGGCCAATCTGTAAGCGCGGCATGAATCATGGGCGACTGGACTGCAACATCAGCAGGTCATTAACCGGATAGCTCATCTCAGACCCAGGTGGTAGCTACGCGATGATCCCTTGCGGCTTGTCTCAGCAGAACTGCAGAAGTAGCAGACGCCAAAGTCTGAAAGATGAACATGCGTGGTACACCAAAAACTTACTTGAGCTGATTACCTCACCAATCGCATGTGCAATCAAAAAAATATTTCAAGAACTACTACTTCTTACCTATTAAGACCATCAATTTTCACCGTTGCCGCTCAGCACAATATCCCCTGTGCTTAAAAGAAATGACAACTATGACAACAATATATCTTGCCTATCATGATGCCCAAGACTCCCAGAATCATAGTTTTGATCAATGTGGTCCTGAAACTTCAAATTTCATTGAAACACCATATGATCTGTCGGTAAAATTGACAATCAAAATCATTA
Organism: Poa pratensis; assembly: GCA_947311845.1. Lineage (NCBI taxonomy): Eukaryota > Viridiplantae > Streptophyta > Magnoliopsida > Poales > Poaceae > Poa > Poa pratensis. The sequence goes on from CAMZMU010000027.1 coordinate 4,126,460, forward strand.
TCTTAATTGTGTAATCACCCGGATAATGTATTTTCTCTGCTGATAAGATATTTGTACAACCATAATAGTTATGATAATCAGCTTGATGTTTAATTTCATTTGGCTAAAAACAGCAACCATGAGGTCCTTAAGGAATCAGAATACACATAATTCTAAAGCTGGTCTTCTATAGATATACTCAACGATCTCATAGTGCTTAAAGAGTAAGAGTCAGATCTTCCAAGTGCAAAGAACTGTCCGTCTACCAATATTTCTGCTTCCTATACTTCATCATCAGTATAAATTTAGAGATGAGAAAGGAGATTACCTCGCTTTGATGTTTCCTCATGTATTTTGTACTCTCATGTAGCACAATTCATAGACTGAAGTTTAATTGATCCACTAATAAACCACAGTATACTTTAGCTTGAAGATCTGCAACATCTATGTACCGAGGAGTCCAATCATCTATGGCAACAAATTCAGGATGTAGAACATGAAAGACATGCATACGACAGTGTTGCAGTTCGTAGCATCAATTAGCATGGATGATGGAGAACGCCTCGTCTTCTGAGGCCAATCTGTAAGCGCGGCATGAATCATGGGCGACTGGACTGCAACATCAGCAGGTCATTAACCGGATAGCTCATCTCAGACCCAGGTGGTAGCTACGCGATGATCCCTTGCGGCTTGTCTCAGCAGAACTGCAGAAGTAGCAGACGCCAAAGTCTGAAAGATGAACATAAGAGCGATTTCTCCGCTTAGAGTTGAACACTGATTTTTCTTGAACACGTGATTCCATTCAATTCAACATCTACCGTGCATATGCATATGCTGCACGCCCAACGGCTTGTCGGCAAGATCGGAAGGCACACCGGCCGGCCGCAAAACTTCTTCTAGCAAACTCGCCTCCGTGCTTATGCATATGTCCATAATCTGTACGTGAGTCAGCTATTTCTTTGCTTGTGATGGCTGCCGGCATCAAGCGATCAACACCGCTTCATTGGATACACCACGATGGATCACCGACGTAACCTCCAGCCTGAACGCCACACTCTGATAGGATCAATCAGCCCATCACTGTACGTGAGCGACGCCTTCTGTGAGCACGGTCTCACGGCTAGAACCCTGACACTGCCGCCATGTCGTGTATCAATCTGATCGTCGTCATGGCCGTCAAAATTGATCGATCTGATCGTCATCACGGCCGGCGGCATTGATCAATCTGATCCTCGTCATCGCCAGCAGTAGAAGACGCAAGTTGGAATCCACGAATCTCATGGACGGCAAAATTGATCGATCTAATCGTCGTCACGGCCGACAGCATTGATCGATCTGATCCTCATCATCGCCGGCAGTAGAAGACGCAATTTGGAATCCACGAACCTGTAATGGATCACTTGAATTCATCCACGTTCAGATTACGTAACAACCGTCGAAGGCAGTAGAAGACGCAAGTTGGAATCCACGAACCTGTAATGGAGCACTTGAATTCATCCACGTTCAGATTACGTAACAACCGTCGAAGATGTCGTGGACGATCGGAGGCAGCCCATGCCGCCATGGCATTCAGCTTGGTAACCTTGTTAGGCAGGGAGAATTGGGGCTAGGTATGTCGTGGTCTTGTGGCGGCTGAGAGGGCGACATCAGGAAGAGAAGCGGACCGGCCATGCCGTGGAGCGATCGTATGTATGGATCGACTGTGCTAGACGATTTCTGGATGGATTGTACATGAGGTCTGGGAGACCTTTCCTACTCCAGTGCGATGGGGAGTCCTGTACGTGGATCATTTATTGATGTACATGGGTTTCTTTCCTTCCACGATTTCAAGAGGGAGACGTGGGGAAGATGGACTTTCCTTATGCGATTTCAAGTGGGAGACGTGGGGAAGATGGACACTGTATATGCACGTATGGAAATCGACACCGGCCAGACGTTACGAAAAGAAAATCTTGGCCGTTGTTTGTGACTTGATTATGTCTGGCTAATCTTCACCGTTGGTTGTCCTGTGTTTTAATTATATAATAGATTAGATGAGGAGCAATGGCGGGTCAAAGGCTGTGTCCATGGCCGCTCGAAAGATGCGGTGATGCCAGAGGAGATAAAATTATACTCCCTCCGTCCCAAAATAAGTGTCTCAAGTTTGTCCAAAAGTGAATGTATCTAGACATGTTTCATGTCTAGATACATTCACTTTTGGACAAACTTGAGACACTTATTTTGGGACGGAGTGAGTAGGATTTTATTTATAAAGTTCCATACGAGAATTTGCAACAACAAAAAAACCTCGCATCGATCCACACACGTCCACATCCGCAGACAGCTGCCACCTGGCAGACATGGATTCAACTGAATTAGGAGTGTACGCGGCTACCGAGTTTAGGGAGCCGCTTTCAATATGTTACTTGGTAAACGACTGAAGTGCACAATTATGTTAAGTTCATGGATCTACAATGCAATTGCCCCTTCAAAATAGACTTACAAGCAATGAAATAGTAGTCGATCTGGAGATTTTTCTTTTGGGGCACGTCACTTGTCACGCACTTAGAGCATCTCTAGCAGATCCCGAAAAAGAGCCCTGGCCCGGAAAATTCCGGTCGATATGCGGGTCGGGCCGTTTTTACGCCTCGAACAGGCACCTCATATCGGCCCGACCCCGATAAATTTATCTGGCCGAACCATTAGTGCTTAGCTGCTGCTGCTGCTGCTCCACACGAAATGGAAAGAATATAAATTGGAAGCCTTTTGTGAATAAAGCATATACCTTTTGGCAGTCACAAAGCCACGCACAAACGCTGCTCCAATCATCGGCCTAGGTGGCCGTTGACGGTCGTGAGAAGACATAAAGCCTTGCTCTTGAAGTAATCCCTACCTGTTAGGGGGATAATAACCCGGTATACTTATGACCAAGGAATAATCAGTCGGACGGCCCAAGGTCTGGTCCGAGTGAAGTGTACAAGATATGGGCCGGGTTATAGTTGGGCTACTAGGCCTAACATGACTCGTCCCTGGAAGGAAGGACCTAGAAGAACTGGAGTCCGAGTGAAGGAATAAACCGGGTGACTTGGAGGCTACGGAAGGTCCAGGAGAATCTAGAGTAGGACTCCGTGCTCGTATGTAACTCGGTATTCATTGTAAGTTCGGGAGACCCGGCGTTTATATAAACGGGCTCCCAGAACATAGATAGGAGAGTTCTAAGCCTGAAGTCACAAGTTATAACCCTAGTTCGATATCACCGCTATCAAGCGAAACCCTTGTAACCTGTCTCGTAACCCGGCTCTGTTGTCGTAGCCGAGTTATCGAGACCTCGAGATCAATAACATAGAAGCAGGAAGTAGGTCTTTATCTCCAATGGAGAGGCTGAACCTGGGTAAACTCTTTTTCCCCAACGAGCGTGACAATCTCTGAAGGACCAAGGCGCCTTGCCCCAACATACAAGTTACCCTATGGTAACATCTGCCGTGTTAACCCCACGACAGTTGGCGCCCACCGTGGGGCCTGCGACCAAAGCTGTCCTCATCAAGGGAGAAGCTCTGCGAGGGATGGAGAACCTCGCGATCGGCGAAGTCAGGATGGATCAGCGCGGAAACGCATCGTCGATGATTCCGGCTAAGGAAGAAGCAGATCTGCTGGATACCGGCCGGGTGATCCCGTTCGGTCGGATCCACGTCTTCGTAGGTATGGTTAATGCAATTCAGCAATTTGATGACGAGGTTATGTGCGACTCCGTTTCAGGGGCAGCCACCATCGTCCAATCTGATGGAGAAGAATCAGTCGGAACAGGAGGTTTCGAACATCAGTCGGACATCCGGGCTTGCGAGCCGGAGTACCGACGTGAGGAAGATCTGGATACAGATACTGAATCGATTTTACCGTTGTTTGACGAGAGATTTGGGTATGTGGCTGATGAGGAAGATTATGAGTCGGAGCCAAGGACCATGAAGCATGCGATGGTGTATACTCTGAGGAATCACAATGATGGAACAGAAACTTCAGTAAGCGAGGACGATGCCACGCGAGCGGCCAGAGAAAACAGAGAAAGAATTCAACGTCTCACAACGTTTCAACCGGGTGAAGGCTCGGGACAGCCGGTTGTGATGGAAATCCCACCAGTTTTTAGGCCCTTGGACTTTGACGCAGCAATAGTTACAACCCCAATCACACCAGATAACGCAGCAACCCGGGCGCAGCAATTGGATACGTTACGAATCACGCTGGAGAATCAACAGAAGGCTTTATTGGCGGAGCAGCAGCGCATGTACGATGAGCAACAAGAGATAGAACGGGATCGAGCCCGTGTGGAGCAAGAAAGGATAACAGTGCAGAATCGCCATGAAGATCTTACAGCAGTACATCGGAGGAGGCACGAAACCCGGGTGATGCCAGGCATGACTTAGATCCAACAGATTGAACTTTGCATCACCAAACGGAGCTCCCAATGTCACTCGGCCTGAGCCAGAGCCGGTTGGAATTGGGCATGGAATCATGGTTAGAGCAAATCAGGGAGGAAACGGGGTGCCACCCAACACTCGGGCCGGACTCAGCAAAATCAGAACACAGCGCTGCGGGTGATATGCCACCACCAGCAGATCGGTTCCACACGCCCAGGGGTCACTACTCAAATCCGGCTGATAACGTGTACGCAGCAACATTAGCATTATGCCGCATGCCGATTGATCAATCACCACAGGGAGACGAAGCACGCAGGGCAATTGAGATGTTGAAAACTGCGATCACGCAGCAGGGAAACATGCCGGATAAGAGTGGAGCGTTACATTCAACACCATACAATAGCCGAGCTAACCGGAGTCATCACGGAGAAACACCGAGGCCAGCCGGATCAGGCTCAGGAACGGACAGCAGAATCAAGGTCACCCGGCGCCGCAGCCTCAGCGTTCGGGACATCAGCAGAGACCAGCCCAGAATCAACCGGTGCCGAGGCCGCATCATCCGGCCCCGGCCCAGTCTGTGGCCCAAGCAATTGTCAACAGTTCAAGAGCACGGCGTGCGGCGAGCGCAAACCCGGCTTTAGGTGTCGCCGGAGGAGCCGGAGGACAACCTGAAGCAGGAGTGATGGGCCACGCACCAAATACCGGGTCAGGTTTGCCGTTAGTTTCTTCACTTAACCCGGTTGGAACTAAATGTCTTTCAGATGCTATTAAGAGCGAACCTTTTCCCGAGAAGTTTAAAGAGCCAAGCAAGGTGACAAATTATGACCCCAGCATGGATCCAGAAACATGGCTCAGCAGTTACGAGATGGCGATGAGTATTCGCAATGCCACCGCCAACTTGTGCGCGAGATACATGTACCTGATGATGAGTGAAGGAGCAGCAAAGTTATGGTTCAATGGATTACCTGAGAAATCTATCAATTCTTGGGATGAGTTGAAGGCATTATTTGTCAAAATTTCAAGGGCACGTGTGAGAAGTTGTTCACTATAGAAGATTTGGAGCGATGTTTCCAGAAGAAAGGCGAGTCAGCGCGTCACTGGATGCGCCGGGTCACAGCCATCATTCACTTCAAAGGGAATTACACCAGCTGCGGCCGTGTCGTCGATGGAGAAAACCTGCAGATATGACCCGGTAATTCAGAAGATGGGTCGACTGAGGGCCACTGGCGAAGCAGAAACCATCACCATGGGACAGCTGATGGAAGCGGCTCATAAGCACGCATCCACAGACAAGACCCGGGATGATGATGAAGATAAGGGAAAAGGAAACGTCAACAACGGAGGAAAGAACCACAACAACAACGGTAACAACAACAATGGGAACAATAATCACAATGGTAACAATGGGAATAACTCCAAAAGGCAGCATGATGGTGGTTCAGACTTGGTGGCAAACACAAACACCGGGTATAACAAGTTTCAGCGGCGAGATGACAATTATCGAGGCAATAACAACAATGGCAATTACAGGGGAAATTTCCGAGGACCGGCTAACCCCCAGGAAGCATTCAACATGCCGTGTCCACGTCATAGTAGGAACGGTAAACCGGCAAATCACTCTTTGGCCCAGTGTGTTGATCTTCAGAGATGGAAGAACGAGGAGTTTGCCAGGATGAATATGGGAGGAAACGGTCCGAGGCCGGGTAATGTAAATAACCCGGCCCACGGACCACAAGCTGGAGGAAATAATGGAGGACCACCCGGCCCGATAATGGACCAGCCGGGTTAGGTTTCCAGCAAAACCCCAAAGAGTTAAACGAGGACAGTATCATATTACAGTTTCCAGTACTTGTCGGAGAGATCAGAAATTAAAGAAGAGAGCTGTCAACGCCGTTCTTCCCGCGTTCCGAGATATTTGAAGTGGTCCGAGTTCCGATCACTTGGTCTAGAGAGGATCACCCGGACCGAGTGGATGCACCTGGAGCGTTGGCTTTAGTTGTTGCACCTCAGGTTTCGGGTTATATTTTACACAAGGTTCTTATGGATGGAGGTAGTAGCATCAACATTCTGTATTGGGATACATTCATCCGGATGGGTTTCACAGCCAAGCAGCTTCACCCTTCTGGTACTATCTTTCATGGTATTGTCCTGGAAAGTCAGCAAGACCAGAGGGAACAATAACATTGGAGGTCGCGTTTGGAGAATCAAAGGATAATTTTAGGTCTGAGATGATTTGTTTTGAGGTGGTCAAATTGAAGAGCCCCTATCATGCTCTCTTTGGCCGTAACGTTTTTGCTAGATTCATGGCGAGGCCGTGTTATGTGTACTTAAAGATGAAGATGCCAGGTCCAAAAGGTATTATCACAGTCAATGGCAGTCGTGAGTTGGCGTTACAATGTGAGCAAGGTGATGCTGTTATGGCAGAACAAGCCTGTGCGGAAGAGGAGTTGAATTACTACAAAGCTACCACAAATCCGGATGATGGGACAATTTTGAAGAAACCAATGACCGAAGAGAGGGCGAAATTCAAAGCGGCTCAGGATACCAAGATGATTGACTTCGTGCCGGGTGATTCGTCCAAGCAGTTCTCTATCGGGTCAAATCTGACTGACAAATAGGAAAGCGCGCTCATCGAGTTCATCCGTGAGAATCGGGATGTCTTTGCATGGAAACCTAGTGACATGCCAGGCATACCGACTGAATTCGCTGAGCACCGCTTACATGTTGATCCTAAAGCAAGACCGATTAAACAGGGATTGCGCAGGTTGAATGAGGAAAGAAGAAGGATTGTAGGAGAAGAGATAGCTCGTTTACTCGCCGCAGGATTCATTATGGAGGTGTTACATCCAAAGTGGTTGGCTAACCCGGTTTTAGTGTTGAAAAAGAACAATGAGTGGAGATGTGTATTGATTTCACAAGTTTGAACAAGCATTGTCCGAAGGATCCGTTTGCGTTACCAAGGATTGATCAAATCATAGATGCTGTGGCAGGTAGTGATCTTTTGTGTTTCCTGGATGCATATTCAGGATACCATCAAATCAAGCTTGCAGAGGAAGATTGGGAGAAAACATCATTTATCACCCCATTTGGAGCTTTTTGTTACAAGAACATGACATTTGGACTGAAAATGCTGGAGCAACTTATCAGAGGTGCATCCAGAGTTGTTTTGAGAAGCAGATAGATCGGAACGTGCATGCGTATGTTGATGATGTGGTGATCAAGACAAAGAAAGCTGAGACATTTATCGATGATTTGAGAGAAACTTTTGCTAACTTAAGGAGGTTTCAGATGAAGCTTAACCCAAAAAAGTGTGTGTTTGGAGTTCCATCAGGAAAGTTACTCGGTTTATTGTATCCGAGCGTGGGATTGAAGCAAACCCGGAAAAGATAGCAGCAATCAATAGGTTGGGAAAGCCGACTGAATTGAAGGAAGTCCAGAAGATCACGGGCTGCGTCTGCGTTGAGTAGGTTCATATCCCGACTGGGAGAGAAAGCAATTCCCTTATACCGACTCTTGAGGAAGTCAGATAAGTTTGTTTGGGATGAGGAAGCTGATAAAGCCCTGGAGGCATTGAAGGAAACATTATCAAAAGCGCCAATCTTAGCTGCTCCAGCTCCAAAGGAGCCCATGTGTTGTACATAGCTGCGAATTCCCGAGCAGTTAGTGTAGTTATTGTGGTAGAGCGAAAGGAAGAAGGAAAGGAGCATCTGGTTCAAAGGCCGGTTTATTATGTCAGTGAGGTTTTGACTCCGGCTAAACAGAGGTATCCCCAGTGGCAGAAGTTAGTTTTTGGCGTTTTCATGGCCAGTCGGAAATTGAAGCATTATTTTCAAGAACACCCCATTACAGTGGTAAGTGGAGCACCATTGGCAGACATTGTGTGCAATACTGAAGCTACTGGAAGAATAGCCAAGTGGGCGATTGAGATGGGTGATTATCACATCAAGTATGAGCCTCGCACAGCGATTAAGTCACAAGCCTTGATTGATTTTGTCAATGATTGGACCGAGTTAAGCACGGCACCACCCAAGGCGCCGAGTTATAAGTCATGGGTTATGCATTTTGATGGATCCAAGCAGTATGAGGGTCAGGAGCAGGAGTGGTTCTCACTTCACCCAAAGGGGATAAGATGAGTTATGTTCTTCAGATTCACTTCGATTGCACCAATAATATTGCTGAGTATGAAGCTTTGTTACATGGTTTGCGCATTGCCAAGGAGATGAACATCAAAAGGATTATGTGTTTCGGTGACTCGGATCTTGTAGCGCAGCAAGTTTCTGGGACTTGGGATAGGAAAGATGAGAAGATGGCGGCTTACAGAGGGCTGTTGATGAAGCAGCTGGATTCTTTTCAGGGTTCCAGGTGGATCATATTGATAGAAGGAAAAACGAGGCAGCAGATGCTTTGTCAAGATTGGGATCACGTAGAGAGCCAGTTCCACCAAATGTGTTCCTGGACGAGTTATGGAAGCCATCAGTCCAACTTCCGGGTGAAGAGGAAGATGAAAGTCCAGATCAAGATTCCGAGTTAGTTGCAGCGTTGCATGAGATTCCTGAGTGGACTGAACCATATCTGGATTATATGATAAGGAAGATTTTAGTAATGAAGTTATGGCGCGACAAATTGTTAGAAGATCACTCGGCTATGCAGTAATTGATGGTGAGTTGTACAAGCGCAGTGTTTCTGGAGTTTATCAGCGATGTGTTTCATCAGTTGAAGGAAGGCAAATTTTGCAAGAGATACATGCTGGGGACTGTCATCATGCTTCATCTAGGTCTCTGGTGGCCAAGGCATTTAGGCATGGATTCTTTTGGCTCACAGCTTTCAAGGATGCAGAACAGATTGTTAGGGCATGTGATGGATGTCAAAGATATGCAAGACAGGAGCATGTGCCAGCTCAAGAATTGAGGACAATACCAATCACTTGGCCGTTTGCAGTTTGGGGTCTTGATATGATGGGGCCCTTTCAGATGACATCGTGCAAGAAAACTCATCTCTTGGTGGCTGTTGATAAGTTCACTAAGTGGGTTGAAGTGGAGCCAGTTACAAGTTGTGATGCCTCCAAAGTTGTCACGTTTCTGAAGAAAATTATCAGTCGGTTTGGTTATCCTCACAGTATCATCACAGATAATGGGACCAACATGTCACTCGGTGAAACAGAGATATTCTGCAAAGAGAAGGGAATTAGATTAGACCTTGCTTCGGTGGCACATCCACAGGCCAACGGGCAGGTAGAAAGGAGTAATCAGGAAATATTGAAAGGAATCAAACCAAGACTTCGAGTTCCGATTGAAAAGGCGTATGGAGCTTGGGTGAAAGAGTTACCCGCAGTGGTTTGGGGGATCAATACAACCCCGAATAGATCAACCAAACGTACACCGTTCTTTCTGGTATATGGAGCAGAAGCAGTGTTACCGAGTGATATAGTCCATGACTCGCCAAGGTGGCGGCGTATGTGAGTCAAGCAAGCAATTGCAAGAGAAGATTCGATTGATGCCCTCGAGGAGGAGCGTGAGTTAGCATTGGAACGGTCCGCAGTTTATCAGCAGGATTTGCGGCGTTATCATAGTCGCCGAGTAAGATCAAGAACTTTCCAGGAAGGAGATTTAGTTTTACGGCTCAGACAGAATCAGTCGGGGATGCACAAGCTAACTCCTCCATGGGAAGGGCCGTTCCTTATCAGTCGGAAATTGCACAATGGTTCATATTATCTGATAGATGTGAGAGAGAAAGGTGAAGAGAACAACACGGACCATGCTATCCTTCCTATGGAAGAGACGAAGCGGCCGTGGAACATTGCTCATCTTCGCCCATATTATACCTAGTGAACATGAACCTAGGCCAGTTATGTAACACACGATGTAACCCCCAGCAGGTTTCAGACGCGCTCTTTTCCTTACCAGGGTACCTAAGGGGACTGGAAGGTTTTTAATGAGGCGGCTTGCTGGTGTATCTTTAATAAAGAAGAATTTTGAGAAGAAATTTTTTCCACTGTTTTACTTTTTATGCATAGATTATGTTTACAAAGCTTTGCCCAAAGGAGTGCTTAGCAAGAAGTCCTATAGCTGTTGCCCAAGAGAGCACGCATAGAGATGTTTTGATCAATGGGGTAATGATGCATAGTTTAAGCCTTTACTTATAAACATTGATCAGGGCTTGGGGACTTGTGAATTATAAGTTCATAAGTTTTAATCCTAAGACCCGGCTTTTAAGCCTTAATTTTGTTCTTGGTTAAACTTGCCTATCAGTTTGATGTTACTCACAATTTTATGACCAGATTGCTTACTTGTTAATTCAATCAACTATGATGCCCATGCTGGGACTTAGTTTGACCCTGTTTTAGCAAAGGAAAAAGTAGCAACTGAGAAAGTCATGTGAAAACCGACTGATAAGAAGCTAAAGATAAACCAAAAGGGTCATCTAAACCATAAAAAGTATAAGTTATTACAAAATATTGAGTATTTCATATAGTGCACAGACGCACCATCAAATAAAAGGCAAAGTATTTCAGAGCATATTACAATGCCCGTTGGCCGAATAATTGTTTTGCAGGAAAAGGTGAAACAGGAGAGCTGGCTCAGATAGCCGGGTTATCGGTGGTGGTTCCCTTGGCAGCTTCAGCCGGCAGAAGCCGGGTTATCTTCAGGAGCTTTGGCCTGGGAATCAGTCGTGCAGTCCCTTGATCTTCTGCAGTGTCCTTAGCAACATCAGCCGGCTTTTCCATGACTGGCGTAGTAGGGGCACGGCTGGGTGCAGGGACAACTGGAGTAGAGGTACTTGGCGCTGTAGCTTTCTTCATCTTTGCAATGGAATCTCTCAGCTTGGCCAATAGATCAAAGTGCTTGGGTTCAGGAGTGGGGATTGGAGTGTTGTTCTCATCCACTGCATCTTGGAAAACCGACAGATTGAGACCCTCAGCTATTTTGCAAGCAATAGGCCGGGTTTGGGCAGAAATTTCCTTGAAATCTTTTCCTCCAAACTTGGTGCCATCAGCGTTGTACTGAGGAAATCCTTTGACAAAAGGAGCCGGGTTAAGGCGTGGGTTGTAAGCTTTGGCAAGAGCCAAGCTGCGCATTGCGCCAACCCGGCATGCTGATCGCGTCCAGAGATCTAACCACTCGGGGATCGTGGAAAGTTGATGCAGGGATTCATATATCACTTGGGGAGGAGCACAGTTGCTCTTAACACGCTTCATGATCTCAGCAGTGCCAAACTGGAATTGCCGGATGATGGTGTTCAAGCAGTTCAACTTCTCTGGATATGATCTCCTGATGGCAGCATTCTGTTCGCCTGAAAAGTATGATGTGGGTTAGTATGGAAAGCCGAGTAAAGAAGAAAAAGTGAAAAGAAGTGGTGCTTACCAATAAGTGGATTGAGGATATCCTTGATATGGTCTTTCAGGTGTCCAAATATTTCTGGACACTGATCATCTTGTCATAGCAGACCTTGTATTTATCTCCAGCCTCTTCCAACCTTCTTCAGTTTGGTGTTCTCTGCAGTTAGAGACTCAATTGTTTCTCCAAGTCTGAAGCATGAACTTCAGTTTCTTGCGCAGCTTGGTTCAGCTTCAAGAGTTGGTTGTCTTTATTTGGTCATTTTGGGACACATATCTCTGAAAAAAAATAGCAAGTTAGACACATGGGGACTGAATTTTTCAGTCGGCAATTGAAAGAAATAGTAAGTTGACAGTGAAATATATGCAGGTAGAATATTTATACAAGTTCCGAGTGACCGAAAAGCAGATCACTCGGCACTTGGGGACTGGTATGTCTTTTAAAATTTTACAAGTTATTCAGTAATGCATTTTCAAAGTTCCAGATAAATTGTTAACATATTACCCGGAACTTGGGGGTTATGAGGATTTGAAATCAGAAAGTAAAACAAGTTCCATGTTATCGTAGACTGATAGCTCGGAACTTGGGGACTGGGATATTCTGAAGTTTTCAAAATGATGGCAGAGAGATGTATACTTTCAAGTACCGAGTGACTGAGGACAGTTTACTCGATACTTGGGGACTGGGTTTGGTATATGAGATATGAAGAGGAAAGATATGTACCTGATGTTCTTGGACAAGAGAATCCACAAGTTTGCCCTCAGCAAGTTTGTATGTGTTGAACTTGTCAACAGATTTTCAAAGTTTTGTGGCACAGTGGAGCCTTCGCCTTTATCAGTCGGCTTCGACCTTTCTTCAGGAGCAACAAACTTGGTTGCAGTTTTAATGGGAGAGATCTTCTCAGTAGCAAGCTCCTGTGATCACGACTTCTGGATCAGTCGGTTTTCAGCAGGAGGAGGAGAAACGTTCCTTTGGTCAGTTGTCTGCTCCTTATCAGTCGGCTCAGCATGTTTTTCAGGGGTATTTTCCAAGTTCTCCTCTTCAGCAATGGGAGGGCTTGGATCACCGCTAAGAGTAGCTTTTGCCCTGAAATTGCAAGTATGAAAGTAATATAAGAAAGAGTAAAAGAAAGCAAAGGTGGTAAGTACAAGTAATAGAAGGATTATATATTACCCGGTGTTGACTTGAAAGTCACGGGGGAGGTCATTGCTGGAGCCTGAAGAAGCTGTAAGGGAGTATGACTTAGAAACTCGGATTTGACCAGCTAAAGGATAACTATCAGAGGGATGTTTTTGTGGTTCGAAGTTGGAAAAGGAAGTACCAGGACGGCGTGGAGAGGGAATGTTTGGGATTCCCGGGTTAAGAGGATCCTCACCAGGGGAGGTCCGAGTAGCTCTCTCTTGAGAGAGGGTTCAGCAGAGTTCTGCGAGGATTTTTGAAGAAGAGTTTGGTTGAGTTTTAGCATAGCAGGATAAGAATATGGTTCTATGGACATGCGAGAATATGGCACCTTGGCACAGATGGTGCGAGCCTTCCTTTTTCCGGTAGCAGCAGATTCAGTAGCTTCAGAGCTATGGCCGGGTGAAGGGGTGGCTGCCTTTTCAGTCGGTTCTGGTATTACAAAGTGGACATCAGTGGATAAATTGTCTTGAGATTCGTTCTCAATCAAGCTTGTGAAGAAGTGGCCAAGGGAGTCGAGTTCACCTTCTTCTTCTTTTCCTTTTCTTCTTCCTCTTCTTCTTCACTCGAGGACTGAACCTCGTCATCATCATCTTCATCATCGTCTGCCTCAGGAGTGGCAGGGGGAGTTTCAACTTGCCACCAGTCATCAGATTCCTAGTGAAAAAGTAGAAGCAAAGTAATCAGTATACAATTGAGAAAAAATATGTTATCGAGATTTTTTCAGTCGGTACTTACTGGTGGTGCCGGGTTATTCTTGCTGAATGGCAGAAGGCCATTTTCTTTGATCGTCTCAACCTTTTCAGCAAGGAAGGCCTTGATAGCCTTGTTCAGAGCAGTGTTTGGGTAGGATTTCCGAGTAACGGAGGGAATCTGTCAGATGGCCCGAGTAATCGCAAAGAAGCTTCTTGCGAACTGTTGGGCTGAATTCGCCAACCCATCCACGTTTTGATCAGATCAGTCCACGGAGACCGTGTGCAACAAGAACCGAGATCTTCTTGAGAAGGGCTGGATAGCTTCTCTCTCGGTGTCAGAGGCAAAGGATTTCATGTTGTTGTTAAGAATGAGGGGTTCGACCGAATAACCCGGTAAGGGTGTTCACCGGCTGGTATCTTGGTTTACAGTAAAAGTATGATTTTTGCCAATGTTTCACGTGGGTATGAAGTTCTAGAGAAGGCATGGCAGAACCTTTGCGGCGTTGAATGAAACACCGCCACAGACTAAGAGGGGGCCATTCTTGTGTCACGCTGAGGTTTGCACAAGAACAGCTCCAGAAAAAGAGCTAAGCTGGGAGGAGTGCATAAATATGATTCACAAAGAACTATGTAATTACTGATGTTCAAGATGGAATTGGGTCCGAGATCGAAGACCCGGAGGCCGTAGTGACGAAGAAGATCCCTAAAGAAAGGATGACCCGGGGGACGAAAACCCCGGGTGACATGCTCAAGAAAGCAGATAACTTCACCTTCCTTGGGGAAGGCCGAGTCTCCTCTTCAGTCCCTCTCCACTCCGATTTCCGACTGAAGAGGAAGAACGCCGGCCTCTGCCAGTTCTTCCAGCTTGGTCTGTGTGGCCATGGATTTGGCCCAGTTGGCCGTAATCCCAGATTTGCGCTTGGTGGTCTTTTTGATTTTCTTTGATGCAGATGCGGTGGCGCCATCACCGGCTTTGGCCTTGGCCTTCAGCTTCCTCGGATCCTTGGGTGCCATGAGATCTGAAGATCTGGAAAATAACAGAAAGAAATGAAAACAGTGAGCTCAAGAACAGCCCGAGGAAAGCGATTCAAGATCTAGATGGAAACCAAATGCGAATGAAAACTTACCGGAGCTTGAGGAGATCTGGTGCGGAGCATTTCCGAGGTTACGGCAATGCGGGCTCTGTCCGGGCGGCGCGGCAAGCTCGGAGGAACCCTAACCCTAGCTCGAGGAGAGAGAAAACGGAGGTTGAAGATGAAGGGCGCGGTGAATGGGGAAAGTGAAACCCTTTCACCGTGGTCCACTATTTATAGCCCAGGGTGAAAACCCTAGGAGCGTGAAAAACAGAGAGATAAGGTTCTGGTTGACCATAGGTCAAAGATACGAGAGAATCTGTCAGAGAATGTCTCTTGGTCGTTGACTGGAGAGAGTTGAGTACGAGAGAAATGCCGGGTTATAAAGAGAACCGCCAAAAGGAGCTGGTCTGAAACATAACCCGGCCATTCAGTGTTAATGCTTTTTATTTTTTTTCAGGAGTTTAACTCGGATAATCTCATCAGCAGCTACCCTCGAGTAATTGAAATCAAGATCAAGAGTATCAAGTGAAGCAACTGATGAGCTTATGCAAGTCAAACTTGGGGACTACTGTTGGGGGGATAATAACCCGGTATACTTATGACCAAGGAATAATCAGTCGGACGGTCCCAAGGTCTGGTCCGAGTGAAGTGTACAAGATATGGGCCGGGTTATAGTTGGGCTACTAGGCCTAACATGACTCGTCCCTGGAAGGAAGGACCTAGAAGAACTGGAGTCCGAGTGAAGGAAGAAACCGGGTGACTTGGAGGCTACGGAAGGTCCAGGAGAATCTAGAGTAGGACTCCGTGCTCGTATGTAACCGGTATCATTGTAAGTTCGGGAGACCCCGTTTATATAAACGGGCTCCCAGAACATAGATAGGAGAGTTCTAAGCCTGAAGTCACAAGTTATAACCCTAGTTCGATATCACCGCTATCAAGCGAAACCCTTGTAACCTGTCTCGTAACCCGGCTCTGTTGTCGTAGCCGAGTTATCGAGACTCGAGATCAATAACATAGAAGCAGGAAGTAGGTCTTTATCTCCAATGGAGAGG
This sequence comes from Poa pratensis, assembly GCA_947311845.1. Classification (NCBI taxonomy): domain Eukaryota; kingdom Viridiplantae; phylum Streptophyta; class Magnoliopsida; order Poales; family Poaceae; genus Poa; species Poa pratensis. The sequence continues at coordinate 4,142,166 of CAMZMU010000027.1, forward strand.
CTGAACCTGGGTAAACCCTTTTTCCCCAACGAGCGTGACAATCTCCTGAAGGACCAAGGCGCCTTGCCCCAACATACAAGTTACCCTATGGTAACATCTGCCGTGTTAACCCCACGACACTACCCTCGCGGTGACTCCGGAGGTGTCATGGATTGTCACGGCAAATGCCATTGAGGGTGACAAACGAAGAGGTGAGGAGCAAGGCGGCGTGGAGTATCCGGGAGCAGGATTGGCACACGATGTACCTAGGCTCGGCTCCCCCGATCAAGTAGTCACTAAGTCATTGTGTGGCACACATGATAAGCTATCTCAAACCAACAAAAAAAAAGTAGTCACTAAGTCCTACTTCTGTAATAATATTTATCTCACAAAGGTTACAAAGTCACCTTCTTATTAGCTTAGGCGATTGTGGTCATCTAGATTATACGTACCCTCTAAGGGTCCTCTTGTCGGCATTATATAGTCAGCCGCTAGGTTTACAACAGTACCGAACCAAGTCGGTTACGACTAAGAGTCCTGGACTAAGGCGGCCAGCCCTGTCGTGTCTTCCACTCCAAGTCGTCTACGTCATACAGCTGGTGGATTCCCTGTTGGATCTGGCTCAAGCCTCCCAGTTGTCCGCTAGGTTTCAGGCTTCACCTCGCAGTCCTGGGCCGTCCGACGTGTCCGCCGACATAGCCACCCATGGGCCCAACCCGGCCTGCTAGAATCTCTCCAAGCGATGGGGAGGGAGTTGAAAAAATCTGATGAGGCTCTGCTACGTCTGGTGCTCTGGTCGCCGTTGCGGATGGCGTGTCGTCGCACCCTCCAGACCACCGTGGTCAATGGTGCTGCGAAGCATGGCGGTGGCGCTGGTGCTGCGAAGGCAGAGCCACTGCTACTAACCGTCGATGCAGGAGCTGCAAACAGTTAAGCGCGGTGCTGGAGTGCAAATGCCGATGCTGCAAGGCGTCGCCGCTTCCCACAGGCGGTGCGGCAAGCAACCGATGGAGGTGCTGCAAATGCCGATGCACAGGGCTGGAAGCCCAGGTTCCATTGCTGCAAGGCGCTTCCGCCTCCTGTTGGTGGTGCTGCAAGCCACCGATGTCGGGGCTGCATACGGCGATGCGCGCAGTGTTGGAAGTTGCGGATGCCGCTGCTACAAGGAGGCGCCGCCTCCCGCCGGCGAGCTGCGAGCCGCCGACGCCGGCTGCAAACCATAACGCTGCTGCTGCAACGAGTGTCTTCCCTAGCAGCGGCAGAGCTGCAACAGCCATCATCTCTAACGGTGGCCGTGGTTCTTGGAGGAGCGACGTAGTCACGGAAGCCATGGGGGACGTTCAGGGGAGGGAGAGTGGTGGGGGCAGGGGCATGTTTGCTGCCTTGGCAAAGCAGCAACGGCCATCTTCTCTGGCGGTGGCCGTGGTTTATGGAGGAGTGACGCAGATGCGGATGCCATGGGGGCGGTCGGGGAGGGAGAGAGGTGGGACGGGGTGAGGCGCAGCGGTGGGGATTACTTTCTTCGGGAAGACTGGTTGACCGAGCGAGTTTAATCAGATGGCAACCCAGCGACTGAATCCAACGACGCGCGAGGCGAAGGATCGGGTTGATCCTCCGGAGGACGCTCACACGGGCCTAGTAATAAAATTTAAGGAGAGAATTGGAGCGCTACCTACCTTTGCTTGCTAAGATACCCGTTCCGTTGTTCCTTTAATTACCGGCCACAACTATTGAATAATAACAATCGCTTTTCTTTCGATAGTCTCTCGGCATTAGCAAATCTAAAAAAAGGTAGATCACGGAGCGTAACCTTATAGTGTGGCTCTTTCCCCCTCACCCTCCTTTAGCCACACTATCGGTAGTTGCAAATGTATGTAATGAGAAGAGGAGCAATGGCGGGTCAAAGGCTGTGTCCTTGGCCGCTCAAAAGATGTGGTGATGCCAGAGGAGAGAAAATTCTATGATACAGGAATTTGCAAAAAGTTCCATACAGGAATTTGCAACAAAAAAAAACTCGCATCGATCCACCACGTCCACGTCCGCAGACAGCTTCCACCTGGCAAATTAGGCTGACATGGATTCAATCTGAATAACGAGTGTATGCGGCTACCGAGTTTAGGGATCCGCTTTCAATATATGTTACTTGGTGAACGACTGAAGTGCACAATTATGTTAAGTTCATGGATTTGCAATGCAATTGCCCCTTCAAAATAGACTTACAAGCAATGAAATCATAGTCGATCTGGAGATTTTTCTTTTGGGGCGTGTCACTTGTCACGCACTTAGAGCATCTCTAGCAGATCCCGAAAAAGAGCCCCGGCCCAGAAAATTCCTGCGATATGTGGGTCGGGCCGTTTTTACGACCCGAACAGACACCTCATATCGGCCCGGCCCGGATAAGTTTGTCCGGCTGAACCATTAGTGCTTAGCTGCTGCAGCTGCTATGTGGTAGACAATGGATAGCGAGAGTTTGTTTATGTGCTTAGCTGCTGCAGCTGCTCCACACGAAGCTGGTATAATTTTTTTACAAACTTTCTGTTATGACATTTTGTATGTGGTAGACAATGGATAGCGAGAGTTAGTTCTTCTTTGATGAATTTTTGGAATTGTCATCTGATGACTATGACGATGATATTTATATGTTTATGTGAACTATGTTATTTGAGTGTTTTTTTTTGTTTAGTTTGTGTATTAAAAAATACCTTGCAATTGATTGGCATCATAAGTACGAGCAACATAAAGAAAAAACGAAATGGACAAAACGTTCCCTTGTTCGATCAGCTTGAGGGCCATTTTTTGCTGGAAAAGTGTTTCGGACACTTCAGAGGAACGGCATGGAAAAACGCATGTCAAGCGAGTGCGCCCAAGGCAAAGGGGTGGATGGATCATGGATGCAATACATCTTCCCTTCAGTCAGTGCAGCAGTTGGTTCCGGTTGGTTGCCGCCGCTAGCGTGGACGTGGCTTGATGATAGCTTGTTGCTGCTGCTGGTTTCCTAGCAGCAGGATGCACCGGGCGCGGACACCGTCCAGCGCCTCCGCCGCAAGCTCAAGCTTACTGCAACTGGCAGTAGCACTAGTGTTCATCATATTCATGTCCCTTGCCCTCCACGTTCAACCATTTGGATCGTCAGAGCAAGTACAACTGTACAAGAAGGAAAGGATCTTGAAGTGAGAACAGCAGCTAGATTTGGTGACGCAAGTGTATGGATCGAGCGACGTGATCTCCAGGAATCACTCCACTGATTGACTGACTGAATGTGCACTGTCTCTACGTGAAACAGAGTAGCAGCAATATTCAGAGATGTGGAGGAAGGGAATCATTCAGAAAAGTTGCTGCTAGATCGATCTATCGGCCGTCTTGCGCAAACAAAATAGCATCAATCATTTGGGGAAAACTCGATCACAAAAGTAGTTTTTCATATGTTGAGGCTAAAGCGCAACTTCTCCTAATTGTCCCCTATCTTTACTATTAAACGGGAGTTCGTACGTTGGTACGTCGTCCCATTTTCTGTCAGACAATCGCGCATTGCCATCGCTAATCTGGGCCGGCCCAATAACCTGTACGCTATCTATCTGGGGAGTCAACGCATGGCTCGCCCGAGCGCTTCCTGCTCAGCGGCCGCCCCCTCCGTTCTCCGGCCCTCCCCCCTGCTCTGGACCGCCGCCGCCCCTGCCACGTCTACCAGTCCCCGCCTTCGTCTGCCGCAGAGGCCATCGAGGGCAAGCCAATAGTACTCGGCGCCGCGGGGCTTGCGCTGCTCCGGGAGTTTGTCACAACGTCGAGTGCTCATACGACCTCTCCCCCGAGATGCTCTGCGCCAAGATCTCGCTCCGCGACACGCTCATCGTGCGCTCCGGGACCAAGGTCGGGCGCAACGTCTACGAGGGCTCCGGAGGAAGGCTCCGCGTCCTTGGTAGCACAGGGGCCGGGATCGACAACGTTGATCTTGCTGCTGCTACCGATCATGGATGCCTCGTCGTCAACGTACCCAGTGGCGAGGATATCTGAGCGGTTGGTTCTTCCAATCTGAGGTCCTGACTCGAGCTCAGAACGGGCTTTTGTATGAGCTTCCCGAGCACGATCATGGCCGAATACTGGTCCTCTGCGTCAACAGCTTGCAGGAAGTCGTGTACCTGTTATGAATGAGCAACTACATTACAAAGGGGCCAAAGGCCACTACATATACATGTGTACAGTAAACGGTGAACAGTAATCTATGCACATCTAACACCCCCCCTCAAACTCATAGTGGGTCAACAACACTGAGTTTGGAGAGGAAGAACCCATGCTGCGCTCGAGTCTGTGCCTTCGTGAAGAAATCCGCCAGCTGTAACTCGGAGGGCACATAGTGAAGAGCAAGAATCTGATCCTGCACAGCAGCACGCACAAAGGAGGCATCCACGCCGATGTGCTTGGTGAGCTCATGCTTCACCGGGTCACGCGCAATGCTGATGGCACCTGTACTGTCTGACAATAGAGAAGTCGGTGCAGCAGCAGAAACACCAAAGTCTGCTAGCAACCATGGCAACCAGGTCACCTCAGCCGTCAACATAGCCATCGCTCGCAACTCAGCCTCTGCACTGGAGCGGGAAACTGCCTTCTGTTTCTTTGTCTTCCAGGCAATGAGAGATCCTCCAAGAAAAACAATAGGCAGACAGCGAGCGGCGATCAGAAGGATCACTGGCCCATGTAGCATCAGAGTAGGCCTGGAGCTGGAGAAAGCTGGAGCGAGGAAAGAAAAGGCGGCGAGAGATCGTGCCATGAAGATATCGTAGAACACGGAGAAGGTGACTATAGTGGACAGAACTGGGAGCAGATACAAACTGACTCAGAATGTGGACAGGATATGATATGTCTGGACGAGTGACAGCCAGGTAGACAAGACTCCCAACAAGATGGCGATAGCGTGTCGGGTCTGTGAGGGGATCACCATCGGTAGCATGAAGCTGAACATTGAGCTCCATAGGAGTCTCAGCAGTGCACTCATCACCAAGAGCGGCGCGAGCAAGAAGATCCTGAATATATTTTTCTTGGAGATTAGAAGCCATCAGAAGTCGAAGAAACCTCAATCCCAAGAAAATAGTGAAGAGGACCAAGATCTGACATCAGGAACTGCTCACGGAGGCGGGCCTTAACAAAGGAAATATACTCAGAGTCATCGCCAGTAATGATCATGTCATCAACATATAAGAGGAGGAGCGTCCGACCACGAGGTGAGGTGTGGACAAACAGCGCAGGGTCATGGTCGCTAGGCACGAAACCAGCGGCAGTTACCACATAAGCGAAACGCTCAAACCAGGCGCGAGGGGCTTGTTTAAGGCCATAGAGAGAGCGCCGAAGATGGCAACCCATACCATCAGGAACAGAGTACCCCGGTGGTGGCTGCATATAAACCTCCTCACGCAACTCACCATTGAGAAAGGCATTCTGGACGTCAAGCCGAGACACAGACCAATGACGAACAGAAGCCACAGCGAGAAGAGTGCGAACAGTGGTCATGTGGGCAACAGGAGCGAATGTCTCATCATAATCGCGTCCCTGCTCCTGCTGAAAACCACGAGCCACAAGACGAGCTTTGTAACGCTCAAGAGAACCATCGGAGCGAGTCTTGATCTTATAGACCCACTTGCAAGTGATGGGACGAACACCGGGAGGAGGGGAAACAAGATCCCATGTGCCAGTGCGCTCAAGTGTAGCAATCTCCTCAGCCATCGCAAGCTGCCATTCAGACTGAGCCATGGCATCCCGATAGGAAGTGGGCTCAACAGCAGCAGAAAGACCGTACTGGGAAGGAGAATAGCGATCAGGAGACCGTAAGGAAGGACGAGAACGAAGGTTATGAACCGGTGTAGACGGGGAAGGTGGCGCTCCGGAAGTAGAGGGTATGTCAGAGGAATCATCCACAGCACGAGGACGACGAGTGTAGTAGAGAGGAAAGGGGAAAGGGGAGGACACGCTGGAGCGGTAGGTGGAGAGGCAGGTGACGGGGGAGGAGAGGAAGAAGGAGGGGAGGTGGTGTCGGAGGTGTATCAGAAACAGTGGGACTCGGCGGAGGTGAAGGTGGAGGAGGAACAATAGGCACAGAGGGAGATGTGTCGGGGAGTATAAGGAAGGAGAGATCGTCAACTGAAAAGGGGGAGGTGGTAGGACGCGGATAGTATGGACGAGACTCATCAAAAGTCACATCACGTGAAATACACAGACGACAGCCAACAGGATCCCAACATCGGTAACCCTTGTGCTCATCACTGTACCCGAGAAAGACACACTCAACCGACTGAGCAGTCAGTTTGGTGTGTTCTCGCGGAGCAAGAAGAACATAGCACACACACCCAAACAGACGAAGAGCGGAATAGTCAGGAGAATGACCAGAGAGACGCTCCATCGGAATACCACCCGTAAGGCAGCCGAAGGCTGGATGTTGATAAGATAGGTGGACGCGAAATAGCCTCAGCCCAAAAGTGGGGAGGAAGAGAGGCGGCGATCATCATCGCACGAGTCGTCTCAAGCAGGTGGCGATGCTTGCGCTCAGCAACACCATTCTGAGCATGGGCACCAGGACAAGAGAACTGGGCAAGAGTACCCTGCTCGGCAAGGAAACCACGCAACATCTGGGAGATATACTCACCAGCCGAGTCAGCACGAAAAACACGGATGGGCGTGGAAAACTGGGTGTGAACCATGGCAGCAAATCGCTTGTATATGGAGAGAACCTCACTTCGAGATTTCATCAAATAGAGCCAAGTATAGTGAGAGAAGTCATCAATAAAAAGAACATAGTAGCGATGACCCCCTTTCGAATCAAAGGGAGCAGGACCCCTACATCAGAATGTACTAAGTCGAAAGGACGTTGAGAGACTGACTCACTAGTAGGATAGAGTAACTGAGTCTGCTTGCCAAGTCTACAACCATTACAATGTAAAGAAACATCACCAGAAACAGACCCTAAAACACCTTGGCGCACTAATGAAGACAAGTGAGAGCCACAAATATGACCTAGTCGATGATGCCACTGCTGGAAGGACGCAGAAGAGGAGGCAGCAAGAGCATGAGAACTGGCGGGTGTTGTGGCAGCGGAAGGAACACGAAGCCAGTCAACCTCCCAAAGGCCCTGAGCATCATGGCGCCGAGGGCCAGCTCCAACTAGAGCCTTGGTGCGACGATCCTGAACAGAGCAAGAGTCGGGATCAAGAATGACACGACAACCAGAATCAGCAAGTTGAGCAGCAGAGAAAGATTCATGGTAAGACGAGGAACATGAGAAACACCAGGAACAGAGAAAGACGAAGTACAAAGAGTGCCACGACTAGCAACAGGAAGCGGTGTGCCGTCGGCAGTAAGAACATTGACAGGAGAATCAAGAGGTCGAAGAGAAGACAGAGCAGAAGAATCAGAAGACATGTGAAAGGAAGCTCCAGAATCCAGAACCCACGGAGATGTACCTGACTGTGTAGGCAGTGGTGGCGAAGTAGCAGTAGTGGAAGCAGTCAGCGAGGCAACAGTGCCCGTCGAAGAAGAGCCAGAAGAAGCCAGCATACGCTTGAGCTGGGCAATATCCTGGGCAGTGAAGGACTGTGCAGACGGAGGCGCACGAACCGCAGGAGAGGAGCGACCCATGTCACGCTGCTTCTTGAAACAATCAGACTCTGGATGGCCCTGCTTCTTGAAGTAGTCGCAGAACATGTGAGAGCGAGGCCGACCCCCCCCCCCCCCCTTGCAGAGGGCCGCCCGCCCACCCCTCGTGAAGGAGTGGGTAGCAGCGGTGGAACAGACGACACCGGAGCGCGGGCAGCAAGCACAGTGGGAACCACAAGCAGTCCAGCAGACCGGAGTCGAGTCTCCTCGGCGCGAAGCTCTGCAAGTACCTCTGAGATGGGAACACGTCGACCACGGGCAAGCAAGTGTGCACGCCGAGGCTCAAACTCGGGACGCAGGCGAGACAAGAACTCATGGACACGCTGAAACTCCAAGTCTGACCTCACTGTCTGACAGCATCGACAAGTACCGCAAACAACAGTCCTCAGAGAGTCAAGCTGACGCCAGATGGCAGAGCACTGTGTGTAGAACTGATCAACAATAGAGTCACCCTGCTGAAAATCATGCTCCTGACGCACCACAGACAGGTAGAGAGCATCACCAGAGGGCTGATAGCGCTGACAAAAATAAGTCCACATCGCAGCAGTGGTGCCCAATCCCATAAACTCAGAAGCAAACTGGGGCAGAACACTAGCAGGGAGGACAGCAGCAGCACGAGCATCATCATTGCACCACTGAGTGTAAACAGACAGAGCATCCCAATAAATAGAGAGAGAGTCCGAGTAATCCGATACCTGCTGGTCATAGGCTTGAACTGCAAGATCATTAGCATCATTGGCGGCAGCACGATCAGCCTCAGAAGCATCAGCAGCAAGAGCGGGTGGCACCGGTGGAGTAGGAGCCACAGGAGCAACGGGGCACGGCGGACAGGAGACCTCGCCAGAGAGAACGCCCCACAACAGGAGGCCGCGCATGTGGATGCGCATAAAGCCCACAAACTCGGCGTAGTTAGTGCCATCAAAGATCACAGAGCACCGAGGAACAGCAACATAGCCCGAAGAGGACATCGCGAGCTCTCTTTTTTTTTTTACAAAGTCTGGTCGATCCGGACCTGGGGCCGGTCAATACCGGGTGGGCAACCGGGTGGTGGCCAGAACCAACCGACCAAAGGCCGGCCTTGGCCGGTCAGAAGGCCGGACCACGATCCGAGGCAGCCGGACCTGGGTCGGTCTATGCCGGGCGGGCGACCGGACCAAGCCAGAGAAACTCGATCCTGCTCTCGATCCCGAATGAGAGTACCAAGATCGATTGAGCCAGAGCACGAATCAGCACGAATCCTTGAGGAAACAACCGGAACGGGCCGGAACAGGCCGGACAGGCCGGTGGCGGCCGGAAAACGGCGGCGGCCGGGGCAGAGCAGCCAGGGGCAGGGAGCAGCCTGGGCAGGAGCAGGGAGCAGCCTGGGCAGAGAGCAAGAGCAGCAACGAGAGCACCACGGAGAGCAGCAACGAGAGCAGCGACGGCCCGGGCTGGATCGATGGACGGTCGGGGAAGAGAAGAGCAGCGACCACAGCAGACAGAAGCAGAACTGCAGCTCGATTGAGCAAAGGAAAGGCAGCGGGCAAGCCTAGCAACGGCGCAGGTCGACCGGAGACGGCGACGACGGCGACGGTGGGCTACACGCGGAGTTGCAACGCGCGGGGGAGGAGAGCAGAACCTCTGCTCTGATACCATGTTATGAATGAGCAACTACATTCCAAAGGGCCAAAGGCCACTACATATACATGTGTACAGCAAACGGTGAACAGTAATCTATGCACATCTAACAGTACCCAGCAGTTGTTGCTCCGACCTGTCCCTCTTCAATTTCCGTTTGTCCTCTGATCCAAAGTGAGCATTTGGAGAAGGCTACGTACACTGCAAGTTCAGCTGCATGCCATGTACAATCATGGACGAGATGAGAATTTGGAGAATGCTACACTGCAGGTTGAGCTGCAGGTCATGTACAATCATGGACGAGACGAGTAATAAGCTGCAGATCGCTTTATATCTGCAACACTAGAGAGGTGCATGTCACAGTGGACGAACGCAGATGTTTACTCAACACTTCTCAAGTAAACATGAGAGCTCCAGTTGGGCCTTTCTTTTTGTTTCACCTTTGATGTTCAGTAAATATTTGCGAAGAGTTCTTCGCATTTTGTCCTAAGATACTAAGATCCTCTTTCCAAGAAAACGACATGAAGCAAGGTATTCCAAAACTAGCTAACATGTTTCAAGCCTGATATCGACTGCAATACGACAACTTGGGGACATGCCATAGCCTTCTGTACCGGTTCTTACTAACTGATGCACTGAACTTGATATAAAAAAATCATATGGCATGATTTAAACTTGGTCTACTCTACAAAGAGAGAGATGGCAGGTCAGCAGCTGGATGCTGACTGTTTCAAAGCAGCTGCACTTTGAAGAAATACCACCTAGAGAAGTGTAAGCTATTATATTCTTTTAAATTGTTTCACTTACACTGATGAAATAGTAGATTAGATGGCGTACATGGCAATAAAATTGAGAGATTAAAACAACCGACATGGTTGGTTTTTCTTTTTTTAAAGTTCAATATATAGTTCCGACTTGTTCTCTATACCATAATAAATTGTATTAAGTTCTAGGTAATCGTTGTTTTTGTTCATATGTTGTGAATCATATATGATACAAGATGTTGCACGGGTGTGCCCTGTAGGGAAGCTGAGTGGCAGCGGGGCAGCTGCGACACTTGCATCGTCGATGTACTTGCTATCCTGCCCAACTCAAGTGACCGCATCATGCTCTGGACATGGTGTGATGTCTCGTTTATCACTATGGCGGGTCCTGCTCTACTGTAACTCACACCGAAGCGAGGAAGGTATGTGGCACTGAGATTACCTTCTGACTGCTGGGCACTTGGGCAATGACTGCTTTTCTGCTGTTATCCTTTTCGTACTTCACATACAGAGGAATGCAAATTAGTTGTGCACTTTTGCATCTCAATGTCTATTTTTTAGAACCAAAATCATGGAGGCTGACTTGCCAAACCACCTTAGGAAATAAGGAGAACTGTCAAATCATGATTTCGCTAACCTCTGGCAGCGCATTTTAGGCCATTTTAATGATCAGCTTGCTTCTGAAAGTATTGTGCAGGTTGTCATCTAGCGGTTGCCCCAGTGTAGGAAATAATTGCACAACCTGCACATTTTTTGTACTAACAGCCTGTGATCCTCTGTAAAAAAGTGTAACAGTTCCATGAGCGTCCTTATATGCAAGTGTTGAGTGCAGGTTTCCTGCATAGTTGCCATGTGCACAAGTTCACTAAGTTGTTTTGCGCATTCTGTGAGTCACAATAATAATTTCAAATTTTGGTAGCCACATGCAAAGTGTTAGCTTTGAAACTCAATTAAGGTTTATTCGATACCATAGTTGTATCATAAAAAATTAGGTCTGAACAACCACTTTTCTAAAATTTTATACATCACCCAAGTTTGCTGCACTTATGCCTTTCAGTTAATTTTTGTTTTAGATGTTGTCAAGGAATAGTGCTATTTTTTTTGTACTTTGAAGGGCACGATGCATCAGAGATACCGAAAAATAGCACATAATATTATCGGAAATATAGGTATGACATTTCGGGTAGCTTCCGGAGTTGAACGGACTTGCTCTAAAGCGTCAAGCAAGAACAGGAGGTGAGCGACGGCGAAGAGAGTGACTCGATAAACATGCATTTGACCATGTGCCGATTTGACGTTAGACAGAAAAAACTACTAAAATTGCATCGTACATGTTATTCTTGTATTTCACGCAACTAGCCGTAGCAACGCACGGGCATTTAGCTAGTGACTGTATCACTGATTCACTGTGTTATGTTATGCATAAGAGCATCTGCACCGGCACGCCCAATACAACGTCCGAGAAAGTTACCAGACAGGCGCTGTTGGGCGCTGTTGGGCACGCCGGTAGCCGTTGCCGCCGATTGGGAGCGCCGCGCCCCACCGGTCGCTCCCAATAGGTTTATCAGGGAAGAAAAAAAAGACTGCAAATTCATTGAAACTTAACATATTTCATTCAAATTCGATAAAATTTAAACTAAGCCTAATCTAATGGCCAGTCCAGTAGCCGTAGAACTGGTCCCAGTGGTGGTTGGCCACCGCGTCTTCGACATTCCACGCGCCGGCCTCCTGCTGCGGCGGCGCGTCGGCCGCCTCCTCCACCTCCTCCTTCACCTCCTCCTTCACCGGCGCTGCGGGAATCTGGACCTCGGCGTCGAGGTCGATGATGTCGTTCTCGACGCAGGACCAGTGCTCCGCGAACTCCCGCGACGCCGGCTGGACCATGTCGTAGGAGAGCTTGGTGGCGATTTCCAGGTCCCGCAGGTACATGGCCTCGGCCTGCTCCTCCGTCAGCGGCGGCGGCGGAGGTGTTGCGGCGCGCTTCTTGCCGCGGGACGAGTACGTCCCCGGATCGAGCTTGACCTTGCCGCGGGACGAGGACGTCCCCGGCTCGAACTTGACCTTGGCGCGGGGCGCACTCGTAAGCGGCGCCGGCCCGAAGTCACGGATGGTGACGCTGCTGTTCCTGGGCGGCGCCGACCATCCGGGCTCCTGCTTGATCATGATCCTCTTGCCGCTGTTATTGATCGGCGGCGGCGGCGGCTCGATCTTCACGAAGCGCGGGGTCGCGGGGTGTCGTGGACCGCGCGCTGGAGGAGGATGACGAGCTCGACGGCATCTGCCAGCCGCCGCCGGAACGGTGGCTGGGGGCGTCCCAGCCGTGCTCCCGCATGACGGTGTAGAATTCGCGGACCTCCCACCAGCGCCGCCTCCAGGCGGCGTTGTTCTTGTAGGGCTGCTTCGTCCCCTCGTGGTCGTCGACCTCCGCGTCGCGCTGCGCCTCCAGCAGTGGTCGCCAGTTAGGGCTGTCCACGTCGTAGTCCGGATCCGCCCGCTGCTCCGCGTCAGCTGCCGCCGGCGCAGGCGGACGAGGTCGCGGAAGCGCTCCAGGAATCACTCCACTGACTGAATGTGCATTGTCTCTACGTGAAACAGAGTAGCAGCAATATTCAGAGATGTGGAAGAAGGGAATCATTCAGAAAAGTTGCTGCTAGATCGATCTATCGGTCGTCTTGCGCACGCAGAAATAGCATCAATCATTTGGGGGAAAACTCGATTACAAAAGTAGCTTTTTGAGGCTGAGGCTAAAGCGCAACTCCTCTGAATTGTCCCCTATGACTGTATCACTGTGCTATGTTATGCATTACGGAGTAGAAGTTAAGAAACTGGGAAATTACTTCTGTCTTCAAATTACAGTTGGATCACTCTGTTCTAGCTTCACTACTACAGTCTACAATGCACGATGAGATAATCCGTGTCAACACACTAAGTAGCACTAGCAAGTACCGGGAGAGTAATGCTACCTGTGGGCATTGTACGACGACGATCTCTTGAGCGCGCCCAGGTCGTCGCCAACGCCGGCACGGTCCTCCCCCGTCTTCTTGGTCTCCACTAGGCTCCCGCTGAAGTACTCCCGCTCCATGCTCCCCGAGAACCTGTCCGTGGCCGTGCCCGTGCTACTGCTCTGCTCAGGTCAGACCGCCCGCGCGGGAGCCGCCGCGCCCTCCTCGGCTTCCTCGGCATACACGTATTAATTCGAAGGTGTCATTGCTTAAATGCAAGTTCTTCTTTTGTCTTTAGACCGGCTAGACACGAGTGGATGACCAAATAGCGACGTTTGTCAACTTTGCAAGCAAAAACAAGATACCGCTCCCTACCTCCCTTTCAAATGCCGTTACCCTATAAAAATTTGGAGCGAGCTCAAGCCATCGATCCATGGGCTGCCTGAATTCGGCTTGGAGGATTGGAGCACTTTCGGGATCGGAAAAGGTATAGTGGAAGCATCTTTGTTTAATTAATGATCATAGGAAGAAAGCCACCAGCTCCATCATCATGCTCACGGTATGGAAGATTTGGAATAAAACAAACATAAGAATTTTTCGTAACAAGTTCTCGATGCCCCGCTTGTTGTAAATAATATTAGAGAGGAGGCCCGTATTTGGGTTATCGTGGTCGCCAAGGGTTTAAGTCGTATTAAGACGTGAGAGTAGACTTTCTTTCCCGGGAGCCACCTTTTGGGTGGTTCCAAAACTTGTTCCGTTAAACTTCTTCTTAACTAATGAGATGAGGCAAAAAAAAATTGCCTCCGTTTCGAAAAAAAAACTATGGTGCTAGCGTATTGTAGCAAGTTCGATTGATTCACGAAAGGGATTTTAGCGTGAGGGCTACAACACAACTTTGTTCCAACATTTCCATCACTTTGTTCCAACTACGGGGGCATACAGGGCCCTAGCAGATTCAAGTGTACAAATGTACTTGTACAAGTTTAATTTAAGTATTTATAGTGTTCTGAAACATCCAAAGAAAATCAAGCACTTGTACATCATGTACATACCATGTCACAATTTTTGAAGCTTAAATTCAATAAATAGCTAAGAAACAAAAGGATAAATTATTTGTGATTAGAACCGCTGTGTGAATTCTTTTCTATGATTCATAATCTTATTTCACAGTTCAAATAGAATTTTCTATTGATTCGGTAATCTACTTTAATTTTTCGTAACACCCTATCAAAGATTCGATAAAACCAATCCATGCGAACACCTAATACACTCCAGAATTTTCTATTTTAGACACTCTATGTAAGAGCATCATATATACACCATAGTCTTCTGTTTACTTACATCTAAGGAAGCAACCCTATAGTCTACATACATCTATGGACATATTTATTAGACACTAAACTTTAAGCTCGTTACAAAGATGATTGAAGACACAAAAAACTGACAAGCACGTACATATGCACTAAGATTCATACAAAAAACACAAAATGCATTTCGTGTTTGAACAACAAAAGTAGAAAGTTGGTGGCTCAATTTCATAAAAGGTTTTCTTATGAACAAATGGATTAAAATAATGATTAGATTTTTCAAAAAATTGATTTATTTAAATTTTCTTACTACCACAAACATTAGTTTTCATAAAAATAATATTGTAGCTTAACATTTAACAGAAGTGTCATGTGGTTAACTTTATTAAGAGTAATAGAAAATTATACGAGTGAAAATTTTATGCCGCTGAGAGACTAGCACTCAACTTGGGAACCAGATACTCTTACGTCAAGTAGGAAAGTCAGGTAAGCTACAATACAAGCTAGTGTAATATGAAGAAGAAAGTCAGGGTACTGTAGCGAATATTGTATGCGTTGTAGTGTAGTAGATTACTGTGCATAAAATTCTTCTAAATTAAAATTTTAGACAGCCATAATTTTAATTGTAAACAATTTTATAAATGAATATCACATATTTATGATGTGCAAGTTAATTTAAATTATATTTGGATTAATCATATAGATGTGAAGGAGGGAAGTTAGAGTACTGTAGCTTACCTGACTTCCCTACTTTACGTTAGCGGATCTGATTCCCTCAACTTGATCCCATGTAACTACTTAAAAATTATTCCTGCCACTGTCGTGAAGATGTGGCGAAGAGGCAAATGTCATATGCGTTAGGATTTCACACATCGGACTTTAACCATGATCTTTTATATGAGAATTTGTTGTCTCCACATCAATCTTCTATTCCCATGGCATTAGGATACCTCTAACTAGCATAGCTTTGAAGTTACATTATGTGGATTTTTGAGAGAAAAAAAGCATAGTCTCTATAATTAAAAAGGAAGGAAGGTTATCTCTTCGCCCTGTTTCACTTACATCTTGTCGTACATCCGGTTTTTTCTTGGCACCGATTAGCAAAAAACGAAACTTCCCACAAAAAATCATTGGACGCATCGCCCCCGCGCGCTTCACTGCCTGACATGTGGGCCGATCCCACGCAGGGACGTGTAAGAACATTGTCCAACGTCCCCGAGCCACCCTCCAAACTTGGGAGTTCAATCGGGCTGCCGGATTGACGCGGGGGTGCCGATGTGTGATTTTTTTTATCGAACCTGTTGAGGATTTTGGGGGTGATTTGGGGGTGTCGCCGGAGATGCTGTTAGACCCAATCTTTCACGGCGAACCAAGAACCAGTAAAGGGAGTCCAATATAACATAACCAAAATTGTAAACCCTAAACAAGTTCCCACGTTGAGCAGATGTAATCTACTCCACGCATGGTAAACAACTTCAATGAAGAATTCGCAAGCACATAGGTTTTTTGACAACTCCCTAAGAAACTCGATAATATAGTTTACCTTGGAAAACACATCGTGTTCATAAACTCAAAACATAACGTGAGATATAAGGACGGTGGACAAATCTTTATGGGTGACTCTAAAAATCCTATAATATATCCAATTAGGTGGAGAGGGGCATTTTTCATAGTCTTTGTGCAGGTATGGCATAGTCTCAGTGATTGGTATTTTGCAACAGCGGACACGATGAGGGTGAAAGCTCTCATGGGATTTCAGTGTTTGGTGGTGCTCTTTGAGTGTCGGGTATTGATATCCAGGGTGAAAATCTGAAATCTGGCCTTCATTTGTCGTACTTGTGAGTGGCGTTTTTCATGTTTAAAGGCATTGCTTGAAGAATTCGGACTTATTTTTGGGTGATTTGGTTCCGGTAGCTGCTGGAGTGATTGATCACCGTGGCGAGATCTTTTTTATTTTTATTTTTGACTGTGTGCAATATTGGTGCAAAGATTGATTACAATTTGTATCTTATCAACATCATACATTCAAAAAAGCAAGAGCCATGAAGTCAACTATGTATGCATGCGCGTGCGTTCATTCGTATTCAGTCGAGACACACATGCTTCTGAACATACGTACCCATACACCTCGAAGTAAGTTTCAAGTTGACAATTCTCTATCTTCACAGATCTTTGCTACCAACGCAACCCAGGTCTAAGAGTCAACGAGACAGCCAGATATCGAAAGAATCACACTGCCCTGACTCCTCCTGGCCTTCACTGTCGTCCCTTCTTCCCGAGTTCAGTTGCATCAACACGGCAAAATGGGTTCCGGTTACTTATCTTCAGTCAGTGCCGCAGTGGGTTACGGCTGGTTGCCGCCGCTAACGTGGACATGGCTGGCTGGTAGCTTGTTGCTGCTGTTTGGTTTCCTAGCAGCAGGGATGCACCGGGCGCGGATGCCGTCCACTTCTTCGCCCGCAAGCTCAAGCTTACTGCAACTAGCAGCAGCAGCAGCAGCACTAGTGCTCATCATGTTCATGTCCCTTGCCCTGCACATTCAAACACTTGACTCGTCAGTCAGTCAATCAGCCAGAATAGAAGAAAAATCATGAAGTAAGAACAGAAGCTAGCTAGTCAGATTTGGCGACGCGTGTATATGAACAATCTAGCAACGCAAATCTATCACTGAATGACTGAATGTGCACTGTCAGCTAGGCAGGTAAATTCAGAAAAGTTATGCTATATCGATCTTTGACCTGTGCATCACAGAGGAATTGTGGCGCAGAGCAGAAAGCAGAGCTGAGCATGGGGTGAAAACAAAGTAGGAGCACATGGTTATATTCAGAGAGATGGGAGAAAAGGATTCATTCAGAAAAGTTGCAGCTAGATCGATCTATCGTTTTCAGCAAACAGCCATTGGGGATCGACTGGCATCTAGCAGCACCGATGACAGCGAGTCATGCACCAATTATTGTGAATTTCGATCAAGAAAGTAGCTTTTCAGTGTGAGACTAAAACGCAACTTTGTCTGAATTGTCCCCATGGCTAACTAAGTACTGGAAGAGTAGTGCTACCTGTCGCCATTGTACGAAGACGATCTCTTCAGCGCGCCAAGCTCGCCGCCGACGCCGACACGGTCGTCGTGTTGGTCGTCTTCTTGGTCTCCACGAGGCTCCCGCTGAAGTATTCCCGCTCATGCCCATGCCTAGGACGCTCATGCTGCCGAGAAGCTGTCCGCGGCCGTGCTGCAGTTCAGGTCCGACCGTCCTCGCGGGAAACGCCTCGCCGAGCCGCCATCACGCTTGGCGGGCGCGGGGATGGAGCCGCAGGAAATGAGCTGCATCAGCACCGCCGAGGCGCGCATCCGCCCGCCCGTGATAACGCCCACGTCCTCGCGCCTCTCCGTGTACGCCTTTGCCACGGGCTGGGAGCCGCGACGGCGAGACAGGCGTCGTGCTTGATGAGCGTCTCCAGCGTGTCGGGCTGCTGGACGGGGGCGGCGAGATCTCGTCGATCCCGAGCTCTGACCTCGCCGCCTCCTGCTCCGGAGCCAAAACGTTACGGCGCCGGCCACGTCTTCGTCTGTCTGCGTGGCCGCGTCCATCTCGGCGCCGCGCGAGACGGCGGCAACCCTGTACTCGCCGACGTCAAACGAGCCCAGTTCTTGCGCCGGGCCGCCCTGCCGCCGCCTGCTGCGGGCGGCATCGTCTTATCTTCATTCCCTTGGTAGCTTGAGGACGAAGAAGACGAGGAGGAGGCGGAGGCGTCCGCGGGCGCACCGGGAGCAGAAGCAGTTCGGAGCCCTTGAGGACGTACTCGTTGCCGTTGGCCGGGTGGACGGTGTCGTCGGAGGTGAGGTCGTGCCAGACGTACCCGTTCTTGTAGCCCTCTTGGATGACCAGGAGTATGCGTCCGCCATGCCGGCGCCTCGGAGCACGTTCAGCCGATCAAGCACATCTGCACACACAAGCAAAGTCATCCTTTCTTGTGACACAGGGCGAGAGCCAAAGCTGCGAAATGAAACAGAGCAGGGGAAGAATGTCGTTTAGGTACCTCGGAGGCAGAGGCCGTCTTGTGGCGAGGGAAGCGCGACCTCCATGAAGTGCGGGTGGTCGAGCTGGCCGTTGCGGGACAGGTAGTACACCACGGCCACCTTCTTCGGCTGCACCGCGGCCGCCGCAAGACGCCTGGCGTGGATGTCTTGGGCGGCGGCTCCGTCCACACCACGGTCCGCTCGGGGCTCGCCCACCGTCCACGAGAGCTCGCCATTCCCTTCGCTCTTGAGGTTTCCCGACCGCCCGACCGAAGTAGCTCACGGGACAGTGAGTGACGAGCGCTGCCGTGCCTTGTCTGTCTGGGAATGAGAATGTGTGCGTCAGTGCCACGCAGCATGTGCCATTTTTACAGGGAGATGGTGACGCCGTGCTCGCAATGGCGACGAGAGTGAGTGATGAGGTGGCGGCGGATTCGGTTCAAAACTGAAGAAGAGCGCGCTCGTGACTAGGCTGACTGACGAATAATCGAGCTGGGACTATGGTGGAAATTCGCCGGTGAGGTAGAGACAGTGGGACGGGGTCACGGGACAACGCTGGTGAGGTCAGTCCGATTACAGTCGACTCGTCCACACTCCACGGTTCATACGTCTGTCGCGTATGAAATGACCACTATGCCCCTTTTCGTCCGTATGATTGTGCGCCGTCAGTCTGTGCCTAGCTAGTGCCTAGGCTATGCGGCGGCCTTCAGTTCCGTAGTACGTAGTGGCGTACAATCATGTCAGCTCTGGCGTGCCCTGCCCGGCAAACGACAGGTTTCAGCCAAGCAAGCCACGATTTCGGAACATCCGGAACGAGAGAAACCGTCGCATTTTTTCAGAAAGTTGAGTTGCGCCCTCGGGCAGTTGCGAACCTAGCTAGACAGGAGTGTACTAGAAGGAAAGGGCGCGCGTTGCTGCGCTCGCTCCATTATAATCTAGAGATAAATGAAGATTTTATTATGAATGAAAAACCAGAAGCATATCATGGCAAGTTTGTCAATACAAAACACTTAGCCAGCATGAGCAACTAAGCACATCAAGATCATGTAATACACATTGTATATTCATATCCTATGATATTGCAATCAATGCGGCAATATTAGATCCACTATGAATAGAGCCGTCTGTTTAAACATGACATGCGCTAGAAGGAACTGCGCGCCTTCTTGTGCCGTTTAGTGCCGAAGGGGGCATTTCTTCTTACATGCTTGCAACCTCACATTTGATCAAATCGAAATCCTCGGCATGCACATAGTTTATTCTGGCCAATTCTCAAATTATGTCCAATATTCTAGTGCATTTGCCATAAAATCAGCAACTAAAACATAGACCAGTTTTGAAATCAGGTCTTTGGAAATATCAGTAAAAAGTAACATCTCACCACTACACTTTGATCAGCTCAATAGAATATATACATGTGAAATATCACAGCAATGCATTCCTGCAGCATACGAAGCAAAATTTGGTTTTGACACATCACAAGATCAACTGAAATCTTCGTCAGACATGGGTAATCAACTTATCATCCACTAAAATAGCATTACCACTTTAGGTCAAAATAGTGAACACACACTCTTGAGAAAAGAATAGATAACTTTCACAAAAGTTAACTACCAAATACTCCCTCCGTCCAAAAATAAGTGTCTCAAGTTTGCCCAAAAGTGGGGTATGTAGACATGTTTCATGTATAGATACATCCACTTTTGCCAAACTTGAGATACTTATTTTTGGACGGAGGGAGTAGTACATACCATAATCTTGAGTCTTGATCTTATTCTCCAACAACTCTTATGTCACAAAATAAAGCAAATATTCATTACTAAATTTATTGTTCATCCCACGCATCAGGCAGACTTCCAAGTGGTGGTTCTACTTCAAATGGGCATCTAGACACATAGTGCCCAATTCAGATCTGCTGATTTCTCTGGATTGCTGCATAAACATACATATTCTTCTTCTCAATACTTCCATAAACCTGCAAATTAAATGATGGAAAATACTCTGTGCCTACAACAGTAGCATGAAGTGGAGACCGAACAAATAAAAATGGTGAATGTTTGCATATTTAACACCTCATCAACCATACAAAAGATACCTGACTATAAAAAATGACAATTACGCATATAATACATGCTACAATATGACGTCGAGAAAATCGTCCACAACATTCGCTTCTCGCCTCATTGAAACCAGAAAACTGATGGACTCAGTGAGACAGATATAAAAAATTATGCGCCACACTCATTTCATCTCGGCCTGCAATTAGAGCTCCATTCCAAACTTGCAACACAGAAGTAGCAACAAAACATTAATTACATCTGAGCCATAAATAGTAAATCAAGGATGAACAAATCTTCTATTTCAGACATGAAGAATTATTGCAGAGAAAAGACAGGAGGAGGAATTATTGCAGAGAAAAGACAGGAGGAGAAATTGCAGAGAAAAGACTGCTTGGCTTTGAAGAGCGCATTTGGTGACATGCTACTGTACACTGTATACTGTTTCAAAGTATAGCGATGCTGCAGTTTATTTTCCGAATATAAGTGAACAATGCTTACTGTATACTGTTATATGATTGGAAGTCTCCTTTTCTAGAGTCCCAATATATCCTAGGTTAAGTAGTGATCGTGGTAAAAAAGAATCACTAAATACACATTGTCATGTATATTTTACTTTCCGGAAGACATGAATTTGAGCTAACAAATGTTGTGCTATATATAAATTCTAAAGCTAACAGAAATGGATAAGCATACGCTAACTTTTTTTCATGCAATCACATCTTTTACCTACCAGCCTCCACCAGCCTAAAAAGCATGTATCCACGAGCAGTCACGGCGTAGTGTGATAACACACGAATATGCATGGTGCAGTTGTGATAACACAGGAAAATACGTACAGACTATCGTTATGAAGCGTATGAAAACTACTTCACATGTAAACTAATGTTTCTGAGAAATTAGTATTCCTAGTTTGCGGCCCTAGTCAGTTGCCAGCCCGTGCAAATCAAAGATGCAGCTAAGGGCATCCAAGTTATGACACAAAAAATTGACAGAGTTCATAATAGGTTATGACTCATATATAGTTTGTGTGAGAACCAAAATTGAAGCTTAAAAATATCTATGAAGATGTATCATTTTCACTTGATAACATTTACATATAATTCATGTCAAAATGCAGCTATTTTGGACTTCTGGATTGATGAAGAGGAAATACTGAATATTGTCTATGCAACATATGGAAATTCTTCACGCTCGAGCCTCAAGCCAATGTGTCCAGAGATATTACATCCCCAGTTTGACTCAGTTGCCAGCCTATGTTCGATCGAAGATGCTCAACGGCAACCAAATTGACAAAAAAAAAAGTGCAGGTGGCATTGGCCACTTGGCTTCTCTACTTCCAATGGAAGGAACTGCTCACCTGAGACTTGCAGGGGAAACTTAGTTTAAAGCACAGAATATACGCTCTGCGACTGATTCATTCGCGTCATCGTTGATTCAATGATTGACTCCAATGTAGCATTTAATGGTGCAGAGACAGAATAATTGTGTTCCGCACCTCCTTCTCAAACAAAACAAGACATCGATCAGATGCAGAAAAGCAAATCTAAAATTAATATTTTGGGGTACATAATTGATGTGACATACAGCTTTTGTTCTTTCTCCAGGGATCAAAAAGACATCGATGATACCGCCATCATGCGAAAATGCGGGATTGCAGGGATCTTATCCTGAACCCAGACCTTCATGGCATCAATCACTTCGTCCCAAATCTCATCGCTCCCTCAGCATCATCCGGCAACTGCATTATGATCACATGATGAAATGGAAATGTCAGGGTTTTGTAAGTCAGGTGAAAAAGGTACTCCTCAAACTACCAGAATTAAGAATTGCTCTGTTCTTCACAACCATCTAAAACGGAACAGAAACGAGCGGCCTAAACTGAATGGGGAAGCGGTATGGAAGTTTTTTTTTAAGGGAATCTAAAATTCCAGATCTCAACGGGGCTTTTATTGAGCAGATTTATACAATCAGATACAAATTAGGTTCAAGCTAAGAACGTAGTACATAACCAAACAAAATCAACCTTGTTTTCCAAGCATAAAAATGACACAAGCCCCTCGAATACTAATGAATAATGAAAGCAGCTGCTCGTCTTAAATGGGAGGAAGCATGTCACCTCGGAGATGATTTGGCAGGAGCGGAAGCGCGCCGGGAAGTGCGCGGCGGAACCACTTGAGGAACCCGCTGCCGCCGTCCCGGCAGCGGAGGCGAGGAGAAGGCCGCCGCAAGGCGCGACGCGGTCGGAGGCGGGGAGGATCTCGAAGAGCAGGCTGAGGGCAGTGCAGAAGGCAGGGAGGAAGCGGCCGCCGGGGGCGGAGGAGGAGGGAGCGCCGCGAGCTCCCGGAGCTTGCGCAGGTGCAACGACGAGGGAGGCGCGGCACGTCGTCAGCACGCACGCCACCTCGCCCGCCAGGCGCCTCGTCTCGTCGGCGCAGGCGGGGGCGGGCGACATGGCGCGTTGGAGGCCGAAGAATATTGTAGGAGACGCCGCCGATGACCGCTGGACCACCACCGTCGACGACCCAAGCTGTGGCTAGGGTTTGGCGCTGAGCGCGTGCGGAGGCGGCGACCATGACTCAGTAGAGAAAAGCGATTCGGGATCGGGCCGACAGGCCTTTCGCAGAATGAATCCGCGAAGGAACCGACCTAACGGGTCTCCACCACAGGTCGCATGCGGCCCGTCAACACGCATCCATGAGACCATGACTGAACCGACTGAACGGATAGCTGAGATTAATCCCCCTCTGATAATCTGACGACCCTAACGTGGAGAGCTCAGAGCTCACCAATCCCTGGGAGCTTAGTTTTCTTAAGGATTAGGTTTATGTGGCAAAGCGTTGGACGTGATCTTGTATAGAGTGAGTGCTCTGATCGACCAGTTTGTTGGTTGATCTGATGTGTTTTTGGGTGTGTTCTCACCTTTCCCCTCTATATTGAAAAGGCAGTGCTCCTGCCGTACAGTTCAAAAACAGTTGACTACAGAATACAATACGTATTCTGTGCCGTCCCATTGTCGAGCTAGTTTTCTCGTACAGCGATGTATGCAAGTGTCAACTCGTGGTCTCATGCATCTTGCTCCAGATCACAACCAGTGGCGGAGTCATCACGCTAAGTCTGATAGTCAATGTGAAATTGTGTAGTCAAATACATGTATTAGTATTATTTTTTATTTTGTTTATGATTTATACTTGTATTGTCAAAAAACTG
>CAMZMU010000027.1:4184679-4479032 GCA_947311845.1 Poa pratensis
GAACCGGAAATTCCGGCCTGGCAGAAAATTGTTGCAAGTTTTTTTTTTTCTTTTCCCTCTCGATAGCCATGTCCCCGCTCCCCCTCCCGCGTGTAGAGTATCGAACTCCTGATTCCAGTATACCATCCCCTCCCTCGAGTCGGGTACTTAATTATTTCATCGTTGGAATTAATTAATTAAAAGAATAATTTAAAAAGGAGGAAATTCTAAAATTAATAACTTTTCCGGACCTCAGAAAAATGTGTTCTTATATCAAATGCTCAGAACAACATGAGTGATCCAAAATCTTCATCGTCATGCATCATCGATCACAATTACAATAATGTGCTCTAGTAGTAATTCACTCATTAAGTTTTAATATGGGGTTTATTCCAAATAATGCAATAAATATAACGGGGACCCCATTTAACTTGTTGATCCTGTTCAATGCCTTTAGGTTGCATTTAAAATGTCATATCATCATCCTTGTATGCATTGCACAATTGCCATGTGTTGATTGCTCTTCCGGTGTTTCTTTTTGTGCATCGGTAGATCAAGGAGGTGAAGTGCCACCCCCGTCTTGTGACGATCCGTACTACCAGCCGTATCACAAGGCAAGCGTAATCCCCCCTCTGAGCATATCTTATCCTATGTTTCCGCAAATATTTTCTCCACTATAATATTGCATGCGGTTCTAAATGTCAACTTTTGTCGGATTAGAGTATCCTATAGTTGCATTAATTTCCCTATGCCATATCTGTTTCCCCTCCTATTATCCATAGGTTTGTGTTGGGCCTGAGATACTAAACTATGCTATGATGCTTAGCCATGCCTAGTTATTGCATAGCTGTACGATGGATATATGTGTTGTTGGAAACAGGTGTGAAATGTGAGATGATGGTGGAGAAATGTGGTGACAGGTGATAAGATGCTAAAAGGTGGGGATGAGAGGCCACTGTGGTTGTGGTGCTTTGTCTCGTTCTCGCCGCCTAGGTGCGAGTTCTTTACCTCCCGAACCAAGACTGAGCGTGCAACCATGCGTGAGGCCTATGCATTGCAGGAACCCTCATAGACTAAATAACTCGAGCGGGGCTAGCCAGGGTCCTCTAGTTCGGGCTTCCATTTGCGCGTGCGTGATGATGGTGGTGAACTGAGATGAGGATGGTGGTGTTAGGAAAATGAGTGGCTGTGGGGCGGGGTGTTGTGATCCTGGCAGTCCTACCGCCACTGATGATCCTGGAAAGTCCTTAACGAGGGAGAAGTCGACACCGCTCCCACCCAGCCGGCTTTCCAAGGAAGAGAGCTAAACGCAGGTAATGGGCCGGACGGTACGCGTGGCAAACATTGTACACCCCTGCAGGGTTAAATCTTTTCGAAAAGCCGTGTCCACGGTTAAGGACAACTTGGGAAAGGACGATAAGATCATAGAATAACTTTAACGGAATGATTAAAAACTGGGTACTAGAGGTACCACTCAAGATTGTAAGGTGAGCTTCCTCGAGGGTGATTCGGGGAGGTGCCTTTGAACAGGTACAATGGTTGATGATGAGAAAGGTGATGAAAGAAAGAGTTACTTCTTACCTCTTTTGAAAATATTCTGAATAGTCGATGCCTTGAGTTATGTTTTCATAAATAAAATCAGCTTTATGCAAAACAGCCATAACTTTGAAAGCCTCATCGAGCTAATAGCTCTTAATCTTGCGAGTTCGTCGAACTCAACGTCGTTTGTTTTGTTTCAGAGGAGGACTTCACCGACCTCGAAGGTGGGTTCTTTGTGGACGTCGACGAGTAGTCTGGGGTTCCCAGGTGGCAGCTTGGGACATCCCGGAACAGCTGGCGTTGTGATGTTTATCTGTAGGCCTCTTAGGCCATATTTGGTCTTGTTGTTTAGAACAACCTAATTTGCTTCCGCTTGATGTAATGTTGGGTCTGTGACCTCTGGTTGTCATTTGCTATCTTTCTCTATATAAGAGTTGAACTATATGATTTGTGTCGTAGAGTCTGTGATGTGCCAGTTGTTCCACAAGTCTTGGTCTCTCTATTATGCATTGAGGGTTGTGCCTGTGTTAAGGCATCAATCGGGGTGTTGCGTTGCCGATGATCCATTCCGAGCAACGCCTGCCAAAGGTTTTGGCCGGGGATTGGTAAACCCGTAACCTCCGGTTGTATCGCTTAACCGGTGACACACAGCATCTGTATAACAGTCAGGTCGGGCGCCACAAGTTGGTATCAGAGCAGTACTGCCTGTAGGAAACCCTTCTACTGGTCGATGTTGAGTCTAGTGTTTGTGAAAATATTTTAACCTAAAAATGAGTTGTGAAAACCATCTTAGGATTCTTTTTACTCCTTATCTGGTTACCCTCTAATCTCGGAGCAATCTTACCTCATTTGAGTTAAAGGTTTTACTTCTCACTGTTACTTCAAAATGATTAGAAACGGGGTGGGTTCGACCTTTAGTGTTATGTGTCACGTTGCTCCCGCTGCGTTGCAATCCCAAATCAACTCAGATGTTTCTACCGAGTTAATCTTTGATCCTTTCTTTGGGTTTTAACCCACGGACTTGAACATAAGGTCCCGGATTGTGCCAACTAGAGTGTGTTAAGTTGTGATTTCTTAACTCTCACTAGTAGCACATGATGCTGATCTTTGACCCAAGTTCTATCTTGTTGTTTTCCTTCTCGCAAAGTATTATCGTCCCTAGTCTGTGTACTTGTGTAGACGCTAATGCTATTGTTCGACCATTCGGAGAAAGATACTAACTGTGTCATTGTCAAATCTCCAGAATGGCTCGAGGAGGTCGTGGAGGCCGTGGTGGTCGCGGTAACCACAATGATGATGAGGATGATCTGCCGCCACCACCCTCGATGGCTGAGGTCTTGATGGCCATTGAGGAGAACCGTGGGCGCAATGAGCGCTTGCTGGAACAGTTGGTGCAGCAGAATGCACGGAGGAACGAGTGCAACACTCTCACTGAGTTCCTGCGTCCAGCCACCCACTTTGCTGATGCTAAGGAGCCACTGGAAGCTGATGATTGGCTTCGTGCTTTGGAGCGCAAGTTCTCCGCGCTTCATGTCCCATTGGCGAGCAAGTCAACTTTGCCACCTACTCTTGGTTGGTGCTGCTGGCTGTTGGTGGGAAAGCCATGTGGCTTTGTTTCCAGCCAACCATGTCTTCACCTGGGCTGATTCCGCACTGCCTTCCGTGCGGAGTACATTCCCCAGCCATCATGGACTTGAAGAGGAGGGAGTTCC
Source organism: Poa pratensis (assembly GCA_947311845.1). Classification (NCBI taxonomy): domain Eukaryota; kingdom Viridiplantae; phylum Streptophyta; class Magnoliopsida; order Poales; family Poaceae; genus Poa; species Poa pratensis. The sequence continues at coordinate 4,187,910 of CAMZMU010000027.1, forward strand.
TGGATTTGCAACAGGGACGGATGGACCTCCGCACTTATGGTCGTGAGTTCAACCATCTCTCGTTACGCCCCAAGGGACGTGACCAATGATGCTGACAAGCAAGAGCTGTTCCGCAAGGGTCTGAATCCGCAGCTCCGCTATGAGCTATTGCCCTTCAGGTTCCAGACCTATCAGGAGCTGTTCAACCAGGCTTTCACTCTTGAGCAAGGAAGAAAGGAACTTGAAGCTTCCAAGAGGCCCGCACATGGGGACCACCAGAGTTCCTCGGGTTCTGAGAGCAAGAAGCGCAGGGTGTTTGTCCCTACAGCGCCGTACCTCGTGCTCCCTTCATGCCGAGAGCAGGATATAGGCCACCTCCTCCGCGCCCACTACTTCGACACTTGGGATAGGCGGAGTGGGTACCGTCCTATGCTACCTGCTCCACCTGGACTCACTTGCTACACCTGTGGCCAGGCTGGTCACTACTCCAGGGAGTGCCCCCAGAAGGCACCTCTCGCGATAACTCCTGCACGAGCCCCTGCCACTCCAACTGGCAAGGCTGGACCTATTGTGCGTGGTCGCCTGAACCACGTCTCTGCTGAAGAAGCTGAAGAGACCCCGGCGTTCTCATGGGTGAGTTACGAATCAACGGCAATACAGCTACAGTTTTGTTTGACTCTGGAGCATCGCATTCATTCATATCCATAGCTTTTGCAAAAGACCACAAATACCGTTCGAGAAAATGAGCCATCCCTTGGTGATTGCCACTCCTGGCTCCAAATGGCAAACCGATGGGGTTACTCCTGAGGTCAGATTAATATAGGTTCCTTGTCCTTTCCTTATGCCTTGGTAGCTCTGAAGTCCAAAGGCATTGATGTCATATGGGCATGAACTGGCTAACCAAATATCAGGCTAATCTCGACTGTGCCGCCAAGACCATTACTGTGACCGCTCCTTCCGGTGACATTGTGAAGTATTGGCCTGCAACATCAATACCTCCGTCCGCCGTCGTACCCGCTCACCTGAGATTCTCCTTTGCTTTATGGAAGGCGAATCCCCTCCTGAAATCCAGGACATACACGTGGTGTGTGACTTCCCGGATGTGTTCCCGGAAGAGTTGCCTGGCATGCCTCCTGACCGAAGTGTGGAGTTTGTCATAGAGCTACTTCCCGGTACCGCTCCAATTTCCAAGAAGCCCTACCGTATGCCGGTGGAAGAGTTGGCTCTGTTGAAAGAGCAAATTGATCAGCTGTTAGCAAGGAGTTCATCCAGCCTAGCAGTTCACCTGGGGTTGTCCGGTACTCTTTGTCAAGAAGAGGGATTCTACCGTGCCTCGTCTAGTCTCTGACTATCGACCGTTGAATGCGGTGACAATCAAGAACAAGTATCCTATTCCTCGCATCAATGATCTGTTGGATCAGTTAGCTGGTGCAACGGTATTCTCCAAGATGGATCTGAGGTCAGGCTACCATCAGATAAAAATCAGAAAGGAGGATATTCCAAAGACGGCATTTGTTACTCGTTATGGCTCATATGAGTATACCGTCATGTCCTTTGGTCTCACAAATGCCCAGCTACTTTCATGAGGCTCATGAACTCTGTCTTCATGGATTATCTTGACAAGTTTGTCGTCATTTACATTGATGACATCTCATCTATTCCAAAACCAATGAAGAGCATGAGGAACATCTTCGTTTGGTTCTGACAAGACTTCGAGAACACCGCCTCTATGCCAAGTTCTCCAAGTGTGAGTTTTGGTTGGATAATCTCATCTTCCTTGGTCATGTGATATCCGCTAATGGTGTGGCTGTCATTCCTGACAAGATTCAGTCCATTTGGATTGGAAAACTCCAATGTCAGTCAAGGACATCCGTAGCTTTCTCGGATTGGCGGGTTACTACCGCCGATTCATCGAAGGTTTCTCCAAGATAGCCAAGGCCCTGACTGACCTTCTCAAGAAGGATAAAAAGTTTGTATGGTCGGCCGAAGCTGAAGAGAGTTTCAAACACTGAAAGCCAAGCTCACGTCCGCTCCTGTGCTTGTCCTGCCGGACACAAGCAAGGATTTCGTCGTCTTCTGTGACGCCTCTCTACAAGGCTTGGGCTGTGTGCTAATGCAAGATGGCCATGTGGTGGCTATGCTTCTCGCCAACTTAAGCCGCATGAGCTCAACTACCCAACTCATGATCTAGAACTTGCCGCGTGGTCTATGCTTTGAAGCAATGGAGACCATACCTGTTTGGTAACCGTTGCGAGATCTTCTCGGATCACAAGAGTCTGAAGTACCTCTTCACCCAGCCGGATTTAAATCTCAGGCAAAGGCGTTGGTTGGAGTTAATCACGGACTATAATGTGAGTCTGAACTATCAACCCGGCAAAGCAAACGTCGTGGCTGACGCGCTAAGTCGGAAGTCCTATTGCAACAATCTGATGATTGAAAAGGCCCAACCTGCCCTCATGAAGAGTTTGCCCGTTTGAACCTGGAAATTGTTCCCTCCGGCTACTTGCAAATCTGGAGATCAAATCTACTCTTGTAGACCAGATTAAGGATGCTCAAACTCGTGACAAGGGTATTCAAAATCAAGGAAACATTGCTAGTGGGAAGGCCAAATGTTTTCTGTCAATGAATCCGGAGTTGTTTATTTTGGTGACCGCTTGGTAGTGCCAAAGAAACGAAAATTGAGGGAGTTGATCCTCCAAGAAGCTCATGAATCTCCTCTCTCTATTCATCCCGGTAGTACCAAGATGTACCAAGACCTTCGACCACTATTCTGGTGGACTCGTATGAAACGGAAATTGCCAAGTATGTTGCTGAATGCGACACCTGTCGACGGGTAAAGGCTGAACATCAAAGACCTCCCGGTACTCTTCGCCCTATTGCAGTCCCGAGTGGAAATGGGATGAAATTGGTATGGACTTCATCACCGGGTTTCCCCGATCTCAAAAGGGCAACAATGCTATTGGGTAATCATTGATCGTCTTTCCAAGGTTGCTCACTTCCTACCAGTCCGTGATGATATACGGGCAAGTCAACTTGCTGACTTTATTTGGCTCGTATTGTTCCATTGCATGGGGTCCCTCTGAGGATCATATCGGACCGTGGAAGTATCTTTGTCTCCAAGTTTTGGCAGAGTTTCCAAACTGCTATGGGGTCCCGTCTCAACTTCAGTACCGCCTACCATCCTCAAACTGATGGTCAGACCGAAAGAGTGAACCAAGTATTGGAAGACATGCTTCGGGCATGTGTGATCTCTTTTGGCAAGGGTTGGGAAAATATCTCCCTTTCGCGGAGTTCTCCTACAACAATAGCTATCAAGCTAGTCTGGGCATGGCTCCATTCGAGGCTCTATATGGAAGAAAATGCCGCACTCCTCTGAATTGGTCCGAGACCGGAGAGAGGGCACTCTTTGGTCCTGATGTGATCAATGAAGCTGAGGAGAAGGTTCGAATCATAAGGAGAATCTGAAGATTGCTCAGTCTAGGCAGAAGAGCTACTATGATAAGCACCATCAGGAGATTCACTATGAAATTGGTGATAAAGCTTATCTCCGTGTCTCTCCCCTTCGTGGCGTTCGCCGCTTCGGAATCAAAGGGAAATTGGCACCTCGCTATGTTGGTCCTTTCACCGTTCTAGAAAAGCGGGAGATCTTTCTTATAAGTTGGAGTTACCGATCAAATTTCCAAATGTACATGATGTGTTTCATGTCTCCCAACTTCGCCGGTGTTTTAAGATCCTATCCATGGGGTCAATCATGAAGAGCTAGATCTACAAGAAGACCTCACTTATCGAGAGCATCCTATCCGTGTCTTGGATGAAGCCGAAAGAAAGACCCGGAACAAGACCACCAAGTTCCTCAAAGTTCAATGGTCTCATCATTCCGAGGAAGAAGCAACTTGGGAACGAGAGTCTAGTCTTCGTGAGGAGTATCCCGACTTCTTCCGCAACCTAGAATCTCGGGACGAGATTCCTGTAAGGAGGGTAGAGTTGTAACAGCCCAAGCTGAGACCCTAAAAACCTGTATAAATTTTTCACTTTTGAGTTAATTGCATCATGGCATCCATGCATAAACATGTCTCTTTTGAGTTAATACAACTTTGATATCGAGATGATATGGAGTTGCTAAACCAAAATGCTCATTTTGCTCTAACAAACTTCAACACATTGAAGGCACTCAAATTAGTACAACAAAAGTTTCTTGACATCTTATATTTGTCAAGGAAGTTCCAAGGGTTGAGAATAATAGTTTGCAATTGCTATAACTATTACATTTGGGCAACATTTCGAATTTAGCCAAAAATGTCTTAAGTCAACCCTATGAACAAAAGTTGTCCAAATTCTTTTATTTGGCAACCCCAATTTTTGTGGTGCCTCTACTTGGTGTTGGGAGGCTCACCAATTTTTCTCAAATTTTTATAAATTATTCTGGTGCCTCAATTAAATCAGGAAAAGCTACTGGTTTCAAAATAAAAGAGAAAAGGACCTGTTCGTAAATAATGGAGGACCTGTCCGTGTTGGAAATAGAAGCTCCAGGGGGGTTTTCAGAATTTTTTGCCATCCCCTTCGTCTCTGTAGCGACACGGTCGCGTCGCTGCCGCCGGACCACCTCGTCGCCATGGCCTCGCTGCACGCCGCCGGCCCCCCCCTCTGCCCTTCCCTCGCAAGGAGCACGCCCCGCACGAGGCCCCCACTGCTCCATCCCTCGACTCGCACCCCGTTCCCCATCCTCTCTCCTCGCTCCCGTGCTCCACCATGGCCGCCGAGCGTCAGCTCCAAATCGCCGTCGCCTGAGCGCCTCCCGGACGAATCCAAGCCTACCAGCGGCTCCGTCGCGTCGCCAGCTCCGTCCACGCCGCAGGAGTCGAGCCCGAAGGCCGAAGAACGCCGCAGCCGTCCACCTCCTTGCCGCGGCCGTCCGCCGTTCCGCCGCCCGCATTCGTCGCCGCCACGCCATCCCCGGCGTCCCCGCTGCCGTACGTGCTAGAGGGTGAGTCCCTGCACCTCTGCATGCCCTTCCCCTCTCCCCATTCTCGCGCTACGCCGTGCTGCCGCCGAGCGGCCGCCGTCGCCGAAGGTCGCCCCCGTCAGGCCCTGCCACTGCGTTTTCTTTTCTCTTCGGTTTCGTCGATTGGAGCCCGGAGACTCCGGCCCAACTCCGGCCCAACTCCGGACCGCATCCAGTAGCTGCCGAAATGGGCTGAGATTTTGCTGGACCGGAAACTCCGGCCCAGGAGCACTTTTGGACCGGAAATTCCGGCCTGTGCTGAAAATTGTTGCAAGTTTATTTTTCTTTTCCCTCTCGAGAGCACATGTCCCCGCTCCCCCTCCCGCGTGTAGAGTATCGGACTCCGATGACTCCAGTGTACCATCCCCTCCCTCGAGTCGGGTACTCAAATTATTTCATCGTTGGAATTAATTAATTAAAAGAATAATTTAAGAAGGAGGAAATTCTAAAATTAATAACTTTTCCCCGGGACCTCAGAAAAATGTGTTCGTTATATCAAAATGCTCAGAACAACATGAGTGATCCAAAATCTTCATCGTCATGCACCATCGATCACAATCACAATAATGTGCTCTAGTAGTAATGTCACTCATTAAGTTTTAATATGGGGTTTATTCCAAATAATGCACTAAATATAACGGGGACCCCAGTTAACTTGTTGATCCTGTTCAATGCCTTTAGGTTGCATTTAAAATGTCATATCATCATCCTTGTATGCATTGCACAATTGCCATGTGTTGATTGCTCTTCCGGTGTCTCTTTTTGTGCATCGGTAGATCAAGGAGGTGAAGTGCCACCCCCGTCTTGTGACGATCCGTACTACCAGCCGTATCAGCAAGGCAAGCGTAATCCCCCCTCTGAGCATATCTTATCCTATGTTTCCGCAAATATTTTCTCCACTATATTATTGCATGCGGTTCTAAATGTCAACTTTTGTCGGATTGGAGTATCCTATAGTTGCATTAATTTCCCTATGCCAATATCTGTTTCCCCTCCTATCATCCATAGGTTTGTGTTGAGGCCTGAGATACTAAACTATGCTATATGATGCTTAGCCATGCCTAGTTATTTGCATAGCTGTATGGTGGATATATGTGTTGTTGGAAACAGGTGTGAAATGCTGAGATGAAGGTGGAGAAATGTGGTGACAAGTGATAAGATGCTAAAAAGGTGGGGATGAGAGGCCACTGTGGTTGTGGTGCTTTGTCTCATTCTCGCCGCCTAGGTGCGAGTTCTTTACCTCCCGAACCAAGCCTGAGCGTGCAACCATGCGTGAGGCCTATGCAATTGCAGGAACCCTCATAGACTAAATAACTCGAGTGGGCTAGCCAGGGTCCTCTAGTTCGGGCTTCCATTTGCGCGTGCGTGATGATGGTGGTGAACTGAGATGAGGATGGTGGTGTTAGGAAAATGAGTGGCTGTGGGGCGGGGTGTTGTGATCCTGGCAGTCCTACCGCCACTGATGATCCTGGAAAGTCCTTAACGAGGGAGAAGTCGACACCGTTCCCACCCAGCCGGCTTTCCAAGGAAAAGAGCTAATGCGCAGGTAATGGGCCGGGCGGTACGCGTGGTAAACATTGTACACCCCTGCAGGGTTAAATCTTTTCGAAAAGCCGTGTCCACGGTTAAGGACAACTTGGGAAAGGACGATAAGACCATAGAATAAATTTAACGGAATGATTAAAAACTGGGTACTAGAGGTACCACTCAAGATTGTAAGGTGAGCTTCCTCGAGGGTGATTCGGGGAGGTGCCTTGTTGAAACAGGTACAATGGTTGATGGTGAGAAAGGTGATGAAAGAAAGAGTTACTCCTTTCCTCTTTTGAAAATATTCTGAATAGTCGATGCCTTCGAGTTATGTTTTTCATAAATAAAATCAGCTTTATGCAAAACAACCGTATAACTTTGGAAGCCTCATCGAGCATATATTAGCTCTTAATCTTGCGAGTTCGTCGAACTCAACGTCGTTTGTTTTGTTTCAGAGGAGGACTTCACCGACCTCGAAGGTGGGTTCTTTGTGGACGTCGACGAGTAGTCTGGGGTTCCCAGGTGGCAGCTTGGGACATCCTGGAACAGCTGGCGTTGTGATGTTTATCTGTAGGCCTCTTAGGCCATATGTTGGTTCTTGTTGTTTAGAACAACCTATTTTGCTTCCGCTTGATGTAATGTTGGGTCAGTGACCTCTGGTTGTCATTTGCTATCTTTCTCTATATTAAGAGTTGAACTATATGATTTGTGTCGTAGAGTCTGTGATGTGCCAGTTGTTCCACAAGTCTTGGTCTCTCTATTATGCATTGAGGGTTGTGCCTGTGTTAAGGCATCAATCGGGGTGTTGCGTTGCCGATGATCCATTCCGAGCAACGCCTGCCAAAGGTTTTGGCCGGGGATTGCTAAACCCGTAACCTCCGGTTGTATCGCTTAACCGGTGACACACAGCATCATTGTATAACAGTCAGGTCAGGGCGCCACAGCCGCCCTGCGAGAAGAACTCCACACCGCCCTGCGAGGGGAAGCCCGGGCACGCCGCCGCCGCCACCGAGCCGGTGGTGATGATCTCCTCCATGAAGGGCCGGTATCTTGGCCCAACAGGGACTCCGCGGCGAAGGGGAGGGAACGGCGCAGCGATGGCGAAGTTGCGTAGCCCGGGGAGCCGACATACATCATCGGCGCATGGTGGGGGAAGGTGGTGTTGGGGTTGAAGCCACCATGCTCGTCGGCGTACCCGGGGGAGTACTGGGGGGCGCGATCCAGCGCGGCGACGGCGACGGCGAGGCGACGGAGTTCTGGCTCCAGCCGGCGAACTGCGGAGGAGGACGAGGAGAGAAGCCCGCGACCCTGCGCTTGGCCGGCGCCGGAGTTGGCGGCTCCTCCAGCTCCTCCACCTCTTCTTCCTCGTCGACGGCCTCCTCGTCGACGGCCTGGGCCTCGGCCTCCGCCGCCAGGTGCGCGGACAGCTCCCTCTGCCGCTGCGCCTTCTCTCTCGTCCGGCGCTGAAGGTTCTCTTGTTTCAGGCGCGCCTCCTCGGCGATCCAGGCGGCGTTGCTCATGCCCGGCGGCTTCTCCTTCGGCGCCCTCGGCTTCCGCGGCTTCTTGCCGATCATGGAGGCGCCGACCATGGAGGCGGAGGAGGAGGCGGCGACGGCGCGGGGCCTGTGAATTGGGCGGGAGCCATGGCGGCCAGATCTGTGCAAATGGCGGGAACGGGGCGGGGAGAGGTATATGTGGGGGGGGGGGAAATGGAGGGAACGGCCAAATTATGGAGGGAAATCGCCTTCCCTCGCCGACAAGACTGGCCCGCGGACGCCTTTTGCCCCCCCCAGGCCGAACCCAGCAGGCTGGGGTTGGGCTGGGTTCGCCGGCGCGAAACGGCGCTAAAACCGGCGCCAAATCGACTTCTGGGGTCCGGCTGGTGGATTTTCGTTACCGCCGACGCTAAAAAGGCCTCCTGGGGGTTCCGCCGGCGCTAAAAAGGCCTCCTGGGGCTCTGGGGGACGACTGGAGATGGCCTTACTGATGACTGATAGATCGAGCTGGGGGCTATGGTGGAAATTCGTCGAAGAAGGTAGAGACAGGTAGACGGAGACAAGGCGCGTGAGGTCAGTCGGATCACAGTAGAGTCGTCCACACTCCACAGTTCACACGTCTGTCGGGGATTAAATGACAACTATACCCCCTTTCCTCCATGCGAGTGAGTGTGCGGCGGCCTTCAATTCCTCTGCGTCGGCCTTCAATTCCGTATAGAGCGTGCCCTGCCCGGCAAAACGCTGCACCAACAGTTGACTATATGCCCGTATTCTGTCAAACTAGTTTCTCGTAGACCAACAGTTGTAAGGAGCTATTTCATTTTTTTTCTCACAGCCACAATATTCTTTCCTGTAGCTAGGAGTACAATTTTTAACAAAATTTTGGAGGTAAATAACTGGAAGTCATGTGTGTGTATCCAATTAATATTTTTTCAACGAGCAAAGGGGTGCTCGGGTGCCATAACAGCCATATTAATAGCACAAGGGTTAGATTAGAAAGCATCTCTAGCTGATAGCATAAACACCCTCGGCCGAAAAATTCCCGCTGATACGCCATTTCAGCCATTTTCATGGGCAGAATAGAAACGGCATATCGGTCCGGTCCGCTTATTTTTTTTTTCCGGGACGCACTATATCCTGTATCCAACCACGCCGCCGTTAAATCTTTGGTATCGCGCCGTATTTAGGATTTGTCTTCCGGGTTCCTACGATGCAAAATCTACCAACTCCGGCGACCCATGCCTCTCTTTATTTATCCGTCACGAAATTAATCCACCAATTCCGACCAATCCATGGTTAGATCTTCGATGTGGCTACGAAGATGAGGAGCCCCCTCCTCCGCGACATATAGGTTGTCGTGAACGCGCCCGCCTTCGAGGGAGGGGTGGGGCGACATATGCTAGTGGTGCCAAGGGTTCATCAACGAGAACCGCGTCGTACCCGCCCGTGCCGCTGCAGATGACACGGCCGCCCGCTCACTCACACGATGCGGAGGCAGGGAGCTCGCCCGCGGCGTCAGATGTGATGGTGCTCAACGACGACTAGGATGAGGCGCGGCGAGCAAAGCGTGTGGGTTGGGTTTCATGTGCTCAACGAGCACATCTTTTCGCACTTCAAGCGTACCCGCTCTGCCGACGCTGAACTCGTAGCCGCTGGCGAAGCCGGTGGTAAGGCCCACCTTAAAGCCGCCAATGCGGAGCACGCGCTCACGTGGGTGATGCGTAAGTCTGTGGTGAAACACTACTTAGAACTTCGGCGAGTGATCAACTATGTTTCGTTGGACAATGTTTGTGATTACCGTCATGATTTTTTAGCGTGAAACACTTCTCCAGTAGCAGTATTTATTTCCAATGATGCGTGAAACCAGATTCGGATGTGCCGAAACCAGTGTCAGCGAGGACTGAAGATCGATGCAGACAATTAGGTGTGGAGGTCTGTCACTCGTCGGTGTCTCTTCTACCCAGTCGGAAGTACTTCCAACACTCTGCAGGAAAGTAGGTGGCCAGCCCAAGTTTGAAAGCCAAGGTGTACCCATAGTAGCCATGTTTCCGGTACGGCGGGTTCGAGGGACGGGAACGTGGGACGAGAGTCGGAGCCTCGAAAAAATAGGGAACGAGAGGAGTATACATCTCTGTAACGTACCAATCGATAGAGGGGACGCGAACCCAGATAGTTCCGGGACGATGAACCGGGAACGATACTAAGAGTCGAGAAAACTTCCAACTGTATCTTACCTTGTGACGGGCTTAAAGCCTTCATGAACGCATTTTTGGTAGCGACATTTTGGGAAACATTAAAAGATCCCGCTAATCACGGCAGGCAAAGGCAACATATCTGATTGCTCTTTCCGAATCCTCCCGGCTACTATGATATATATCACGGTGTAAGTAAAAGGGCATCCAATTAATTGATTCCATGGATCGGGGGATGCATATACGTGAACAAAGGCAGCATATCACTAGTTTCCTAATAGCATGCTTGATTCTAGGCTACAATCAGGTTAGAGTCCTTGGATACGTTCGCACTACTTTTCGTTTCCTCGCCTAATTGAGTCGAGAACCTGATGATGTCGGGTCGCTGAACTGGGTGCAGTGCCGACTCTCCGGGAACGCGTTCCGCTCACCGAATCGTGCCGTCCCGCCCATCGTTCCTGAACCGCGAATCGGGACGACGAATCGGGTTCATGGGACGGGGCACCGTTCCCCGTTTCCAGCTACTATGGGTGTACCACGCCGCGCGCGCAAATGTCGTTTGACTTGTTCATCGATCCCAGCAGTACGCGTGCATCTTTCTCGCGCTCGTAGTAGAGAACCAGTAAGTAGTCAAATTGTTGACACACAAGAGGTTAGATTAGTCATTTTAGTGAGGACTGGCAGTTGGGTGTGGAGGTCTGTCACCCGTCTCTGCAATGACTGACTGTAATACTGCTTGGTTTGAAAGGGTGCTCATCCGTGGTTTGACTTGTTGATCCGCAGCATGCACAGCACTGCACATGCTATCAATATCTAATTACTACTGTCATGCGCGATCTGAATAATATTACAGTACAGTGTATACTGTAGTCTAGTCTCTCTGAATGCGTCATTTGTTTGGTTTTTTTAGTTGATGTAGATCCATCCAGCTGTTATAGTGAGGCGACCCACCGGGAAAATTAAGCAACATCTCACACATGTTGGACGACCTGCAGGCGTTGCCTACACGCCATTTTTTAAGCCCGTGCTTGTAGAGGTTCGGCGAAATGAACTCAACTTCGAAATCCTGTCGATTATGCTCTAAATTAAGGGACAACATTGAACCCTGGAGGGCTGTTTGGTGATGAAGCTCCCGCGACTCCCGCGACTCCCGCAGGCTGCGGCGGCGGCGTCGGCGAGATCCCCGTCGATCTCGCCAGCACCAACCCTCCCCTCCCCGGCAGCACGAGGCGATCGCGCCCCTGTCCCGTGCCCCCCTGCTCGCAGCTATTTGATCGCGGTGACCGGAGTGGGCGGGGATTCCTCGCCGTCTAGGGTTTCAGGGAGGAGAGATCGTCGCGAGCCGTCGCCATGCGCGCGCTGTGCGGCCTCTCCAACGAGGGCTACGGCCAGGGTGCTGCGGCGGGAATTGGTGGTTTCAAAGCACCAGCCCCCACAGGTCAGCGACTTGGAGAGAGGGAGAAACGGATGGAGGACAGCTGGAGCTATCAATGGCGGACGTGATTTGCGCATTCCAACTTCCATGGCGGTTGCGGAGATTACGCCTTCGGGTCCAAAGGAAAAGGCTGGGGATAAGGCAGGAACTCAGCTCGGTGGTGGCATATCTCGCCCTGCTACTAGGGTTTCCTCATCCCCACCACTTCTAGTTTGGATTCGCCGCGATCTGTTCGAGAGGAGAGCCTTTACTCCGGCGGATTGCTTCCCCGTCGGAGACGAGAGCAGATTACCCAGGCCGAAGATGTTCTCGTTCTCGAAGGATCATTGGGGTGCCGTCACCGGGCGCCCTACGTTTGCGGAGGTGGTGAAGATGGCCGGGAGAGGAGCGCCAGCAGGGAGATACGGTGGAGGCCGGGGGAGGTTCCAACCGTCGGCTTACCAGAGGCCGCCAGCTCCTGCTCCAGCTCAGAGACCGCCTACCCCGACGCCCAACACCCCGCAGATGCAAGCTGGGTTGGGGGTTCAGCAGCAGTTTGGTGATGGATCTGGGCAAGGTATGTATCCGATGATGGCCCCTGGGATGTTTCCTCAGTTTCAATTAGGGCAGTGGCCACCATATCAGATGCAGTATCCTCCGCAGCAGATGCCGATGATGGCGTTGCAGCAGCCAAGTCCTTTCCCTCTGCAAGTTACAATCCCTCAAGTCAACAATGGTGCCTCTCAGAGTGCTGGGCAGGCAAGTAGCAGCCAAAGCAAGATGAAGAAGAAGAGTAAAACATCGTCAACATGTACTCAGAAGAGTGCTCAATCTCAGGATTCTAGTGCTGCGGCTCAGCAATCTGGAGGAAATGAAGGTGTTGTGGCTAACTTAGTCATGGACCCAAGATACAAGGATGTCATATGTTTCAACTGTGGTGAGCCAGGACATTATGTTGGTCCCTGCACTAAGGAGAAGAAGTGCTTCATATGTGACAAGCCTGGACACCACATGGACTCATGCTCAGAGTGGTACAAGCCAATGCCAATGGCCCAATACTTGGGCAGTGCCAATGTGGGGCTGGGGTTCTTCCATGTTGAAATTGACAGTGGTGACAGTAATAAGTGGCTCAATTTGGACAATGTTGGGATAGTGAACATTGAAGGAGGTGAAATCACTGCACAAGAGCTTGAGCAGAGCTTCATCGATATGTGGAAGACTGACTGGTTCTGGCAAATTAGACAGTTAGACCAAAAGAGCTTCTTAGTGAGATTCCCTCCTAACAAGAAGGTAAAGGACTTGGTGGATTATCCTTCCGTAAATCTGAAGAAAAAGGGGTCTCTATCTCCTTCTCCAACTGGAATGGAGAACTCACACCTTTTGGTGAGCTACAAGAGGTGTGGGTGACTATGAAGGGACTGCCACCAAAGTACTGGACCTGGAAAACTATAGCCAGAATTGCATCCTCTTTGGGTGTCCTGGTTAATGTTGACTGGCATGAAGTATTCAGAAGCTTCTATAAGAACATGAGGGTGAAGGTAGTAGTTAGAGATATCAACAAGATCCCTAAAGACAGACTATTTGAAATAGAAATGAATTTCTACCTGCTATCTTTCCTGGTTCAAGCTGATGATGGGGGTGATGTTTATGTTGATGATAATGACAACGATGATAACAACCATGACAGCCCACAAGACCCGGATGATGGTTTAGGAGACGACTTTGCTGATCAGTTGAGGAAAGATAAAGAACAAGGCAAATCTGGGATGGACTTGGACACTAGTGCCAAGACTCCTGCGGCAAAAACTCCTCTGCAGGGTGGTTCCAAGACTGTGTCTAACACAAGGGGCTCACACTCCCAGTTGGAGAGGTCTGTGATGAACAAAATCTTTGATGCTAATCCTGCCAGTGCTATCTCCCTTGATAGAGATGGTGCTAGAAGTGAAGTTGACATCCAGCTGCTGCAAAACCTTGTGGAGTCTGATGCTGAAGAGCCAGATGAGACTGGGACCACAGTGGTGGTTCCTGAAATCACTGCCACTGCTTCTGTAAGCCAACCATCAACTGCTCCTGTCAATGCTCAGAAAGGGAAGAAATGGGGTCCAGTTCAAGCTGCTAGGACAAGTGGCAGGGTCAAGGATGATGGTAGGTCTATGATACAGAAGGCTCAGGACTTGGCCAAGAGGAAGAACCTAGAAACACCAGCAAGTAAGGAAAAAGATTTCCATGATTCTTTTGCTGCTCTTGATGACAATAGTCTAATGCTTAGAGCTAGATTAGCTGGTGTAGTGCTTGGTAATTCTGAAGTAGATGTTGCTAAAAACATTAACTGCACTAAAAACGCTGAGAATGCTAGATTAGATAACTTCAAAGATAGCCACCCAGATATGTTTCTTCCTGTCAGCATTGATTTGACTTGTGTGGACCATGTGGCTGAGCAAAACTCTAATTATGGAGTGGAGCTTTCTAATTTCCCCTCTTCTTCCCCACACATTAGTGAAAATGGGGGAGATGATGACTACTCTTCTGATGAAGCACCCTGGTCTGAGGTGTGTAGTAAGAAGAAGAGTAGAAGAAAACTAAAATTTCAATCTAAATGTTAGGTTTATTCTGGAACCCTAGAGGCCTAAATAGACCTGACAAACTTACTAGAACTGGAAATCTCATTAGGGATAAGCATCCAGACTTAATTTGCCTTTCTGAATCTAAAAAGGAAGGTTTTACTGCTTTACAACTTCAAACATTAGATAGCAATGACACTTATATGTGGAGTTGGCTACCTGCAATTGGCACAGCTGGGGGTATCCTAGTTGGAATCAATTCGGATATGTTTGAGTTGTTATCCACAGATATTCGTACGTTTAGTGTGTCTTGTTTACTTAAAAACAAAAAAGATGCATCTGTGTGGATGTTTGTATCCATTTATGGATCGGCTTATGATGAATTTAAGCTGGACTTTATTAATGAACTTCACCTTGTTGTCTCTAACTGGATTGGCCCCATCATGCTAGGTGGGGATTTCAATCTAGTTAGAGATAGCAAAGAGAAGAGCTCTGGTAATGTAAATCAGCACTGGGTTAATCTTTTCAATGACTGGATTAATAAATTTGGCCTAATTGAATTAAAATGTGCTGGGAGGCTTTGTATCCTTCTAGTCAAGTTAGTGCTCTACCTAGGTTAGGTAGTGACCATACACCTTTGGTGTTAGATACTGGGGCTATTGTTATCCCTAAAATAAAACAATACAGGTTTGAGAAATGGTGGCTGAAAGTAGATGGGTTTAAGGAAGTGGTGTATAAAGCCTGGAATCTTCCTTGTAGATTTGACAACCCTGTGGATATCTGGCAATTTAAAGTCAGAAATCTCCGGAGGTACACCAAAGGGTGGTGTGCAAATGTTGAATCTGCTCAATTTAAATACAAACAGCAACTTGTTGCTGAATTTGATCAACTGGATATATTGTCTGAATCTATATGTTTGTCTCCTATTTCTAAAACTCGGATGAAATTTATTTCTGATGAGTTAACAGATATCTGGAAGAAAGAGGAGATAAAAGCCAGACAGAGATCTAGGGAGAGACAAATCCTTGAAGGAGACCGCAACACGGCCTATTTTCATGCTCAAGCCAACCAGAGAAGGAGGAAGAAGAATATTGTAGCTCTAGAAGGGCCTTCTGGTATGGTGGAAGATACTCAAGGTATACTTAAAATTGCTGTTGATTATTACAAAGCTTTATTCGGTTTCGAGCAAAGAATCAATGTAGATCTCTCTGAGGACTTTTGGGAAGAGTCTGATAAAGTAACAAATGCTCAAAATGATTTACTTGATGCTCCTTTTACTGAACAAGATATGAAGGAAGCTGTCTTTGGCTCTTATGCTGAGGGAGCTCCTGGTCCAGATGGACTACCTTTTTTCTTTTATCAACACTTCTGGGATCTTGTGAAAAAGGATCTCCTAGAAATGTTTAAAGCCTGGAATGATGGATCTCTAGACCTGTTTAGGCTCAATTTTGCTCTGCTAACCTTGTTACCAAAGGAACCTGATGCTACTCAGATTCAGAAATTTAGGCCCATTGCTCTCATTAATTGTAGCTTCAAAATTTTCTCTAAATGTGCTACAAATCGTTTAGGGAAAGTATGTGAGGATTTAATCTCTCCTAATCAAACTGCCTTCATTAGAGGGAGGTTTATCTTGGAGAGTGTGGTGGCGGCTCATGAAATTATTCATGATGTTGCTCGCAGTGACCAATCAGGTTTCATTTTCAAGCTTGATTATGAGAAAGCCTATGACAGAGTAGATAGGCAATTCCTACTCAAGATGTTGGCATCTAGAGGGTTTAGTCCAAAGTTTATCAATTTGGTTAATTCCCTGCTTGAAAATGGCTCTTTTGGGGTGACGATAAATGATACAAACAGTGACTTTCATATAGCTGGAAGAGGAGTTAGGCAAGGAGATCCTATCTCTCCCCTGCTCTTTAATCTTACTGCTGATGTCTTCACTAAAATGCTCATTAGAGCTGCAAACAATGAGTTAATTACAGGCCTACTGCATGGGTTTAATAGATCTGGGGTTGTGAGCATGCAGTATGCTGATGATACACTCCTTTTCTTAAAGAATGATAGATCTTGTGCAATTAATCTTAAATGGCTACTATCCTGTTTTGAGCAACTCTCTGGTATGCGTATTAATTTTCACAAATGTGATCTTGTGTCGATTAATGTGCCAGAAGAAGAAGCTCAAATGTTTGCTCAAATTCTTAGCTGTAGGTTGGGGAAATTCCCCCTGAAATATCTTGGGGTTCCCCTGCACTATACTAAGCTGAGAAAAGAAGATCTCCAACCAATTATTGATAAGCTGATTAAAAAAGCAGCTGGTTGGAGAGGGAAGCTTATGTCACATGCAGCTAAGCTGGAGTTAGTTAGAAGTATTCTAGCAAGTATCCCTTTATACCTGCTTAGTGTAATCAAGTTTCCCAAGTGGGCAATAGCCCTGATTAACTCACAGATGGCTCACTGCTTGTGGAATGACTATGAAGGACACTTCAAGTATCACTTGGCTAGCTGGGGTTTAGTAGCCCAGAAGAAAGAATTTGGAGGTCTTGGGATCCCTAACTTAGCTGAGTTGAACATGTGTCTTTTAGCTTCTTGGGTGAAAAAGTACCACCTAGATGAGAACAAGTTGTGGAAACAAATTATTGACCACAAATATAATGTGAATAACCCCAATTTGTTTTCCTGCTCCACTGTTGGGGTTTCTCCCTTTTGGAAAGGTGTCCTCTAGGCTGCTAATGCAGCCAAGTTGGGCTACCAGTGGAAAGTAGGCAATGGTAGGAAAATCAAATTTTGGGAGGATATCTGGTTTGGAGACTCTAGTCTTGCAATCCAGTATTGGGAAATTTATGTTTTATGTAATGAACATAACATCACAATTGCAGATGCATGGGAGGGGAATCAACTCAAACTCTCCTTTAGGAGATGTTTTGATGACCGTCTGATGTTGCAATGGTATGATGTGGTATCAATTGCTAATTCCATTAATATTCGGGTGAGGAAGATACCATTCTTTGGAAATTAGATGCTAGAGGAATCTATACTGTTAGTTCTATGTATGCAGTTGTGAACTTTAGAGGGATTGTTCCCACTTTTGTTCAAGCTGTCTGGAAAATTAAAACTCCTCCAAAGATTCATTTCTTTCTTTGGCTTGTTTCTCACAACAAAATTCTCACTAGAGACAACTTAGCTAAGAGACAAGTTTTACCTGATTTGTCTTGCCTATTCTGTACAGAGACTGAAACTTGCAATCACCTTCTTTTTGAGTGTGTTGTTGCTAAGTTCATTTGGACAGAAGTAGGGAGATTGTCTGGTTTCTCTAGAACACCAGTCAATTATGAGAAAAATGCCAGTCTGTGGTTATGTGAATCAAAGCATGAGATGCATAATGTTCTCCACGCTGCAATTATGTGGATCCTGTGGAAAACTCGCAATGATATGTGCTTTAATAAAACTCCATGGACTGGTATGCAGGTGCTGTGGAGGAGACTGGCGTCTACTCTTTCAAAGTGGAGGATCTTGCTCTCAGAAGCTGCCAGGGTCCATCTGGACATGGTGGTGTCGCAGCTGGAGCTGCTGTCTCGAAGCCCTCCTTCCTTGACATGGCAAGATCGAGGCTGAGTGATCCAGTGCAGATCTCCGGTACTCGCAAACGAGCAATGCTGAATCCACATTGTGGTGTTCAAGGAGAAGATTGGGAGACATCGACCAAGTCACTGACCGACACCCTGAACGTCGCAAACCTGGTGATGATCGATGATGGGAGGAACTGGAAGCTGACCCAGGACCCGAAAGTCTGAGGTAGTGAAAAATGGGGTGGCTGTTTGTGTTTTGGATGTTTACCTGATTCAGTTCGGTTATGTAACTGATTAAAACAGGTTTTGGTTGCTGTCTGGGTGGAACACTCTATCCATTCCCGAATGCTGTAATAGACTGCTGTAAAACGATGGTTTCGTTCTATGAATGGAACTGGGGCGAGGCCCTTTTTATCTAAAAACATTGAACCCTGGACCCGTTTCTCAGAGAAAAAATAAAACCATAAATATCTACTCCCACTGATTAAGTGGGTCCACATGTCGTACATGTCTTCTTCCCCGCATCGTGCTCCTCCCCGTCGATGTAGACCTCACCAAGCATTGCCGCCATGTCCAACAGCTTCGTCTTGCTTCCCTGAGTGTGTGCGCCGAAGGAATCGAAGCGGGAGGTCGTCGGCACGAGTCATCGCTCTGTTTTCTTGGTCTACAGTGTCGTCGCCATTGCGTCGTTCTCCTGCACCGCTCGATCCTAATCCTCCTAGTCTGGCTCCTTACCTTTCCTACGTTCTCCATAAGCTGTGGGCGCGCACTGCCCTCCAAGTCCGAGCATCCCCAAGCCATGGCGGTGACAAACCAAGGGCAAGGAGGAGCGGTGTCGTTGACCCTGGTCCTCACTGGCACGGATGCCAGGTCAAAGGCCGGTTGGCTCGGAGAAGCAGCGGTCGGAACACGCGCGCTCCGTTTTGCGCCGCACGCGTCAACAAAACAGGGGCCATCACATGCAACGATGGAATTCGAATGCATATTCTTCTCACGTGCAATGCAAGCGAATGTCCGCGGTATTGCCTTTTGAAGCTCCGTTAACAACGAGGATGTTAGTTGGAGTGAGCACAAGTCCAAGACGAAGTAAACTAAAAAAGTGTCTGTCGTGTGCGGGACGGAGTGAATTGTTTTTCTCCACGATTGTCAGATCGCGCATTGGCGTAACAGTACTATAATGCAGGAGCGGGGCTGTTAACTGGGGCTCAGATGAAGAAGCAAGTCAAACGCAGGCAGCATGTGCATCACGCGCGGCGCTACCTTCAGTTCCTGTAATTAAGCTGCTTCCTCCTCCTCTCTGTGGGGTACTCACACGCAGATCAGACGAACAAGTGACAGACCACCCTCACCCGACACCCAAGTGTTTACCGCTTCACTAGGTTAGTCCGATCCATGGTGATTCACATACTGAAAAAGAACGTGCAGTTCGTTTTCAGAGTCCAGAAAACGTGCATTTTTACAACGTTGGGTGTCTAGTGAGACTTGAATCTCGGACTAGAAAACCAAAATAAATACCTAGTATGTGGCAAAGATGCATGCTTACCAGAAACGCTGGAATGATTTTGTTTATTATTTTGAGAAACAAATAGGAAGGCTTAGAAGTAGAAGCTCCGATGAGATGGACTTACCAACTGATACCTGAACGAACTAACAACCCACCTTACAATTAAGTTTTCCGGCACAATAACCTACTCATACCCCTATAGTAGATATCCACGATAATAACAACAAAAATACCAACACCCTTCTGTAGTCCACTCTCACAAAGTGTACGGTGACTTTGGGACGTAAATCCCCTATAATGACTATACTTACTTGAGAATCACCCTGCTCAAGACACACCCAGCTTATCTCTCGTTGTTCGATTACAACGACAATAACATTCTTCCAAACACTCGATAACCAATTCTTGCAAATACGTTATGTATGTTGGAACTTTCTATGTTCTTTATTACCATGTCCATGTTGTAGTCATGTACACTATTGTTTTCTATTTATGTACATCTAAGAGAAACCACCAAACACTCTAGAGACATCTGTCCATGTATTTATTAGATGACACCCAATATGAGCTCTTTAAAAGGATGTTTACCCATATGAGAAACCAAGCAATGATATTCATATATACTCTATGTTCAAAGGAGTGCCTCGTATTCATATGCAGTGCCATGCGATTTTATATTTTTACATACTATTCTCAGTGTTTTCTTCAGAGGAAAATCAAAAGAAGAACATGACTATGGTTGTAAAAATATTTGTTTAAAGTTAGTAAAAGCATTTTTGAAACCACAAGCACTATAATTGTATGACAAAAGTAATGTTAAATATGAGCATTAAATAACTATGTTATGTGGTTAATTTTATTAAGAGTGATAGAAAACTATAAAAGTTACAAATTTGGCTTCTCTGTTGATCTCCGGATACATATGTTTTTCACTTGTTGCTAAGCCATGCATCTAGATAACACATGAGTTTCATCAATTTCACCAATTTATCATGGAGTAACTGAACTTTGCACTAACAGGCCCGGGAGTATACCTTTTTCATCGGGATGAACATTATCTTCTTTGTGAGGGCCATTGTCTTCTTCGGGAGGACTAGAGTTCAAGCCTCGACAGCACCATTTTCTTAGCGAAGACGATGATAGATTTGAGGAGAAGCGTCTGCAATCCTGGAGTATGTGATCTCTGCTTATAAATTATATCTTTTCAATGAAACTTAAAGAGAGAAAAAAATAGAGCCCTGTAAGAACACACTTTAAGCAGTGTACATTGAATCGCCCGCGGTGAACAAATATATGGTGGAACATATATGTACCACAAGCATTTAAACCACACCCTAAATCCCTGATCATAGCAGTAGTACTCATTCACATTAAATTTTTTGGACCAAGAACACACTGATGGATTGAGTACATAGCTATGTTAACAAGCTCAAGCACTGCTTGGTCGTGCCACTGGAGAAGACGCGGTTCAACTTCTAGGTGGGATGAAATGAATCCTAGAAGAAGTAATTGTCGGCGGCGTTTCTCGTCAGAGGGCACACGTCGTTGCACAGGTACTCCAACTCAACCTTCCTTGTCACGCAGCATCCCTCCGACATGTTCTCTAGCCCAAGCTTCCCAGGATGGATGATGAGGTCCACCATGCCGTCGTAGATATTGACGTATGCGAGCCTGAACCCTCGAAGCTTGGCCCGGAGCCTTGCCGTCATGTTGTACTCCTCGTTGCAGCCGCCGCCACCGTCGTGGAGCACAATGAAGGTGCGCTCTAGGGCACGCACCCGATGGCGGGGAGTCCTCGGGCACGCTCCGCCCAGTGACAAGGAGGTAGTAGTACTCCAGGAAGTCATTGGTGTCCACGCTGACGATGTAGGCAGCGTTGGAGACGATGTGCTTGGCGCTCCCGACATGCTTCGCCAGCCGTACTATACACCGCATTCCACAACGGTGGGACTGCGTGCATGAAGTATTAATTTTGTCAACTTTTCTTTGTAAGGCTCGTGTTTACTGTTTTTACCTTATTAGTAAAACCGGCTATGTGCATCCTTTGGATGCAGAGGCTGGGGGCACACCCTCCATTTCTAAAAAAAATGATTTGACTTCAAAAATTGTAAGTGTTATTATTTAAAAATAAACGGAGAGAGGGTACGGTAGTTGACAATGAGTTCCGCCTTTCCGGCCCTCCTGTTAATTTCTTGTAGGCAACACACGCATTTTCCAAGTGTCGGTCTAGCTCTTTTTTTTTAACAACAACTTATATATTAATATTAAGGATCCCAGTACAACATTACATGGCTCTCAAGAACAGAGCAAGAAACTGAAGTGCCTAGCTGCACAAAATAAGAGTAAGATGGTCTACACCGGTAAAGGACATGAAGAAACCCTCGGTGCCTCTTTTCCTCACTAACATGTTTTTGGAAGGATTCCCAAGTAACACGAGGTCCGATTAGTCATTTCAGTCAGGACCGAAGATGCGCGCAGGCAATTAGGTGTGGAGGTCTGTCACTTGTCTCTGTGATGAGTGACTGCAATACCCTGCACGTGCATGAAAGTGGGTGGCACTCGAGTCAACGAATGAGCGACCGGGGTCAAAGGCGGGCAGCAGCGGTCGAAACGCGCGTGGTCAGATCTCCACGGGGGTCAAACAAGGCGACTCGGCCAAGCAAGGGCACATGGATCGATTATGGGGAGGATTAGCTTAGTTAACTAATCGCGCCAAATCATTCGACTTCATTAGTTTTTTCTTTTGAGAATGCGTCGATCTGTACTGCAGCAAAATGAGTAAAAGACCCGATTTTTTTACCTTTCCTTGTATTTTGAAAATTACGCAAATCAATGAGACCTCGACGATCCACTTGTCAATCAATGATTGAACCCTCTCTGATGATACCGCCGTAACAATGGCCGTCTTTGCCTTCTTGTTCTTGATGGGGCGTCCCGCCGAGGCCGTCGAGGAGGACACATCTACATCAATGATGATACCCTGGCTGCCTAATACGTCTCCAACGTATCTATAATTTCTGATGTTCCATGCGTATATTATACCAATTGCTACATGTTTTATATACACTTCATATCATTTTTATGCATTTTCTGGGACTAACCTATTAACAAGATGCCACAGTGCCAGTTCCCTGTTTTCTGCTGTTTTTGGTTTCAGAAAAGTACTTCTGCGAATATTCTCGGAATTGCACGAAACAAAATGCCACGTCCTTATTTTTCCAGCGCCGTCACGGAGTCCGAAGGAGAGACGAAGGAGGGCGCCGAGGTGGCCAAACCACACCCCGGCGCGGGTGGGCCCCTGCCGCGCCACCAGGTGGTGTGGGCCCCTCGAGCCTCCACCGACATCGCCCCTTCGCCTATATATTGCCTCAGACGCGAAAACCCTAAAAGACGAAGCCATATTCCACGAAGAGTTCCGCAGCGCCGCCGCCATCGACGACAAGTTTCGGGGGACAGAATCTCTGTTCCGGCACGCCGTCGGGACGGGGAATTGCCCCCGGAGTCATCTCCATCGATGCCACCGCCATCTTCATCGCCGCTGCTGACTCCCATGATGAGGAGGGAGTAGTTCTCCCCCGAGGCTGAGGGCTCTACCGGTAGCTATGTGGTTCATCTCTCTCTCCCATGGTGTGATCTTTATGTAATCATGTGTATTGCTAGTACCGCTGAATGCATTAATAATGTTTATGCTACTCAAGTGATTTTGTCTAGTTTCTGGAGTCATTGTGACAACACGGTATCAAGGTGACAGTGTGGGTACTTGTGTGACTCTATGAATAATTTAGACATTTATCATGGCTTATTCTTGGGAATTGTGGTGTTTGTTTACTCAGACTTTGAGGTGTGCTCTTGCAGCCCTACGCATAGTACTCTTGTTTCATCAAGAAGGAGAATAATCCCGAGCAGTATTTACTTGTGTTCAGTTGTGCTAATCTAGTTGAATATGTAGATGTTACTCTTTATCTATTATACACTCTATAGGTTACTTTAATATGAACTCCGGTACTCTCCACGGTGTAAAGGTGACAGTGTGTGCACCGTGTGTGATTCCTTTATGACGTTGTGGCGCTTGTTTACTCCGGCTTGAGGTGTGCTTTTGTAGCCCTACACAATGAATGGTATTTGTTATCCAACAAGAGAGTGTTTAAGAGTAGTTTTTACTTATTCAGTTATGAGATCATTGTTGAGAGTGTCCACTAGTGAAAGTATGATCCCTAGGCCTTGTTTCTAAGCATTGAAACACCGTTTACATCAAGTTCTGCTATATGTTTGCTTGCTGCCATCTTTATTTCAGATTGCAGTTACTACTTATAATCATCCATATTACTTGTATTTCACTATCTCTTCGCCGAACTAGTGCACCTATACATCTGACAAGTGTATTGAGTGTGTTGGGGACACAAGAGACTTCTTGTATCTTAATTGCAGGGTTGCTTGAGAGGGATATCTTTGACCTCTACCTCCCTGAGTTCGATAAACCTTGGGTGATTCACTCAAGGGAAACTTGCTGCTGTTCTACAAACCTCTGCTCTTGGAGGCCCAACACTGTCTACAAGAATAGAAGCACACGTAGACATCACTGCCCTTCTTGAGTTGCTCGTGGACAATCTTATATTTATCACAATTTTGGAACTTCTTGAAACAATGCATCAAGCTAAACTCCTTCTCCCTGATGTTCGCCCGAAACATAGCAAGTGCATCAATAACTAGCAAAAGGATGCACATCAATAAATAGCCAATATTCACCATGCCAAATTGAACAGGTTTGATTAGCATGATCCTCCATTGGCTTGCCAGAGAGCTGTATGGTACTGCCGTCTCATCTTATTTTAGCAAACGCCATAGTACATAGTAGCGGGTGAGGCCTATAGCTGGAGTCTTCGCATGGCCCAACAAAGGCCTAGCTAGC
Source organism: Poa pratensis (assembly GCA_947311845.1). Taxonomy (NCBI): domain Eukaryota; kingdom Viridiplantae; phylum Streptophyta; class Magnoliopsida; order Poales; family Poaceae; genus Poa; species Poa pratensis. Next base: position 4,212,057 of record CAMZMU010000027.1, read on the forward strand.
TAGGCCCTTCAGTCAGGAGGATACGCGAATGGTTGGCCCAACGGGATTCCATTCAACTGCCACACGAGAACGGGCCTTATAAATTGCGTGTCGCGGCCGGCAACGAGGGTGTTTGGATAGGCTTTTTATTTGGCTTTTAGTTTTGACTTAAATAATTCTAAAAAGTACCTAAATAGGTGCTTTTAGCTTTTGACTTTTGGCTATGTTACACTATGGTATAAGCCAAAAGTCAAAACCAAAAACACCTATTTAGGTACTTTTGTGGCTTATAATCCAAAACCAAAAATCATGAAAAAAGCCTAACCAAACACCCTCAACGTCTCACATGTTAAATAATAACTTAATTGTTCAAGTATGCCCTTTTTTTTCGGGGATGATTCATGCATGCTTTTATTTATTTAATTTATGTGGGGGATGGTAAATGCATATGCATGCCTATGCCTAATTTCAATGGGTTCCTAGTGCCTCTGCCACGTTTTCTAAATGCACTTAGTTTCCAAAAAATGTACTTTGACCATCGTTCCTTCTAGGCATATATTGGTTTTAATTTTCTTTTAAAATTACATACTTTATTTACATAATTTATGTATATTTGCCTTGAAGGAAATTCCATGGGTTTTAACCTTAGAAAATCATGAAACTATATATGTTCTCCTAGTGTTAGATCCAATCAATTATTTAATACCACACAGACTACTTCAGCCGTATTTCTCGCCCATGGTTCTGCCAAAAACAAACATGCATGAGATTACCTTTTGGGCTAAGTACAAGAGCGTTCTGCCGCCTGGATCTAGTCGCTCCTCCGTCCAACGCCACCACACTATCAAAGCCTAACACCATGATACAATGACGAGACGAAGGAAGCTTGAACGGTGAAGAAACCGAGCAAGGACGCTCCGAGTGGTGGCATAATCGAATTCCCCTCCCAAATTCCACCCAATTTCCCCTCCTCTCCGAGTGCGAGCTCCCACGACCTAGATCATGTCCCTTACACACTAGTGCTTTTGCGTCATTGGAAAAAGTTCAATCTATTAACTTATACTAATCGTGTCCTTACTTTATGCGGAAAAGTAAGATTGGTCACACACAAATTAAGATTGTCACAATTGTGTACATACTGGACACGGGGGACATACCAAAATTAGGCCTGGTAACTAAGTGCAATACATACATCGGCCTCATTTGTCCTTGCTCTAATATGGAGTGGAGACGGCACACGACAGTTAATAAATTAGTAAGGCGTGTGGTGTGGTATCACTCCGAATCTTAATATATCTAGCTTAAGTGTCTTGCTTGAGGTGGGAACTATCGAGTTTTTTTTTTTGTAACCGGGTATCGAGCTAGGGTTGTTTTCATGCCAAGTTAGTGCCCTTGAGTGGCATCTAGCTATAACTAGCTAGCTAGAGAGATCATCTGAATCCATGGCAGAGGACAGGTGGTATTAGATATCTATGCCGGAGAAGCAACTCATTGCAGAAAAGGTGAGAAGATGAGGTTAGCATTAGCACCACACGTACAAGTGGACGCAGCTAGCACTAGGAGCAAAAATAAGAGACCAAAGGTTGTGATGAAGCACTAGGTCGCCAGATGGAGTAAACTAGCAATGACCAAGATAATACTGGAAATAACGCAACAAAAAAGCAACAAACCGCTGACGCTGCTGCTGGCTCCTTATCACACTACCTTTTTGTCACCACCATTGTTAACTCCATGCTCCCTTATCAGAGCCACCTGGACCTCTCTTTAATTTTATTGTATTCCTCACGACTTTGCAACTTGCAGAAGCAGCTGATCACCCACTGATGATGATCCCTTCCTCTCAGTGAGTACTGCAGATCATCGGAGCCAGCCAATATTGTTTGAGATCGATCGTGGGATTCATTTGGAATTAAGTGATTGATACGTGCATCATGAAATGGTACTCTTCTAGACAGGGACAGGCACGGCAAGGGCACTGCTCTGATGAACACACCTTCATGTCAGCATCTTGCTTGATGAGTTACTTGCTCCTGCCGACCTCTCCAGGTAAGAAGAGAGGATTCTAGCAGCTAGAACTTGGTGCAATTATTAGATTCCCGCAGCCGGGGTATCGATTGATTGATGGATCTTGGAATTCATTTTCTCATGTGAATTCTTCTTTAATTCGTGAAGTACTTGATGGAATATGCTTACCATTAATATACAGCAACGCCATGTAGTTTCTATATATATGGAAACGAATGGAACAATTCGGCATCAACATCATCATCTCAATGAATCTGGTACCATATGTGTGTGTATAATTGTATATATTGTACAAATACATCAAATTTAAATAGCGCTAGATTGAGGAGATTACAAAGTACGATATCATTCTGAATTCTCAAGTAGTAGTAGTATAGTACACAGTTTTTAGCTAGCCTACTAAACATTAGTAGTAGTACAACATTAGCAAGAAATTAACAATAATACAAGGAAATACATACATGCATGTATATGTGTAGTTATTAATCTATCATACATACACATGGAGGTTACATATACAGAAGACATTAGGCAGGCATGCAGTTGCAAGTCTCGTCGTAGCCCAGTTGATCCATCGAAGAGCTCTGGATTGGACGCATGCACGTACGCATCTTCGGCTAGCAGCTAAGTTCTAGTTGAAAAAGATCGATCTGATCGGTGCACGAGAAGATCACGATGCGCCGAGCATCTTCTTGTACTCGGCAACCTCGTCGTCGACTGTCCCCCAGAGCGAGTCGGAGCAGCAGTAGTCCCACACCGGCGAGGACGGCACCACCATCATTGACGTGGCGGCGCCCATTCCGGGGGCAGGGGCACCGCTGCTCCAGGCGTAGGGGTCCATGACGTCGTTCCACAGCACGTGGTCCATGGCGTCGGTGTAGAGCAGCAGCTCCTCCTGGACATGGACATGGCTCGCCGCCGTCTCGTCGTCACCGTGACGCGCATGGTCGTCGTCATCGTTGTTGTTGGACGAGGACGAGCTCGACACTGTCGGCGAAGCCGCCGACATGGACGTGGACGTAGTGGTGGAAGCAGAGGATGAGAAGGCTCGAGCGGTCTTGTCCTGCTTGCGGGTGTGGGTGCGCCAGTAGTTCTTGATCTCGTTGTCGGTGCGCCCCGGCATGGACTTGGCGATGCGGGACCAGCGGTTGCCCCACTTGGCGTGGAGCTCCACCACGAGGCGCTCCTCGTCGGGGGTCATCCGGCCGCGCTTGTGGTCCGGGTGCAGGTAGTTGACCCACCGCAGCCGGCAGCTCTTCCCAGTCCGGTTGAGACCTGCACGTCATCCAAGAGAAGCAACACGGTGCCGGTGGAGAGCAAGCGCGTTAGCACAAAGGGACCATGGCTACATATATTGGATCCCATGCAGCATGGCCGAGCTCGAGGTGGAGCTGGATGCATGCATGGGTCACCCTCCACCTTGCAAACCTGAAACCTTAGCTAAGAAATCCCAGCGGCGCTCGCCGAAGAGCCGCACGAACCATACCAGCTTCATGTCCTCCTGCTCCGTCCATGGCCCCTTCCGGTACCCTCCTCCACCTGGAGCTACCTCTACCATCCCCGACGACGTCGTCTTGGGCTGCTTCGTCTTCATCCTTCTTGGCTCAGAGGCCTTTTATGGTACCCTCAAATGAACCACAGCCATTTATTTTCGTTGATCCAAAGGCTGAAAACGTTTCATACTGGTGCTAAAAGTGTGACCAGTGGTGCGAAATCAGCACGTCGCGCAAATGGGCCCTGGCCCAATATGGTAGAACAGTACTGGCCCAGGTAAAAATTCGTTATTTCTCAGCCCGAGACGATAGATTGGTGCCGGGCCGCGAAATTTCTGAAACTCCGTCCTAGCGTAGGCTAACCGATCAGAAATCCCCAATTTGACGAAATGGAAGGTTGGAAACCCTAGCTCGTCCATGCCTCCAACGAAGAAGCAGAGGTACTCGCTGAGCTCATTTTGAATAGAAAAGTTTGAACCAACATTTAATCTTTCAGGACAATTACAACAGCCCAAATGCCCAATTACTATGTAGCCATCACTTAGTAATACATCACCTCGCGTATTACCAGATTTCGTTCTTTCTTTCAAGGTCCTGTAACGAGGTCAGTTCACGGTTACAATGACGGTTCGGCAGATATATCACAGTGAAAGTCAAACAACATATCAACAATGCAAAAGTAGCTGGCATTAATTAAGTCTGGATGCTGCTTCTACAGTTCTGCTTGTGACAAACAAAATAGAAATCGGAAAACACACACCAGACTCCACAACCTGAGATTAATGCCCACTCAAGCAGGTGGCAACTTCATTAGGAACTACGTAGCTACTCCCTCCGTTTTTTAATATAAGATGTTTTAGGTGTTATACATGTTGTCTAAATGCGGACTAATATGAGTGAACATACACACAAAAACATGTCTAGATACATGTGTATACATATGAATGTGGAAAATGGCTAAAACATCTTATATTTAAAAACAGAGGGAGTAGTAGCTAGACCTAACACCTATCTCAACACTAGAAATCGGAAACACAAACCAGACTTGAGACTACAAGCCGGTTACAACTCTGCACGCAGCCCGCACATGACTGTCTGCTTCTGCAGATAAATGCATCTGCCTAAACCGTTCCCGATAATGCACAAGATGCTAGCAATAGGCAATCATCTCTCGTCTGGGGACAGGGACAAGTTCGTTCTAAAAAAATAGCAGTGAGCAGGCACCTTGAGTTTAATTTCCAATGCACCAATCAGAAATTTGTAAAGTGTTAAATAGACAATATATAGTATGAACAAGAGCGATACACAATTGATACATGGTACAACAAAGGTCTATAAAAACCAATTGAATTGATACATTGCACAGCTGTAGAATGGACCAGAGCTGAGGGCAATGCCTACACAAGGCTGATCTAAACAGGAAGTATGGTGGTTCACAGATGTAAACTTGTTCTGCCCATGTTAGTGGATGTGTATGAAATAACTGAGAACAAATTAAATTAGGTCCTTTGAACCCATATCATAAGTGTAAGATTAGGTCGGTACTAATCTGAAGACAACCTACCATTGTCAACACTCAACAAAAATGACCAATTCCTAAACTATTCAGAGGGTTATTTACACCGAGCAAGAATTCGATGCCCAAATATGCTGACATTTCATGAAGAATACAGGTGATATCTACTTCTGAATTACACGGCCCTGTCAGTTTACCTTGTCTGACGGAAATATGAAACAGCAGCGCGGCCGGGGCCGTGCTCCGTCGATGCAAGAAGTAGGGTGCAGGCAGCGTCGACGTCCACGGCGAGGAAGGAATTTCTGGGTGCACTGGGCCGGGGGAGTGTCGGCGTCGCAAGAAACGTGCGACGTGCGGCTGAGGGGTTGGTGGCGCGACGTGGTGCGAGGAGCCTCGTCGGATGCGGCCTCCCGTGGAGGTGGCAGCAGCGCGCTCGCTCGTCGTCCACTTCCGATGTAGATGGGGACAGGCGCCGTCGACGGATGCGACCCAGCCACAGTCCACGGAGGCGGCGTGCAGGCAGAATTGGAGAGGGGACAGGGGTGGATGCGGCGCGAGTTGGGAGGTGGCGGCGGCGCGAGTTTGGGGGTGGAGGCAGTCGACGGATGTGACCTCGGCTCGGCGGCGACGCCCTCCCGTTGAAAGCGTACAGGACGGTGGCGGCGGCGCAAGAGCAGGGTCGAGACGGGTGGAAGCAGTCGACCGATGGTGTCTGGTTCGTTGACAGGCGCCTCTCATTATTATTTTCCACAAAATTACAGCTAGCTGGGCCTACTGGGCCTAATTTATCTCAGTCATCAGATCAAACCATACTGGTCATATTTTAGTAGTAGTAAAAGGTACCTAGACTATAGTGTGGCTCGTGGTTGGGATCAAGAGCCGGACAAGAGAAGCGTGAGGAAATGAAATGAAATGGAATGGAATGAAGGAGTCCACTTGTGAGAGCGTGCGTCGTGTCCTCGACTGCACTTTTTATAGCCGGCCGGCAAGTGGGCGCTGATGTCAATGCACATCCATCCGTCTAGCTCACCCGGCGGCATCAATCAAAGTGCCATGGATCATCGATCCATAGGCCTATTTTCAAGGGGTCATCGTTGCTGATGATTGACTCTTTTTACTATGATCTTCGTGGATCCTCGGTGCTAGCCCTCCGTTTGCGATTCCACTTGGTCCAAGTCTCGATGCTTCTATATTGCCGTACGTGATGTCACCAACTTGCTTGTCGCATCTGTCAATCACTCACTCACACATCTCCATCCATCGTACGTCTCTCATACATATTCTTCCTTTCCGGCTTGTGTAATATGCGTGCAACGTACGGTCCAAATCGCATCCCCGGTGGGACGCACACTCCCGGCCACCCACCTACCCAAGATGATGCCTCCTTAGAGCATCTCTAACCACAATGGCCAAATTTGGCCCCCAAACTGTCCGCGGACACGCCCGGACGACCCCCAAAAACGTGCCGCTCCAGCCGTTCCCCTCAAAAAGAAACCCCCAAATCCATACAAACCCATGCAACGTCGGAGGGAGAGTTGATCAACGTAGATATATAGAACGTTGATACATAGTTCATCCGACAGCAGGTCGCCGGATTGACAAACATATTTACAAAAGTAAATTAGAGATGGGCAAATCTCACATCGGAGATTTGCCCTTGCCGGAGCCGCCGCCTCCGCCTACGACAGCGCGATGGCCGCCTCCAGCGCTTCTTGGTCCTTGCGGCGGCGGCGGCGGGCGTCGGTCTCGGCGGAGGTGAAGGACTGCGCCACCAAATCGAGGGGGAGGTCCGCGTCAGCCCCGGCGACGGCAGCCGCTATGCTCAGCGACTGGCCCGCCCGCTTCGCCTGGCGGAACACTTTGCCCACCGTCTCCGGCGCCCGCGGCGGCGGCACCGGCAGAAGCCTACACCCCTCCCCATCGGGAAGGATCCTCCATCCAGGAGGGGCTTGGACCGGAGGGAGACGACGACGCGGCGCGGCCGCAGACGCCGGAGCTGACTTGCGGTTGACGCTTGGCGGCGCCGCCGATCTACGCGCCGGAGCCGACCAGCGGCTGCATTGGCCACTGGCCGCTCCCGCTCCCGATCCACGCGCCGGCCCCTTTTCCTCCAGCGACCGGAGGACAGCGACGCGGTAAGCGAGGTCGTCGTCGGGGTCCTCCTCCTCCGCGCGTTGCTCGACCGCCGCCGGCGGCGCCTTGCTCTCCGCGTCCGCCGGCTCATCCCAGAAGCTGCTGTCCTCGGAGCCGCTCGACATTGCGGATTGGAGATGAGGAGGAATGGGGAATGCGGTTAGGGTTTTCTCGGGGGCTCCGATTTTATCACGCCGGCGACGCGTGGACACCGCCGGTCAGTGTTCTCCGACGGTCAGCCTTCATCCGACACGCGGGCCCAACTTGTCAGCGACCTGAGGGCGGACGCGTCCGGTCGCGTCCGGGCGGCCCCAAACCCGCCCCTCATTTGGGCTGGGTTTGGGGTGTGCCGGACCGCCCGGTCGTTTGGGGCCGTTATGGGGGCCGCGGTTGGGTGGCGTTTTTTGGCCCAAATCCCGCCCGGACCGTCCGCCCGGACGTATAGGGCGGGTTTGGGGCCTCCGCTTGGAGATGCTCTTAGTTTGCTATTGGGATCAACTTATATATGTTGCATGCACACAACAGCACTTATGGAAATGCACTATAGCGTTTAGAGAATTGTCTCGCTAAATCAGTCAGTGTGTAATTTCTCGCTAATACCACGCTAACAACGTATTTTAAGGTCGGCATTATTTTGCTATAACGCGCTATTTTTTTCCTTAAACAACACCCGTGTTGCAGCAACTTGTTTGTGGCACAAGTTTTATTACACCAAGCTGCAAATTCTCCAATAATTTAGCACACTCAATTTGATCAAATCACGCTGACTCTAGCAAAATTGCACCTATGTGGCATCTTGCTCCACTGGAAGATGACGTACTCGTGACACGTGTCTTTATTCTCCTTATTTGTGGTCAAGCACCCATCGGATGGTGCAACCCTTTACCCCATGACGGATCCAAAAGCTTCTCAACGCTACTTAAGATTCTAAAATTTTAGACAAAATTGTTGTACAAAATCATGTAATGCGAGTGTTGCGCCGCCGGGGGGGGGGGGGGGGGGGGGTGTGTCGTTGATTAGCACCGCGACAATCGCGTGGTCAACCTCGACTAGCTTTACTAGAGTGGAACAAAGTCCTAAATTCAACGAACGAACATTACATTTTGCAAGCTGGCAAAATGAACTCTATTCCATGAGGTATTTAGGTATTCTAGTTTTAGCTAGAAACCAATATTGCTAAATTGGATCCCATTTATATAATACTATATATATGTGGTGCTTGCGTACCTAAACCCACGCCCCAAGAGGTCAAGAGGAGGTAGACAGGCAGTAGGTGTGTCTCGTCGGTGCAACGGCAGGAGGTAGACAAGCGCAACGGCCGGCTGGATCAGCAAGACAAAGAGAAGGCCATCTGGAGTTTCTTCCAGCAACTACTCGGGGGAAGGAAACAAAGGACGCACTCCATTAACATGGCGTTGCTGGGCATCCAGCATGTTGACCTAACCGATCAAGAGGCTCCTTTCAGTGAAGAGGAAGTTCGGGCTGCTGTTATGGACATGCCGTCTGACAAGGCGCCTGGCACGGATGGTTTCTCTGCTCTGTTCTTCAAGAAGTGTTGGTCGGTGGTTAGCCCTGACATCATGAGAGCCGTTGCTGCACTCCAGGGTCGTAATTCGCGAAACCTACAACTGTTGAACTCTGCAACAATGATATTACTCCCAAAAACGCCTGATGCTGCACACCCTAAAGATTTCAGACCAATTAGCCTGGTTCATTTCTTTGGCAAGCTCTTCACCAAGCTACTAGCACTGCGTCTTCGCCCAAGGATGCACGAACTTGTCAACCCCTGTCAGTGTTCTCACTAGTGGGAAAAGGGTTAACAGTGGCGCACCAAAATCTAATTCTGTGGCGCATCTGTAGAATTCCTGGATGCGCCACAGAATCCTCGCCACTAAAATATTTATTTCTGTGGCGCATCACGTGCATGCGCCACAGAAACCAAATTTCTGTGGCGCACCAGAAGCGTGCGCCACAGAAATATCTGGGTAGGCCACATGCAGACGAATTCTGTGGCGCACCTTTTGCTGGTGCGCCATAGAAAGTGGTGCGCCACAAAAAAATAAATGATGCGCCACAAAAGTTTTTTTCCAGAAATACAGAAATTCTTATTTTCCTGTACAAATACAGGTATATTACAGGAAATACAGGAATAATAGAAACAATAATATATTTTGACACGGTATATGAAAACAAACACATTACTATGTCATGACAAACACTTAGAGCCCAAGATACATACATGCATATAGTGACAAGTGCCAAAGCACAAGTCTACAAAAGTTCCATCTCGATCATGTCACACAAGTCTTAATTGGTACAAAGGTTCATCTCATGTCACACACAAGTCTTAGTACAAATGAAGTTGTCACCGCCGCGATGATGGAGCATGATCATGGCTTCCTCTTCTTGAGCGGCGCCGGGAACGGTAGAATGCCCCCTTTCGTCCTCCACTCCCTGGTGTCACTCTGCGCCGCTAGTCGTTCTTCCATCTCCCTCTGAGACAACGCTGAAGATGGATTGGGATATATATTGGTTAGTGATATACATAGAGTATAATTTGTTCATCTAAGTATAGAGGCAAGACGATCAATCAATGTTGTCATGGTTGGAAATCATATGGCTATCCTATTTGGGTTTCATAGCATAGCATATATATAATATATAACCCTACACATGCACTTCTACAAAAAAGTACACACTAGCTAGTAATGCTTAGCAAGGCTATCTTTTATAATACATCCTACGTACCGAAGCGGAAGTGGAAGGACCCTGAGGCGTGCATGACATCGTCGAGGATGATATTTGTTAACTGCAGCCGGATGCGATGGAAGTCTTGTCTATAATCAGCATCGGTGAGACCTTCCGCCATTTTGGTGTATTCTGCGAGATTAGATGCAATCTTCGTTTTCTCGCAATCCCGGACAATCGTTTTAAGGTGACGGAGGGCATAGTAGGCCTCCATCACACTGCCATCCAGTTGCTTGACGCAATGGAATCCGGTCCCATGCAAGAACTTGTGTGTGTTGTCGTCCTCCGTGAAAAATTCCGACTTCTTATGGAAGGGGCCGCCCTTTTTGGCATAGGCCTCGAGAGCGTCATCGAGAACACCCTTTATTCTGTTGTATGATCTCGGCTGGGATTTATTCCCCGAGTCCAAATAAGTGGCAACGGACCACCTCGGGGATACGTGGATGAGTGCGCAGTACTTGTCCCTGCTCAACACAATTGAAGCAGAATGTTGGACAAAGGATCAGCGATGGAAGAAATGTACAAGAAGACATAAGATAGGACGGTGGCGAGCAGATGTGTACTTACTCGAAAAAGTAAGGCAGAAGAAGGGCGGTCTTCTCCTTGTTGGCCAGGAAGACCCTAACGAGGTACTCCTTGGCCGTTTCCCGTGTTGTTGATCCTTCCACCAGATGGCTGTCGCGCATGTAGTAGGGATCCACTATCGCGATGTACGGGGTATCATCTCTCCTGATCTTCATCGCCGCATCGAGAGCATATAGGCGGACCATGTTATAGTCCAGCCGTTTGGAGTGATACAGGTTGAAGATGTCCTCGTACGCTATGAAGAACACATCTGCGGGGTCTTCCTGGACGAAGTCCACCAACTCTTTTGGCACCTTGACCGAGAACGCCGGGTAACCTGGGTTCTTCTCTTTAAGAAGGGTCTCCTCTAGATACAAGATATTATTCTGCAAAGTAATCATGGGTCCTTCTGCAAGGCGGAGCATGTCCCCGGACAAGATAGATTTACCAGCTTCATGAACTCTGGAGTAGCCTTGTGGATTCGTGTCTTCAGGACCCCGGATCTTAGGATCTTGCTGGCTCGCAGAGTATGCTTTTCTCTTCCTTTGATGACTCTTCTTTTTCTTCTTCTCTGGGGATTGTGGGGGTGCAGTGAACCCCGCTTTAACTGTTTCTTTCAGTGTGGTAGGGTGAAAATGTTACCCGGTTGAGCTTGATGATCGCCGGCATCCGGAGGCGTGTCGGTGAAGGCCAGGCGCTGTGTGCATGAAGTGGGACGAGCAGGTTGAATGTGGTGGTCGCGGAAGGGTTCTTCATCCATAAGAGGCATGAACATATCATCCGCGGCGGCGCCAGTGTTGATGTAGTCATCGACGTTTACATCATTATCATCATCCTCCTCAACATTGTCGTCGTTGCCACCAAGTTGAGGTGCAACGGCTTTGTCCTAAAACATAAACAATAGCACATCCGTTAGTCGGGAAAGTCGGAAAGTCGGGGAATTCGGAAAGTCAGAACTAACCTTGGACGGTTGCGGGGAAGACGTTCCCAACAACTGTTTGTGGCGGTTGGTGGCGGCGATGACCGGCGGCGGTAGCTTCCGGCCGGCGGTGGGGGCGACCGGCGGTAGCTTCCGGCCGGCGGTGGCGGCGACCGGCGGTTCCGTCTGGGTGGTGGTGACGGCTGCTTGTGGCGCCGGTTCATCCGCAGCATCTTTTTTTGTCCGCCTCGGCGGGGGCCGAACGATCGGGGCTCGGGGCCTCGAGGTGGCGCCGCCGGTGCGCCTGGCCCCTTGAAGAACATCCCCAAGACGAATTTGGGTCTTCGGCCATTCCAGCATCCACTGCCCGCATTCGCCAAGCTTCATGTGTTTCTCGGCTCCCTGAGGTTGCTTAGGGGGGTCGATGTCACAGAACTCAGGCAGTACCTCCTTCACATTTACTTTCATCACGAGCTCGCTCATTCGGACGTTGTGGATATCGCGGGTCAAAGGTTGTACGGTCGAGGCCCTTGCGACTTCCTTCAACTCGCCGTCGGTACCCACCCTATGCAGGAGTATGCAAGGCATGTCCTGGGAGTCAACACATAGCGGGCACCATGAGATAAGGCATATATAGTCTCACACACAATGTATCATACATATTCATGATCATACATATATATGTTTCCATTGCCTCACACACACATACTAATTAGTTACCTTGGTGACGGCGTTGAGCTCGGCTAATGTCGAGACAAGGGCGCCGGTGCCGGCGGCCGGCCTATCAATCTCCGGCCGCTCGTGTGCATTATCATTATTCTCCGGCGTTGGTGTATGTTGCTCCACGGCAGGGGGCACCGGTGGGGTCGGCAGGACCGGCGACACGTTATTGCTGGAGGTGCTGCCGGCGAAGCTGGGCACGTGTATCGGCCCCTGTTGACCTCCCGCATGCCAAGCAGTTATCCCCTGCACCAATGCATCGGGTAACAAAGCCCGGAGCTTCTCTTCCACCTTCTCGGCCACTAGCTTGTCCACCACGCTGGAGTCCACCTTCTCGGCCTCTAGTGCGTCCAGCTTCTTCCTTAGCTCGAGAACCTCGGCTCTATCTTTAGCCGGCTTCCTCCTCTCCTTTTTCTTCTCGGTGTCCGTGCTGTAGTACTCGGTGAACTTCATCGCCGTACCAAAGCCGGTCACACGGCCAGCTGACGTCGGCGGCTTTGACTTGTCCCTCCCCTTGTAAACGTTCATCACCCGGTTGAAAGTCGTGTCCCACGGGCCGGCCGGAGGCTCCTGGGACGACGGGCCGGCCTCAGCCTCAATCTCCAACTCAGCCGCCTGCGGACAAAGGAAATAAACGTGAACCCATGTAGAAATCAACGCAAATGGACTTTGAGATATCCGCGGTAATTAAGTTTCTTACCAGCTTTTTCTCGAATTCCAACACATCTTCATAGTCGGTAACGAATTCCCCCGTCCCCGGCTTCAGATAGTAGCGGGACCGAACAAAGTTCCTAACTTGCTCGTCCGTGAATTTATGCCACGGGTTCTCTTTCCCAAGTCTCGCAACCTCGGCATCCTCCTTGTCCCAAACGGGCTTTTTTCCTGCGTAACCGCCGCTTCCCAAATGGTGGTTACCTAAGTTCAGTGCCCGCATGTTCTTCCCCCACTCGGTCCATTTTTCAGCCTCCGGAGATGACAAGGATGCCTTGAATATATCGAACTCGTCTTTCTCGAGGTACGGCTCTTTGGCACTGATCTCCTCCCAGCTAAGACCCTTTTCAAGAATCTTCGCCTTCACCCGGCCTCTCCAGCTTGTCAAGGCGGTGTTCATCTTCGTGATGGCGAAGTTGTCCACCTTTTTGTTTCCATCAGCCGGGAAAATATATCGTTGGTGAAGCTTCTTGAGGAGGTCATTGCGCAAAGCCTCATTCTCCGGATTCCTGAGGTCATACGTGTTGATCGATGCGTTTCCCGGAGGATGCACCCTAGTTGCATGCCGTACCCTTTTGCGATGTCCCTAGGCTCCAGTGGTTGGCCACTTAAGGAGACCTTAGTGAACGTGTCTGTGATGTTGCCGACCGCTTGCGGTGTCCGGTCCTTCCTCGGCTTCTTAAGCCTCTTAGCAGGCCTCTTAGCAGGCGGGTTACTACCACCACCGCCATCCGTGTGGTCGCCACCCCGACATCCGTGCTGGTGGGTTCTCCATCGGTGGTGGTGGCTTCGGCAGACTCTAACTGAAAGTCACCATCGCCGTCACGAGCCAGTTCGGCGGCCTCCGCATCCTCCATCTGCGGGTTCAATTCCCAGAACGATACGTTCTTTTGTCTAGCTTGTTCTTCGACGCTCATGTGCTTCTCAGAAGGGCCGGCCTCGGATGACATGTTTGCACTACATTAAAAAGAGGCAAAATGTTAGTACAACAAATAAAACAAAAGCATCACTTAATTTAGTACTAAGATACCCCGGCCCATGCATTAGCCGCAATACCCCATATGTCCTATTTTTAGCAAAGTCATGCTAAATTTCACGAAATTTTTTGGCATGACCTTTGCTAAAAATAGGACATATGGAGTACCCGAATTTGCCGGAACGGAAGTTAATCGACGTTCCGGCAATCTCAAGGGCCTCACGGGGTACCTGCACAAGCATTTCACAAAATAATGGCCGGCATAGCTGGCCGGCAACAGCATCACAAACAACACATTTCCCGCCGGCCGGCATCTCCGGCCGGCATCTCCACGACACGATGGTCGGAGCACAAACAACCACGTACGACACGATGGTCGTGGACACATATCCATAATTTCTCACCACTTGTCGACGAGCTCCAGAACAGTAGCGTCGATGTCTCCTCTTCAAACTGCATAGTACATAAACATGTCAAAACTTGTGAACAAATATTGCTTGCTCCCGCATATTTAGTTTGTACATGTATCACATTTTGAAATGTGCATATGAGTTGTTTTGCAAATTTCCTAGCAGCAAACAATTTTGTTTCTTCCATTCCCTCTTGCAACATAGCATTATTTTCTTACCAAATAATCTCTGAACTTAAATGACTGCTCCAGTCATGTCATTAGCAGGCATAACAAGTTGTGTTGTGTTGCTCATGTCATATAGAAAAATACCATAGACAGTGACCATTATTTTGAAGGAATGATACATTAGTAATGCGATGGATCCCCTCTGTACATGGAAGACAGAAACACTTCCAGAGCAGCAAGAGGCAACATCAGACAACGCATAGACAGTGACCACATCTAAAGCAAATGCACAAGAACAACCCACCAAAGCAACTCCAACACCATGCATACAAGTCGCCATCACCAAAGAAAATGAAGTTGGCTGCTAGCTCTGCCGCAGTGAGACAGCAACTAACCTAGCAATTAGCAAGCAACTAACCTAGTTTCGGTTTGTAATTTCTCCAAACACCTTGTAGGCAGGATTTCAGAAGGGGAGGGAGGAAGGGTGAAGGGGAAGCACCTGGCGCAAGGAAGGGGAGGGAGAGGGTGGCGACGTCGTGGAGGTGCAGCCGGTGTCGGCGTCGTGGAGGGCGGCGCCAATGTCGGCGTCGGCGTCGGCGAGGGCACGGGCGCACGGCAAGGGCACGGGAGCACGACGAGGGCACGGGCGTCGGCAAGGGCACGGGAGCACGAGCGTCGGCGAGGTGCTCGGGCGCGTGGTGGGCTGCGTCGGAGCACGGGCGCGTGGTGGACGTCGACGGCGAGGAGCACGGGCGCGTGGTGGACGTCGACGGCGGTTTGTGACTTGGGGAAATTTGGAACGAAGAGGTAGGCGCGGCGGCGGGCCCACATGTAAGTGGGAGTAAACAAATTCTGTGGCGCACCGTCGGTGGGATGCGCCACAGAATTCTCAGGATTCTGTGGCGCATCGCCCAAAGGGTGCGCCACAGAATAAGTTGGCCTGGAACTGGGGCAGGGAGGGGCGGGCCCACATGTAAGTGGGCGCAGCGTATTTCTGTGGCGCACCGTGGGAAGGATGCGCCACAGAACTGTCAGGATTCTATGGCGCATCTTTTGGAGTGGTGCGCCACAGAATAAGTTGGCCTGGAACTTAATTTTTTTTCTTTAAAATATTTTTGGTTCAAAAAATACACACAATGTTTTTGGTACATATTCAATTCATTGAATACATATATATGGTCTTGCATTGTCCCACATACAATGTCTCATACATATTCATGATCATACATATAAATTCATCCATTGTCTCTCACACACACATACAAATTAAAATACACCAAAAAAGTCTCTTCTTCGTCTCGGTTCCGCGAGCTAGTTTCTCTTCTTTCCCTTCTTCGCGGTTGAAAACTTTAGGCCGGTGACCTTGAGATTTCTTCGCGTGAACGGACAACCTTTAGGTAGGGAGGTCTTCCTTCTTTGTGTACTAGTAGTAGGCATGTCGAAGAACTTGTCGAATTCCTCCTCGATCTTTGGCTCGTTGTCCAAGTCTTGCTCGGTGGCGCCTCCTTCCATTCCGATGATGCTCCTCTTGCCCCTCCTCACGACAACACGGCTAGGCTTTGACGGGTCGGTAATGAAGAAGCATTGCTCAACTTGGCTAGCGAGTACCCATGGCTCATTTTTCGCGGAGGCGTTCTTCGATTTGGCATCGGGTATTACCATGGTGGTGAAATACCGGCCTTCTTTGACGACGTCCTTGGCCCATCTTACACGGAACATTGGCACCACCTCTCCACAGTAGTTGAGCTCCCATATGTCCTCAATCCTTCCAAGTATCTTTCCTTGACAGTAGCCTCCTCATCGCCGTATGATAGCATAGTTACTCCTGAGTTTTGATATTCCGACATCTTGTCCTTTTCCTCGGTGTAGAATCTGTAGCCGTTGATGTCGTACGCCTGATAGGTCTTTACGTTATGCGAGGGACCCCGTGATAAGGAGAATATGAGTTTTTCATCTTCCGTAGATGGCGGTTTCCTCTTTGCTAGCTCCATTTGCTTTTGCTTGAACCAACGCGTGAAGCTGGCGTTGTGCTCTCTGGTTACGTCTCCCTTCTTCCTCGGCCGGCCCAGTTTGATGTAATGTTGCTCGAGTAAGCATTTGTGCTGTTCCACCCAAGTTTCGATCAACTGTAAGTGTTGTAGCGCGACCCGGTGAGCCCTGTCGTAGTCGTCCTTTCGACCCTGCATGCTGACAAAGATTGAGCTGGCGCCCTCTCGGTGACCATATCCATTGAGCCTGTCGAAGTGTTTCCTCGTGGGCAGACCTGCATCCTGGTTCTCGTTGCTTAGATAATTCTGGCAGAAGGAGATGCACTCGTAGGTTAGAAAGCCCTTGGTCATGCTTGCGTCTGGACGGGCCCTGTTGCGAACGTATCCTTTCATGACACCGTTCATCCTTTCGAACGGCATCATGTAGTGCATGAACGTTGGCCCTAGCTGCCTGATGTCATCAACGACATGGAGAAGGAGATGCACGCATATATCAAAGAATGCTGGCGGGAAGTAAATCTCGAGCTCGCATAGTACCAGCTCGATCTCTTCTTGTAGCCTGTCGAGCTGCTTCACCCCGATCGACTTCCTGTTGATGACGTCGACAAAGTTGCAAAGGGCAAGCAGCGTATCACGGACGTGCTCGTCCATTATCCCTCGAATCGCAACGGGAAGTATCTGCGTCAACAACACGTGACAGTCGTGAGACTTCATCCCGCTAAACCTCTTCTTCTTTCCGTCCAGATATCTGCTTATCTGTCCCGCGTAACCATTCGGAAATTTGACTCCTAGAAGACACCTGTAGAATTGCTCGAGCTCCTCCGGACTCATAGTGAAGCACGTAGCGGGAAGCACCACAGTGTTCTTCTTTACCCTTTTGCCGCGACCTTGAGTCCCTTCCGTCTGATCATCATCATCATCGTCATCGCTATCGGGGGCCTGAAGATCTTTCCTGACACCAAGCCATTTCAGATCGTATCTTGCTTTCGTCCCATCCTTGGTCTTTTCCGGCATGTTGGAAAGAGTGCCAAGCAGACTCTCGGTGACATTCTTCGTAATGTGCATCATATCGAGGCTATGTGGCGTCTTGAGGAACTTCCAGTAGGGCAAGTTGTGGAAAACAGCCCTCGCTTTCCATACACCCAGCAGCGGATCTACCTTCGGTCGTTTCTTTCCCGGCGCAGGGCACTCCTCCCAATTATTCAACAGCTCGTCGATTTCTGTGCCGCTCCTCGGGATCGGGGGTCCTTCGGGCTCGTCCTTACCATTAAACAGGTCACCGCGTTTCCTCCACGGGTGATCCATGCGAAGCCACCTTCGAGCCCCTGGGTACACGGTTTTCGAAGACCCGGGATTCCTTGGTAGCTGGAGATGCGGGGTCTTATCCATGCACCTGAATCCGTGGCCTACCTGGGCCGATACATATGAGCAACCAGGATAGTCCTGCACCGTCGTGAGCAGCGCGGCTCTCATTGGGAAATAATCTCCAGTGTAGGCATCCCACGTACGGGCTGGGGTCGCCCACAACGTGGCTAACTCCTCTTCCAACAGCGCGAGATACGTATGTATGTGGACACCTGCTTGTTTCGGCCCCTGAATGAGAAGACTCATGTGAATATACCTTTGCTTCGTGCACAACCACGGGGGAAGGTTGTAAGGCCATACAAACACGGGCCATGTGCTATGCGTGCTACTCTGGTTGCCGAACGGATTGAGTCCATCGGTGCTCATACCGAGCCTGACGTTCCTTGCGTCGCCTCCGAAATTTCCGACGGCGTCCAACTCTTGCCACTGGCCAGCGTCTGAAGGGTGTGTAAGGATCCTGCCCTTCTCCGGATCTTCTTCAGGCTTCTCCCTTTCCGCGTGCCATTGCATGAGCTTTGCTTCCTTAGGGTCCACGAAGTACCGCTGCAGACGGGGAGTGATAGGAAAGTACCATACCACTTTGTGAGGACCTTTCTTCCCATGGCTCTTGTATCGTCCTTGGCCGCACACCGGACATGTGGTTCTGTCCTCGTACTCGCCCCGATAAATTGCGCAATCATTGATGCAGGCGTGGTATTTAACGTGCGGTAGGTCAAGAGGGCACACGACTTTCTTGGCCTCCTCGATACTAGTTGGCAATGTGTTCCCCTCGGGAAGACGCTCGTGGAAGAATTTCATGTTCTTGTTGAAGCTCACGTCGGTCCATTTGTTTCCCGACTTCATCTCCAGAGCATCAAGCGTTACTTGCAAGCGCGTATCCTGTGGCCGGCACCCTGGATACAACGGAGTCTTCCCGTCTATCTCCATTTGCGCCAGCTTGGCTTTCTCTCTAACGGTCCTCGCCTCCTTGAGGAGCAGTTCTTGAACATGAGACTCCATCAAGGCCGACATTAGCGAGCTCTGCGGCGTGTTCGCGTCTTCTCCACCACCATCTACTCCTTCATCATGACCATGTCCGTCGGCATCTCCTTCGTCACGATCATCTTGCCCGCCCTCGTCTTCAGGCGCAACATTTGTTGTCGGCGCAACATTTGCTGTCGGCGCTTCATTGAAGCCTTCCATGAAACCGCGCCTGAGCAGGTGTTCCTCCAAGTGTCCGGAATCAGGGTCGATCCATCTCACAAATTTGCAACTTCTACACGGACATCGTATGTGGCGCTTGTTGCACCGAATCATTTCCGCCTTCGCTTCTTCCTTGTAGTTGTTGATTCGACTGGAGCTCATCTTCATGACCATGGTCGCCTACGCGGTATACATATAGAGTATGTGTTATTAAGTCGGAAATGTTCGACGAAAAAATTCGGCATGACTTCCCCTAGAAGTAGGACATATGTGGTGCAAAAATTTACCGAAATGGAAATGAATCAACATTTCGGCAAACATCCATGCACCACGCCGGCGCAACACAACAACAAAAGGCAACAACATGCACAACACACACAAGCTTCATGTACACACATATTCATCCAACAATACTCACCTAGTAGATCTAGATCCGTTGCCGAGACGTGACCGTGATCGATGAGAGAGAGTGTGTGGTGATGGAGAGAAAATAGTGGACAAAAAGAGAGGAGGAGAATATATATGGAGGCTCTCCCCAAGCCCTCACCAATTATATGTCAAACAAATTAGGTTTAACAACAAATAATGGATAATAGGATGGTCAAAATGCCATGGGAGAGAGGAGGAGCTCGAGCTAGATGCATGGGGGGAGAATGAAGAAGGTCACATGGGGAAAGTGGGTGTTGCCACCTTTTTGTGGATCTGGCCGACATTCTGTGGCGCACCACCCACCGTGCGCCACAGAATGTTCACTTTCTGTGGCGCATGGTTTCTGGTGCGCCACAGAAAGATAACATTCTGTGGCGCATGGATACGGGTGCGCCACAGAATGTTTTTTTCTGTGGCGCACCAGCCACGCTGCGCCACAGAAATTGCCCAGATGGACCTAGCTCCAATGATTGCACGTGGGACCCACAGGATATCTGTGGCGCATGGGTACACATGCGCCACAGAAGTCTGACTTTCTGTGGCGCATGGGTCCATGCGCCACAGAAAACCAACTTTCTGTGGCGCATGGCCAACATATGCGCCACAGAAAGGCCAAATATTTTGTGGCGCACCACCTTCCATGCGCCACAGAAATATTTCTGTGGCGCACCAATTAAGGGTGCGCCACAGAATGTCAACCTACCTATAACCCTTTTCCTACTAGTGGCTTTCATAAAAAACCGGGCAATCCATGACAACTTTGTCTTTGTCAGAGCACAAGCAAGACTATTTCGTCAGAAAAAGATGCCGGCTCTCCTCCTGAAGCTTGACCTGCAGAAAGCTTTTGACTCCCTATCTTGGGAATTTCTGTTGGAAATACTGGAAGCAAAGGGTTTTGGACAGCTGTGTAGAGACTGGGTTGCATGCCTTCTGAGAACAACCTCCCCCAAGATACTAGTCAATGGAGAACTGACCGAGAGCTTATTTCACCGCCGTGGCCTCCGTCAAGGCGATCCACTCTCACCACTGCTGTTTGATTTAGCCACTGATGTCTTGGCTGAGTTGTTTGCTATAGCTGACCGAAGGGGGACGTTACGTACCAACAGGTACCCCCAACCAAAGGGCAGACTTGCCATGTACGCTGACGACCTCGTCATTTTCGTTGAACCTGAAGAAGATGCACTCAAATCAATCAAGTTAATCTTGCAGTGCTTTGGTGAGGCCTCCGGGCTGCTCACAAACTACTCTAAAAGATCCCTCATTCCAATTCAATGTGATCATCTTGATGTTGCATCTCTTGCTGATTGCTTGCAATGTCCCATTCAACAATTCCCCAGCCAGTACTTGGATTGCCACTCTCTGACCGACGTTTGCGCAAGGGTGATCTGCAGCCTGCCATTGACAAGCTTGCTGGAAAGGTGAAAGGTTTGAATAAGGGGAATTTCTCCATTGATGCCCGCCTGCTTTTGGTCAAACATGTGTTATCAGCCATGCATATCTACCAACTGTTGGTCATTGATCCACCTACCTGGCTCATCAAAATGATCGACAAGTTACGCCGTGGATTCCTCTGGAGCAACGACGAGCTGGCCACAGGTGGGTGATGTCTCGTTCGCTGGGCTGCCATCTGCCGGCCCCACGAATTTGGGGCCTCGGCATCATCGATCTTGACCGCAAGGCAGTGGCCCAGAGAGTTCGTTGGCTCTGGCACTCTTGGAACGAGCCCAACAAAAGATGGTCAGGTCTACCACTAAACATTGACAAGCGAGCTCGCAACCTCTTCAACACAGCAGTTTCCTTCCAGCTGGGAGACGGCGAGAAAATCCTGTTCTGGCATGACCCATGGCTTAGTGGCCGCTGCTTCGACGTCTTGTTGCCGGACCTGTTCAAATTCTGCACCTTGAGGAATGTGACAGTAGCTACTGCTCTCAGGGATGACAAATGGCTCTGCCACTTCAAGCGTGACATGACACACGATGCTTTGCATCAATTCCTTTAGGTTCACGGCATGCTTGAAGGCATTCAGCTCACGGAAAATGTCCCTGACCAAGTGTCTTGGCGGTGGTCCACAGATGGATCCTACTCAGCTGCTTCCGCTTACAGAATGCAGTTTGAAGGTTCAACGAGATGCAACTACAAAGAGGTGATCTGGAATAGTGAGGCGCCACTGAAATGTCGCATTTTCAGCTGGCTTGCGATCCAGGGCAAATGCCACATGGCAGACACTCTGCAGAAAAAAGGCTGGCCACATAATGCCGCATGCGTCCTCTGCCTTAGCGAGCCAGAAACTGCACTGCGCCTGCTTGCCACTTGCCCGATCACTGCAAGGCTATGGTGGAAGATACTCGCAACTGCGAATTTGCCGGCGGGCTTGGCGTCAAACCCTGCAACCAGCAACCTGTTTCTGGCTGGCCACATAATGCCGCATGCGTCCTCTGCCTTAGCGAGCCAGAAACTGCACTGCGCCTGCTTGCCACTTGCCCGATCACTGCAAGGCTATGGTGGAAGATACTCGCAACTGCGAATTTGCCGGCGGCCTTGGCGTCAAACCCTGCAACCAGCAACCTGTTGTCCTGGGTTACGACCACTCGTCAGGCCCAGCCGGCCGCTCTGAGGAAGAGTTGGATCTCTTTGGTTCACCTTGCCCGGTGGACCATCTGGAAGGAGCGCAATTCAAGAATTTTTCAGGAAAAAGCAACAACTTTTAGCGGCCTGTTCGACTGCATACTACAGGACGCAATGCAATGGAAAGAAACGGGCAAATCTGGTGTCGCAAACCTATTGCGCAGACCACGGGAGCCCGACTAAGTTTTAGTGTTTCCTAGTTACTTTACCGATGTGCTGTTCTAGAGTTAGCTAGCTTAGCTTTGTGTAATTTTACTTACGGTTCTGTACATCTTGTACTTCTCTTCTATATTAAATAAGAAAAGCAGGCCCCTGCCTTTTCGTCAAAAAATACTTACGTCATCATACTATATATACATGCATGTAGGAATTCACCTCACGTTGGGTTATCGGTGATACGTACGGAGAAGATGAGCTTTTCTACTTTGCAATAACAAGATACATGCATCTTATAAAACTAAGCATCGAGAGATAGTGAAGAACCCAAAGAAGCAGTTGAAGAACTAAGCCACATAAGCCTGTGAATTGTGCCTTTGTGTTGTTGTCTTTTTGTGACACTATTTATCATTTTGATTTGTCTTTTTATCCGTATATATATTTTGAATTTGGTTCTAACAACTGTAGGGATTGTAAACTCTAACCTTGTGAACACTAACAAATTTGTTTTCAAATTTTTAGAAACATGTAAATTTAAATTTAAGTTTGGTGTCATGGTATCATTAAAGGCTAGTATCACTAGATATGTTCTAGAGATAAAAAAATCTTACCCCATTATGGTTGTTTTATAATGGGTGCGCTAATCACAGATTTCTAAGTCAGTATAATCCCTAATGACTGAAGTAACACAAGGGCAGTTCAGTCAGGACACTTGATATGCAGGCAAATCGGGTGTGGAGGTCTGTCTCTTTGTCTATGATGAGTGACATGGGTCAAAGATTCGGGGGCCAGGTCAGAAGGCGAATAGCCGGGGGAAGCAGCGGTCGGAACACGCGTGGGGGTCAAAGATTATGTGGAGCATCAGCTTAATCAGTTGACTGAACATTATGGTTGACGAGAACTCACGCAACAAACAAAATCAAAGCTTGCTCGCATCGCATGGATGAACGTTGGGTGAGTATCTATCCAAAATTGGGCAAAATCCATTGACGTAGTACGAGTGCCACTTATGTTGTGTGTTTTTTCTCTATCCAATGTTAATTTTCCTCTTCGTCGTATCTTCTGTTTTGAGAGAATCTTCATCGTATCTTATTTTCGCAAGTGCCATAGTAGTAGGTAAGACCTCGAGCGGGTTGATTCAACTGCGAGACAAACGGGCCATCGAAATAATTTCATCATTCATGCATGCATTTTTTTCGCGGGGGTAATTTATGAACGCAGCCACTATTTGTTGCTACTTGCGAGCTGTAGCACGCGCTTGTCCAATTGAGATCCGCGATTTGCTGCGGCCCAGCAACCTCGTTTTTCTTTTTCTTTTCGTTTTTCTGTTTCTTTCCTTGGTCTTTTTTCTGTTAGTATTTTTTTTGCGAATTCGTCTTATTCCACTTTTATTCGTATGAAATTTTTCCAAATATGCGTATTTTCACAATAGAACATTTTTTAAAATATGAATAATTTAAAAATCTGAACATTTTAAAATCTAAACTCATGTAACCTGCCGACCTAAGACACGACCAAACCTAGCCAAACTAGGAAACCCATCCTAAGTACACACGTACAAACCTACTAGTACTAACATGTAACCTTACCGAATAAATCATGCTAATTCCAAATTAGACTCAAACACATTAAGGCAAGATTAGCTAACAATATGTGTGTCAAGATAAGCCGAATAGGGGAGATGAAGATCTTGTGGAGTTGCCTAGGCAGCAGCAATTAAGAGTTTTACTATTAGACCGAGAGCAACACACTAAAAGCTTGTTCATATATTTTTGGCAACCTTTTTCAGCCTTTCAAAAGTGATGTCTCTGTTGAGAATTTAGTCAATTGTTCGATTAAATTAATCCAATAGTAAATCATGATCATGACAAAAGTAGTGCTGATAACATACTGAAACTTGATGATAGAAATACGTACTAGACAAATAGTAGAAACATCTACGCATATGACTAGTACTGTAGTCATGGAAATAATCAGGAGAGGGATAAACATGTTATACCCTCCAGTAGGCCAGTTGGCCGCAGCAGCGGAGGTGGTGGCCTCGTCGGCGATCCTCTTGTCAGCAGCAGCCTTCTCCTTGTCGGCGTCGGTGTCCATGGCGATGACGAAGGCGACGCGGAAGTAGTTGACACAGGTGTAGTCAAAGGAGACGAACAGGAGCGAGCAGTCGCGTAGGAGACGCTCCCCAAAAACCTAATCGCCCCTCTCCCATATAGGATCTAGAGAGGCGGAGTTTCGGAGGCCTGCTCTCCCGTCAGCCGTGTACGCGGTGGACGGGATGGGATCAGCGGAGGCAGCAACAGCGAGAGGAACTATGGTGGCGGCGCGAGCAGATGTAATCTGTTGTGTTATGCGCTGGAGAGGAGCGACCTCTCTTATATGGGCACACACACGCACACTGAAGTCCAACGGAAATACAAGCTATTAAGAGGAGAATAAAAGACTGCTAACGGCCGTACTTAAGAGCATTTATGACAAAACGTTTCAGCTCAAATTCATTCTCCATTAAGCGCAATAAATTCTGAAACTCCCGTACTTTATAGCACTTAAGACGGAGGTTTCAGCTCTCAATGAATTCTGAAAACTCCCGTACTTAAGAACATTTAAGACAGACGTTTCAACTCATATTTATTTTCCATTAAGACAAACATTTCAATTGACCGCATGACAGCATGGGCCTTTAGGGATTTTTCTGGAATTGTTATATGCTAATATTTCAACAATATTTCAGCAATCCCCCACCAGATCTCAAAGACCCATGATGTTGTTCTCTGTTCCAAACACTGTTTTGATATACCAGTATTTTCAGTGGAGACCTGTTAAGGTTGAGCTCCACCTAGAACGAATAGCTACACTCCTTCACAACTGACAATGGACTATGCCTTGAATTGTCAATTTGGCGTAAAGTAGTTTCGCCAAACGTCTTACCAGTACTAGGCTACCGAAGGCTGACCCCTCGGGTGGAGCATATTAGTCACACTCTGACCTATTCATGAACTTCCTAGAGATCAACCCAATCTCATAGACTGTGACCAGCAGTCTGGCTCATATATGTGTGTTCCTCCAAAGATCGCTCTGTAGGATAGCGTCTTGCTTATACAAAAACTTGGAACACATTAAGACAAACGTCTACCTGCCATACAGTTACCGAGAGTAGTGCATCTCCAACGGAGTGGGTTAGTAAAAGTATACTCTGCTCAGTCAACCACTAGCTTGTTTTCCCAGTTCCTACTTCACGGGATCTCCGATCACATAGGTTGGGTTACTACCATGGCAACTCATGTGGGTTTCATCCCTATCTCCCTCGATGCATTTTCTATCAGAACACGTGATAGACCTTTAGTAAAGGGATCTGCCAGATTCTTAGCCGACTGGATATAATCCAGCGCTATCACTCCGAAGTTTCTCAAATGTCTGACAGCTTTTAATCTCATTCTTATATGTTTATTAGACTGCATGTTGTCCTTTGAACTCTTGACCTTGGTAGATTGTCACAGTTCATAAGGATAGCCGGAACTGGCTTTTCAACCACATGCAAGTCCATCAACAGATCTCGAAGCCATCCTGCTTCGACACCAGATGTGTCCAATGCTGTTAATTCTGCTTTCATTGTCAATCTCGTCAGGATGTTTGCTTGCAAACTTCCAGAAAACAGCACCACCTCCAAGGGTAAACACATAACCCGTTGTGGCTTTCATCTCATCAGCATCAGAGATCCAATTCGCATCACAATAACCTTCAAGCACTGATGGTCTTCCAGTATAGTGAAGTCATAATTCTCAGTACCTTTTAGATAGCGCATAATTCTTTAACAGCACGCCAATGTACATCACCCGGATTGGAAACAAACCGACTCAGTTTGCACACAACAAACATGATGTCAGGCCTTGTAGCGCTCGCTAGGTACATGAGTGAACCAATTACTTGAGAGTATCTCAGCTGATCCTTAGCTGTGCCTGTGAACTTTCGAATCTGCACACTAGGATCATATGGTGTTGGAGAAATTTTGCAGTCTGAATATCCAAAGCGACCAAAATCTTCTCAACATGTGGGATTGCAACAGTGTAATCCCACCTTCATTATCTTTCAGTAGCTTGATGTTCAAAATAACATCAGCCACACCAAGTTCTTTCATCTCAAAGTTCTGAGACGAAAATGACTTAACCTCCTCAATCACTTTGAGGTTGGTCCCAAATATCAGTATGTCATCAACATACAAGCACAGTATAACTCCTTCGCCCCCACCATGGCGATAGTATACGCATTTGTCAGCTTCATTAACAACAAAACCAGCAGAGGTTAAAGTTGTATTGAATTTCTCATGCCATTGCTTAGGTGCTTGTTTCAGGCCATATAAAGATTTCAGTAACTTACACACTTTTCCTTCCTGACCATCTAATACAAAGCCATCTGGCTGTTGCATGTAGATTTCCTCATCTAGCTATCCGTTCAGGAAAGCCGTCTTAACATCATTTGGTGGACGAGAAGACCATGCGAGGCCGCCAAAGAGAGTAATACTCGTATGGTGGTCAGTCTGGCTATAGGTGAATAAGTATCGTAGAATCTTCCTCTTCTTTCTGGGAATAACCCTTGGCCACAAGCCTAGCCTTGTACTTTTCAATTGTACCGTCGGGCCTAAGCTTCTTTTTGAACACCCACTTACATCCCAATGGTTTACAGCCATAGGGACGTTCAGTAATTTCCCATGTTCCGTTAGCCATGATGAAGTCCATCTCGCTACGGACCGCTTCTTTCCAGAAATCAACATCTGGAGATACATAAGCCTCTGAAATAGAAGTGTGAGTATCATCCACAAGGTACACGAGGAAATCGTCACCAAAGGACTTTGCAGTCCTCTGTCTCTTGCCCCTACCAACGGTTTCCTCGTCATCCTTCTCAGGATTTTCATCATGTGTTTGTTCATAATATTCCATAGGAATGGCAGGTTCAGGAGTCTTATCAGATTCCTGTCTAGAAGTGCTAGGCATATCTCTCATAGGAAAAATATCCTCAAAGAATGTAGCATCTTTAGACTCCATAATTGTACCGACCTTCACGTCAGGAACCTCAAATTTCACTACTAGAAATCTATAGCCGACGCTATTCTTAGCGTAGCCCAAATTAACACAATCCACAGTCTTTGGTCCAAGCTTACGCTTTTTGGGGATCGGCACATTGACTTTCGCCAAACAGCCCCAAGTACGTAAGTATGAGAGTGTCATGCTTCTCTTCACCCATTTCTCATATGGAGTGATTTCATTGTCTTTTGTCGGAACTTTATTCAGGACATCACATGACGTCAATATAGCGCTCCCCCCACCATGCCTTGGATAAACCCGATGTATCTAACATGGCGTTAACCAAATCAGTTAGAGTACGGTTTTTTCGTTCGGCAACACCATTTGATTGGGGCGAATAGGGAGGCGTCCTCTCATGAATAATACCATGTTCCGCACAGAAAGAATCAAACTCATTAGAGAAGTACTCTCCACCACGATCTGACCGGATTCGCTTAATTTTCTTTTCAAGTTGATTCTCAACTTCTGCCTTATAGATTTTAAAGTAGTGTAGAGCCTCATCTTTGGTGCTTAACAAATATACATAGCAATATCTAGTGGAATCATCTATCAGAGTCATGAAGTATCTCTTTCCACCTTCAGTCAACACACGATTCATCTCACATAGATCAGAATGTATGAGTTCTAACGGTGCCAAGTGTCTCTCCTCCGCAGCCTTATGGGGCTTGCGAGGTTGCTTTGCTTGTACACACGAATGGTATTTAGAACCTTTGGCTAAAGTGAAACTTGGGATTAAATTCAATTTCACTAGCCGCGTCATACAACCGAAACTAATGTGACAAAGACGTGAATGCCAAACTTCTGCTTCATTAACATTCGAATGAATATTATTCATGACTTTATTACAAAAATCAGCGAGAAAAAAGCGGAACAAGCCTCCGCATTCATAGCCTTTTCCAACAAACAGTCCATATTTCGTAACAACTAGTTTATTAGACTCAAATACCAACTTAAACCCTTCTCTACATAGAAGGGAGCCACTAACGAGATTCTTCTTGATGGCGGGGACATGCTGCACGTTCTTGAGCTGCATGATCCTTCCCGAAGTAAACTTCAGATCGACCGTGCCAACACCAAGAACAGAAGCACTTGCGCCATTCCCCATCAGTACGAATCCGTTCCATGTGACCTAATAAGAAGAAAACAATGAGATGTCAGAACATACATGAATATTTGCACCTGTGTCAATCCACCAATCATTAGACTGACAAACAGAAAATACAGTAAACAAATTACCGTACCCAGATGCACCATTCTCATTGTTGCTCACAATCATGTTGACGGACTTGGAGTCCTGTCCTGGTTTCTTGAACTTCTTTGGGCACTTGGGCGCCCAATGTTCCTCTGAACCACATGTGAAGCAGGCTCCTTTCTTCTTATCCTTGTTGAAGGGCTTCTTGTCCTTCTTCTTGAAGTCGGTATTCGGTTGGACACCAAATTTCCCCTTGGGCTTGTGGAAGTTGGAGTTCTTCTGTACAAAATTGGCAACAGAAGTTCCCTCGTTCCCTTTTCCATGCGAGTCCTTTGCTCTCAAATTCTGCTCGACACTCAGATGGCCGATGATATCCTCAACTGAGAAGCTCAAGCTCCTTAGCGATGCACTGTATCTCATGAGCTTGTTCCAATACAGAACGGTTTTCAACCATCTTGTAATCGTGGAACTGCTCTATAGTGTACATCTCGCTTCCAGCATCAGTTGCGCCGAATTTAGATTCGAGCGTCTCCCACAAGTCCTTGGCAACCCGCACATGTAAATATGAATCAACCAACTTATCTCCGATCACGCTCAGAACGGTTCCAACAAAGACGACGGTGGCTTCCCTAAACACCTTCTCCTGTTCAGGAGCAATCGTTCCAGTGGGAGTAACACCGGCGACCCAGAACACGTTCATCGCAGTGAGCCATAAGGTGGTTTTGGTTTGCCAACGCTTAAAATATGTCCCCGTAAACGGGGCAGGTTTCAGTGCAGCAGCAAAACCTTGGATCGAAAATTGCCTACACAAATTAGGTTTTTGGATTGTTGAGAATTTAGTCAATTGTTCGATTAAATTAATCCAATAGTAAATCATGATCATGACAAAAGTAGTGCTGATAACATACTGAAACTTGATGATAGAAATACGTACTAGACAAATAGTAGAAACATCTACGCATATGACTAGTACTGCAGTCATGGAAATAATCAGGAGAGGGATAAACATGTTGTACCCTCCAGTAGGCCAGCTGGCCGCAGCAGCGGAGGCGGTGGGCTCGTCGGCGATCCTCTTGTCAGCAGCAGCCTTCTCCTTGTCGGCATCGGTGTCCATGTAACAGCCCACTTTTGGTACTGTAAAATTTGAACCAAATTTTCACTTTTGCTTCTCATACTTGCATCATGGCATCATTTGTTTTATTGCTCAAGTTGAAATCAAGTGAGGAAAAACAAAATTAAAACAAATGGGAGCAATGTCACAAATTAAATTCAATCCTTGCAAGTCCAAATGTGCTTGCTTTGGCAAACCCAAATACAAATGCAAATCATATTTGTCAAGGAAGTTCCAAGGGTTAAAAATTTAATACTTTGCACTGGTTCAAAAATTCAAAAGTAAATTCATTTTAGTTTTACCTAAAATGCCATACACAAACCCTATGAACAAAAGTGTGGCAAAACTTTTTATTTTGCCAAACCAATTTTTGTGGTGCTTCTAAATGATATTTGGAGGCTACATGAATTTTCTCAAATTTTTATAAATTGTTTAAGTGCCTAAATTAAATACTGGAAATGCTACTGAAATTATAAAAGAAACAGAAAAGGGCTTCTTTGTAATAGAAAAATTCAGGCGAGGGGGTTTCCGCAAAACCGTCTTCTCCTTCACGCTGTAGCGACGCACGCCGCGGCCGAGCCGCACCGCCTAGCCACCATGGCGACACGGCGATGCCGGGGCCCCCCTCCCCGCGCCCCCTCGCGCTTAAAGGAGCCGCCAGGCCGCCCGTGCCCTCTGCTCGACACCGCTCCTCTGCCCTCCCTCCCCTCTCCTCCGCGCGCCATGGCCGAACCCTAGCTAGCTGCCGCCGCGCATCGCCAACGTTCGGGAGCTCCCCGAGCAGATCGAAGACCGTCACCTTCTCCGCCGCGTCGTCCTCTCCCTCCTGGTCGAAGGAATCGAAGAGGGGAGCCCGGGATCGACGCATCCGAGCTTGTCTCCTTCCTCGCCGGCCGAAGCTCCGCCGCTCCATTGCCGCCAACCTCGACCTCCTCCGTCCACGCCGGTGGTTCCCACGCGTCTAGGGTGAGCATGCCGTCCTCGGGGACATCTTCTCCCTCCCTCTCTCGCCGTTGTTCGTCGATTCACCGTTAAACCGCCGCCGGCCGCCGCAAGTCGCGGATGTTTCCGTCGCTCCGGCGACCATTAGCTAGCGGCGCCGCCGTACTCGTGTTCCCCGTGCCCGTGCGAGTCCGTAGCCGCGCGTAGTTCTTCCCCTCGTGCCGTAGTTCGCCGGGTCCGTGCTCGACACCGCCGGCGATCACCGTCGCGCGCGTCTGCGACGCCGCGCTCCAGTCAAACCGGCCGCTGGGCCCGCGCGCTTGCGTGGCTGCCAGCGTGGCCGCTGGCCCACCAGTCAGTGGCTGTGGCTAGCCAGCCTCGGTGAAAAACGTTTCGGCGTATTTCCTCTGAGAACTAAAAACTAAAAACAGAATTGCAGATTCAAATCTTTACTTCTAAAATCCATAACAAATTGAAAAATGCTCCAATTTGGATGATTCAAATTCCACATGTTCAGGAAAGTGTGCTCGACATGTTTCTGTCATTTTGACACATGTTAGCTCAAAATAAATTGCCTCTTTAAATGAATTACAGAAAATGCAGAATAAATGGCAAACTTTGAAAATTCATAACTTTAGCTCTGAAATTCCAAATTGAGCAAACAAGGGTCTAAAAATTTGTCTTGACACCTTTACACATCCATATTTTATTTGGACTTAATTGAGCAATTTAAACCCTCTGTATGTTGAAAACACTAAAAATGGCAGTACTGAAATGCCACTGGAAATTCATATTTAATTCAAAAGAATTCCAAAAATGATGTTGAAAGGCTATAAATGTTCAGCAAATCAATAC
Source organism: Poa pratensis (assembly GCA_947311845.1). Classification (NCBI taxonomy): domain Eukaryota; kingdom Viridiplantae; phylum Streptophyta; class Magnoliopsida; order Poales; family Poaceae; genus Poa; species Poa pratensis. The sequence goes on from CAMZMU010000027.1 coordinate 4,243,341, forward strand.
CTAATCAGTAGCATCATTTACATGCATATTTACATGAATTCATAGCACAGGAAAGCATTAAAACAAATATGGGACTTTCTTCTCCCTTGTCAATTTAATTATTTTGCACCCCATTTAAATTGATACATTGGTATAATAATTTCAGTGCATCAAACTTGTCATGTCATCATGTGTATGTGCATTGCATTTGGTTTGCTTGAGTGATATTTGATTGTGTTCTTTCCGGTGTTCTTATGCATCGATAGATCAAGCAGTCGGGGTTTCTCCACAATACCCTGACGACCCGTATTACCAGCCCGTCGAACAAGGCAAGCGTAATCCCCCCTCTGAGCATGTCTCCTCCTATGTTTTCCGCAGATATTTTCTCCACTATAATATTGCATGCGATTCCAAATGTCAATTTGGTTGGATTAGAGTATCCTATTAGATGCATTATGTTTTCCGATGCCATTACCTGTTTCCCTCCTAATATCCATAGGATTGTTGTGTTGGCCTGAGTTAATTATATCCGCTATGTTTATGCTTAGCCATGCTTAGTGAAATGCTTAGTCGTCCGGTGGATATGCTATTGTTGGAACTGTGGTGGAATGTTCGGATGATGGTGGAAAATGGTGGTGACATATAATAACATGTTTAAAGGCGGGGATGAGAGGCCACATGGAATGTGGTGGGTTGTCTCGTTCTCGTCGCCTAAGTGTGAGTTCTCCTCTTGAACCAAGACTGAGCGTGCACCATGCGTGAGGCCTATGCAATTGCAGGAACCCTCATAGACTAAATAGCTCGAGCGGGGCTAGCCAGGGTCCTCTAGTTCGGGCTTCATTTGCGCGTGCGTGATGATGGTGGTATGAACTGAGATGAGGATGGTAGTGTTAGGAAAATGAGTGGCCGTGGGGCGGGGTGATGTGAGCCTGGCAGTCCTACCGCCACTGATGATCCTGGAAAGTCCTTAACGAGGGAGAAGTCGACACCGCTCCCACCCAGCCGGCTTTCCAAGGAAGAGAGCTAATGCGCAGGTAATGGGCCGGACGGTACGCGTGGCAAACATTGTACACCCCTGCAGGGTAAATCTTTTCGAAAAGCCGTGTCCGCGGTTAAGGACGACTTGGGAAGTGAAGGTAGGATCATAGAATAACTTGAACGGAATGATTAAAAACTGAGTACTAGAGGTACTACCAAGAATGCAAGGTTGACTTCCTCGAGGGTGATTCGGGGAGGTGCCTTGTAGACAGTGAGTGATGATGGTGGTTGTTGATGAAGATCAGAAGAAAAGAGTTTACTTCTTACCTCTTTTGAAAATATTCTGATTAGTCGATGCCATTGAGTTATGTTTTTCATAAATAAAATCAGCTTTATGCAAAACAGCCATATAACTTTGAAAGCCTCATCGAGCATATATAGCTCTAATCTTGCGAGTTCGTCGAACTCAACGTCGTTTGCTTATTTCAGAGGAGGACTTCACCGACCTCGAAGGTGGGTTCTTTGTGGACGTCGACGAGTAGTCTGGGGTTCCCAGGTGGCAGCTTGGGACATCCCGGAACAGCTGGCGCTGGAATGTTTATCTGTAGGCCTCTTAGGCCATAATTTGGATCTTGTTGTTTAGAACAACTTATTTCGCTTCCGCTTGATGTACTGTTGGGTCTGTGACCTCTGGTTGTAATATTTGCTATCTTTCTCTATTATAAGAGTTGAACTATAATGCTTTGTGTCGTAGAGTCTGTGATGTGCCAGTTGTTCCACAAGTCTTGATCTCTCTATTATGCATTGAGGGTTGTGCCTGTGTTAAGGCATCAATCGGGGTGTTGCGTTGTTGGTGTGTGGTGTACCCAGCAACGCCTGCCAAAGGTTTTGGCCGGGGATTGGTAAACCCGTAACCTCCGTTGTATCGCTTAACCGGTGACACACAGCATCACTGTATAGTAGTCGGGTCGGGCGCCACAAGTTGGTATCAGAGCAGTACTGCCTGTAGGAAACCCTTCTACTGGTCGATGTTGAGTCTAGTGTTTGTGAAAATATTTTTAACCTAAAAATGAGTTGTGAAAACCATCTTAGGATTCTTTTTACTCCTTATCTGGTTACCCTCTAATCTCGGAGCAATCTTACCTCGATTTGATTTAAAGGTTTTACTCCTTATCTGTTACTTCAAAATGATTAGAAACGGGGTGGGTTCGACCTTTAGTGTTATGTGTCACGTTGCTCCCGCTGCGTTGCAATCCCAAATCAACTCAGATGTTTCTACCGAATCAATCATTTGATCCTTTCTTCGGGTTCTAACCCAAGGACTTGAACATAAGTCCCGGATTGTGCCAACTAGAGTGTGTTAAGTTGTGATTTCTTAACTCTCACTAGTAGCACATGATGCTGATCTTTGACCCAAGTTCTATCTTGTTGACTTCCTTCTCGCAAAGCATTATCGTCCCTAGTCTGTGTACTTGTGTAGACGCTAATGCTATTGTTCGACTATTCGGAGAAAGATACTAACTGTGTCATTGTCAAATCTCCAGAATGGCTCGAGGAGGTCGTGGAGGCCGTGGTGGTCGCGGTAACCACGATGATGATGAGGATGATCTGCCGCCACCACCCTCGATGGCTGAGGTCTTGATGGCCATTGAGGAGAACCGTGGGCGCAATGAGCGCTTGCTTGAGCAGTTGGTGCAGCAGAATGCACAGAGGAATGGCTGCAACACTCTCACTGAGTTCCTGCGCTCGCAGCCACCCACCTTGCGATGCTAAGGAACCGCTGGACGCTGATGACTGGCTTCGCGCTCTGGAGCGCCAGTTCGGCGCGCTGCATGTCCCAGTGGCCGAGCAAGTCAACTTCGCCACCTACCTCCTGACTGGTGCGGCTGGCTGTTGGTGGGAGAGTCATGTGGCGCTGTTTGAAGCAGGCCATGCTTTCACTTGGGCGGATTTCCGCACTGCCTTCCGTGCGGCTACATACCTCAGCCAATAATGGACCTGAAGAGGAGGGAGTTCCTGGATTGCACCAGGGTAATATGGATCTTCGAGCTTATGGGTGCAAATTCAACCATCTCTCTCGTTACGCCCCTCGGGACGTGACCAATGATGCTGACAAGCAAGAGTTGTTCCGCAAGGGGCTTGCGCCGAGGCTCCGCTATGAGTTGCTGCCCTTCAAGTTTCAGAACTACCAGGAGCTGTTCAACCAGGCTCTTACTCTTGAGCAAGGAAGGAAGGAATTTGAGTCTTCCAAGAGGCCAGCCCAAGGGGACCGCCAGAGTTCCTCGGGTTCTGAGAACAAGAAGCGCAGGGTTTTCGTTCCCTACAGCGCTGTGCCGCGTGCTCCATTCATGCCGAGGGCCGCAGGATACAGGCCACCACCGCCGCGCCCCACTACTTCGACACCTGGGGCGAACGGAAGTGGATATCGCCCCCAGCTATCTATCCCACCTGGTAACACTTGCTTCAGCTGTGGCCAGACTGGTCACTACTCCAGGGAGTGCCCCCAGAAGGCACCTATCGGGACACCTGCACGAGCCCCTGCCACTCCAGCTGGCAAGGCTGGACCTACTGTGCGTGGTCGCCTGAACCACGTCTCTGCTGAACAAGCTGAGGAAGACACCGGCGTTCTTATGGGTGAGTTACGAATCAACGGCAATTCAGCTACAGTTTTGTTTGACTCTGGAGCATCGCATTCATTCATATCTATAGCTTTTGCAAAAGACCACTGCATACCGTTCGAGAAAATGAGCCATCCCTTGGTGATTGCCACTCCTGGCTCCAAATGGCAAACCGATGGGGTTACTCCTGAGGTCCAGATTAATATAGGTTCCTTGTCTTTTCCTTATGCCTTGGTAGCCCTGAAGTCCAAAGGCATTGATGTCATACTGGGCATGAACTGGCTAACCAAATATCAGGCTAATCTCGACTGTGCCGCAAAGACCATTACTGTGACCGCTCCTTCCGGTGACATTGTGAGTATTGGCCTGCAACATCAATACCTCCGTCCGCCGTCGTACCCAACTCACCTGAGATCCTCCTTTGCTTTATGGAAGGCGAATCTCCTCCTGAAATCCAGGACATACACGTGGTGTGTGACTTCCCGGATGTGTTCCCGGAAGATTGCCTGGCATGCCTCCTGACCGAAGTGTGGAGTTTGTATAGATCTACTTCCCGGTACTGCTCCAATTTCCAAGAAGCCCTACCGTATGCCGGTGGAAGAGTTGGCTCTGTTGAAGAGCAAATTGATCAGCTGTTAGCGAAGGATTTCATCCAGCCTAGCAGTTCACCATGGGGTTGTCCGGTACTCTTTGTCAAAAGAGAGATTCTACCGTGCCTCGTCTAGTCTCTGACTATAGACCGTTGAATGCGGTGACAATCAAGAACAAGTATCCTATTCCTCGCATCAATGATCTGTTGGATCAGTTAGCTGGTGCAACCGTATTCTCCAAGATGGATCTGAGGTCAGGATACCATCAGATAAAAATCAGAAAGGAGGATATTCCAAAGACGGCATTTGTTACTCGTTACGGCTCATATGAGTATACCGTCATGTCTTTTGGCCTCACCAATGCTCCGGCTACTTTCATGAGGCTCATGAACTCTCTTCATGGATTATCTGACAAGTTTGTCGTCATTTACATCGATGACATCCTCGTTTATTCCAAAACTGATGAAGAGCATGCCGAACATCTTCGTTTGGTTCTGACACGACTTCGAGAACACCGCCTCTATGCCAAGTTCTCCAAGTGTGAGTTTTGGTTGGATAACCTTGTCTTCCTTGGTCATGTGATATCCGCTAATGGTGTGGCTGTCGTTCCGGACAAGATTCAAGCTATTCTGGATTGGCTGACCCCAATGTCAGTCAAGGACATCCGTAGTTTTCTCGGATTAGCGGGTTACTACCGCCGATTCATCGAAGGATTCTCCAAGATAGCCAAGGCTCTGACTGACCTTCTCAAGAAGGATAAAAAGTTTGTATGGTCGGCCGAAGCTGAAGAGAGTTTCCAAACACTGAAAGCCAAACTCACCTCCGCTCCTGTGCTTGTCCTGCCGGACACAAGCAAGGATTTCGTCGTCTTCTGTGACGCCTCTCTACAAGGTTTGGGCTGTGTGCTAATGCAAGATGGCCATGTGGTGGCCTATGCTCTCGCCAATTGAAGCCGCATGAGCTCAACTACCCAACTCATGATCTAGAACTTGCCGCGGTGGTCTATGCTTTGAAGCAATGGAGACCATACTTGTTTGGTAACCGTTGCGAGATCTTCTCGGATCACAAGAGTCTGAAATACCTTTTCACCCAGCCAGATTTAAATCTCAGGCAAAGGCGTTGGTTGGAGTTAATCACGGACTATAATGTGAGTCTGAACTATCAACCCGGCAAAGCAAACGTCGTGGCTGACGCGCTAAGTCGGAAGTCCTATTGCAACAATCTGATGATTGAAAATGCCCAACCTGCCCTTCATGAAGAGTTCTCCCGTTTGAACTTAGAAATTGTTCCCTCTGGCTATCTAGCAAATCTGGAGATCAAATCTACTCTTGTAGACCAGATTAAGGAATGCTCAAACTCGTGACAAGGGTATTCGAAAAATCAAGGAGAACATTGCTAGCGGGAAGGCCAAATGTTTTTCTGAATGAGTCCGGAGTTGTTTATTTTGGTGACCGCTTGGTGGTGCCAAAGAAACGAAAATTGAGGGAGTTGATCCTCCAAGAAGCTCATGAATCTCCTCTCTCTATTCATCCCGGTAGTACCAAAATGTACCAAGACCTTCGACCACAGTTCTGGTGGACTCGGATGAAACGGGAAATTGCCAAGTATGTTGCTGAATGCGACACTGTCGACGGGTAAAGGCTGAACATCAAAGGCCTCCCGGCACTCTTCGCCCTATTGCAGTCCCTGAGTGGAAATGGGATGAAATTGGTATGGACTTCATCACTGGCCTGCCGAAGTCTCCAAAGGGAAACGATGCCATCTGGGTCATCATTGATCGCCTATCAAAAGTGGCTCACTTCCTCCCCGTTCGTGTTGACATTACAGCTGCCAAGTTGGCAGATCTGTATGCTCTCTATCGTCGTCCTCACGGCGTTCCCAAGAAGATAATTCTGATCGTGGAAGCCTATTCACCTCCAGTTTGGACTAGTTTCCAAAAGCCATGGGAACCGTCTCAACTTAGCACCGCTTTCCATCCTCAAACTGATGGTCAGACGAAAGGTGAACCAAGTTCTGGAAGACATGCTCAGGGCATGTGTAATCTCCTTTGGCAAAGATTGGGAGAAGTATCTTCCCTTCGCGGAGTTCTCTTACAACAACAGCTATCAAGCCAGTCTGGGTATGGCCCCATTCGAGGTTCTGTATGGAAGAAAATGCCGAACTCCGCTGAATTGGTCCGAGACCGGAGAGAGGGCACTCTTTGGTCCGGATATTATCAATGAAGCTGAGGAGAAAGTTAGAATCATACGAGAGAATTTGAAGATTGCCCAGTCTAGGCAGAAGAGTTATTATGACAAGCATCATCAGGAGGTTCACTATGAAATTGGTGATAAAGCTTACCTCCGTGTCTCTCCCCTCGAGGCGTTCGCCGCTTCGGAATTAAGGGAAAATTGGCCCCTCGCTACGTTGGCCCTTTCACTGTCCTGGCCAAGCGGGGAGATCTTTCTTATCAATTAGAGTTACCAGCAACTTCCCGATGTGCATGATGTGTTTCATGTATCCCAACTTCGCCGTTGTTTCAAGGATCCTATCCATGGAGTCAATCATGAGGAGCTGGATATCCAGGCAGACCTCACTTACCGCGAGCATCCTGTCCGTATCCTGGATGAAGCAGAAAGGAAGACTCGAAACAAGACCACCAAGTTCCTCAAAATTCAGTGGTCTCATCATTCCGAAGATGAAGCAACCTGGGAAAGGGAGTCTAGTCTTCGTGAGGAGTATCCCGACTTCCTTCCGCAACCTTAGAATCTCGGGACGAGATTCCTGTAAGGAGGGTAGAATTGTAACAGCCCCACTTTGGTACTGTAAAATTTGAACCAAATTTTCACTTTTGCTTCTCATACTTGCATCATGGCATCATTTGTTTTATTGCTCAAGTTGAAATCAAGTGAGGAAAACAAATTAAAACAAATGGGAGCAATGTCACAAATTAAATTCAATCCTTGCAAGTCCAAATGTGCTTGCTTTGGCAAACCCAAATACAAATGCAAATCATATTTGTCAAGGAAGTTCCAAGGGTTAAAATTTAATACTTTGCACTGGTTTTAAAATTCAAAAGTAAATTCATTTTGTTTTACCAAAATGCCATAACAAACCCTATGAACAAAAGTGTGGCAAAACTTTTTATTTTGCCAAACCAATTTTTGTGGTGCTTCTAAATGATATTTGGAGGCTACATGATTTTTCTCAAATTTTTATAAATTGTTTAAGTGCCTAAATTAAATACTGGAAAAGCTACTGGAAATTATAAAAGAAACAGAAAAGGGCTTCTTTGTAATAGAAAAATTCAGGCGAGGGGGTTTTCGCAAAACGTCTTCTCCTTCACGCTGTAGCGACGCACGCCGCGGCCGAGCCGCACCGCCTAGCCGCCATGGCGACACGGCGATGCCGGGGCCCCCTCCCCGCGCCCCTCGCGCTTAAAGGAGCCGCCAGGCCCCCCGTGCCCTCTGCTCGACACCGCTCCTCTGCCCTCCCTCTCCCCTCTCCTCCGCGCGCCATGGCCGAACCCTAGCTAGCTGCCGCCGCGCATCGCCGACGTTCGGGAGCTCCCCGAGCAGATCGAAGACCGCCACCTTCTCCGCCGCGTCGTCCTCTCCCTCCTGGTCGAAGGAATCGAAGAGGGGAGCCCGGGATCGACGCATCCGAGCTTGTCTCCTTCCTCGCCGGCCGAAGCTCCGCCGCTCCATTGCCGCCAACCTCGACCTCCTCCGTCCACGCCGGTGGTTCCCACGCGTCTAGGGTGAGCATGCCGTCCTCGGGGACATCTTCTCCCTCCCTCTCTCGCCGTCGTTCGTCGATTCACCGTTAAACCGCCGCCGGCCGCCGCAAGTCGCGGATGTTTCCGTCGCTCCGGCGACCATTAGCTAGCGGCGCCGCCGTACTCGTGTTCCCCGTGCCCGTGCGAGTCCGTAGCCGCGCGTAGTTCTTCCCCTCGTGCCGTAGTTCGCCGGGTCCGTGCTCGACACCGCCGGCGATCACCGTCGCGCGCGTCTGCGACGCCGCGCTCCAGTCAAACCGGCCGCTGGGCCCGCGCGCTTGCGTGGCTGCCAGCGTGGCCGCTGGCCCACCAGTCAGTGGCTGTGGCTAGCCAGCCTCGGTGAAAAACGTTTCGGCGTATTTCTCTGAGAATAAAAACTAAAAACAGAATTGCAGATTCAAATCTTTACTTCTAAAATCCATAACAAATTGAAAAATGCTCCAATTTGGATGATTCAAATTCCCACATGTTCAGGAAAGTGTGCTCGACATGTTTCTGTCATTTTGACACATGTTAGCTCAAAATAAATTGCCTCTTTAAATGAATTACAGAAATGCAGAATAAATGGCAAACTTTGAAAATTCATAACTTAGCTCTGAAATTCCAAATTGAGCAAACAAGGGGTCTAAAAATTGTCTTGACACCCTTTACACATCCATATTTTATTTGGACTTAATTGAGCAATTTAAACCCTCTGTATGTTGAAAACACTAAAAATGGCAGTACTGAAATGCCACTTTGGAAATTCATATTTAATTCAAAAGAATTCCAAAAATGATGTTGAAAGGCTATAAATGTTCAGCAAATCAATACCTAATCAGTAGCATCATTTACATGCATATTTACATGAATTCATAGCACAGGAAAGCATTAAAACAAATATGGGACTTTCTTCTCCCTTGTCAATTTAATTATTTTGCACCCCATTTAAATTGATACATTTGGTATAATAATTTCAGTGCATCAAACTTGTCATGTCATCATGTGTATGTGCATTGCATTTGGTTTGCTTGAGTGATATTTGATTGTGTTCTTTCCGGTGTTCTTATGCATCGATAGATCAAGCAGTCGGGGTTTCTCCACAATACCCTGACGACCCGTATTACCAGCCCGTCGAACAAGGCAAGCGTAATCCCCCCTCTGAGCATGTCTCCTCCTATGTTTTCCGCAGATATTTTCTCCACTATAATATTGCATGCGATTCCAAATGTCAATTTGGTTGGATTAGAGTATCCTATTAGATGCATTATGTTTTCCGATGCCATTACCTGTTTCCCTCCTAATATCCATAGGATTGTTGTGTTGGCCTGAGTTAATTATATCCGCTATGTTTATGCTTAGCCATGCTTAGTGAAATGCTTAGTCGTCCGGTGGATATGCTATTGTTGGAACTGTGGTGGAATGTTCGGATGATGGTGGAAAATGGTGGTGACATATAATAACATGTTTAAAGGCGGGGATGAGAGGCCACATGGAATGTGGTGGGTTGTCTCGTTCTCGTCGCCTAAGTGTGAGTTCTCCTCTTGAACCAAGACTGAGCGTGCACCATGCGTGAGGCCTATGCAATTGCAGGAACCCTCATAGACTAAATAGCTCGAGCGGGGCTAGCCAGGGTCCTCTAGTTCGGGCTTTCATTTGCGCGTGCGTGATGATGGTGGTATGAACTGAGATGAGGATGGTAGTGTTAGGAAAATGAGTGGCCGTGGGGCGGGGTGATGTGAGCCTGGCAGTCCTACCGCCACTGATGATCCTGGAAAGTCCTTAACGAGGGAGAAGTCGACACCGCTCCCACCCAGCCGGCTTTCCAAGGAAGAGAGCTAATGCGCAGGCAATGGGCCGGACGGTACGCGTGGCAAACATTGTACACCCCTGCAGGGTAAATCTTTTCGAAAAGCCGTGTCCGCGGTTAAGGACGACTTGGGAAGTGATTAGGATCATAGAATAACTTGAACGGAATGATTAAAAACTGAGTACTAGAGGTACTACCAAGAATGCAAGGTTGACTTCCTCGAGGGTGATTCGGGGAGGTGCCTTGTAGACATGTGAGTGATGATGGTGGTTGTTGATGAAGATGATCAGAAGAAAAGAGTTTACTTCTTACCTCTTTTGAAAATATTCTGATTAGTCGATGCCATTGAGTATGTTTTTCATAAATAAAATCAGCTTTATGCAAAACAGCCATATAACTTTGAAAGCCTCATCGAGCATATACTAGCTCTAATCTTGCGAGTTCGTCGAACTCAACGTCGTTTGCTTTTTCAGAGGAGGACTTCACCGACCTCGAAGGTGGGTTCTTTGTGGACGTCGACGAGTAGTCTGGGGTTCCCAGGTGGCAGCTTGGGACATCCCGGAACAGCTGGCGCTGGAATGTTTATCTGTAGGCCTCTTAGGCCATAATTTGGATCTTGTTGTTTAGAACAACTTATTTCGCTTCCGCTTGATGTACTGTTGGGTCTGTGACCTCTGGTTGTAATATTTGCTATCTTTCTCTATTATAAGAGTTGAACTATAATGCTTTGTGTCGTAGAGTCTGTGATGTGCCAGTTGTTCCACAAGTCTTGATCTCTCTATTATGCATTGAGGGTTGTGCCCGTGTTAAGGCATCATCGGGGTGTTGTGTTGTTGGTGTGTGGTGTACCCAGCAACGCCTGCCAAAGGTTTTGGCCGGGGATTGGTAAACCCGTAACCTCCGTTTGTATCGCTTAACCGGTGACACACAGCATCACTGTATAGTAGTCGGTCAGGGCGCCACAAGTTGGTATCAGAGCAGTACTGCCTGTAGGAAACCCTTCTACTGGTCGATGTTGAGTCTAGTGTTTGTGAAAATATTTTTAACCTAAAAATGAGTTGTGAAAACCATCTTAGGATTCTTTTTACTCCTTATCTGGTTACCCTCTAATCTCGGAGCAATCTTACCTCGATTTGATTAAAGGTTTTACTCCTTATCTGTTACTTCAAAATGATTAGAAACGTGGGTGGGTTGACCTTTAGAGTTATGTGTCAGTTGCTCCCGCTGCGTTGCAATCCCAAATCAAGTCAGATGTTTCTACCGAATCAATCATTTGATCTTTCTTCGGGTTCTAACCCAAGGACTTGAACATAAGTTCCCGGATTGTGCCAATAGAGTGTGTTAAGTTGTGATTTCTTAACTCTCACTAGTAGCACATGATGCTGATCTTTGACCCAAGTTCTATCTTGTTGACTTCCTTCTCGCAAAGCATTATCGTCCCTAGTCTGTGTACTTGTGTAGACGCTAATGCTATTGTTCGACTATTCGGAGAAAGATACTAACTGTGTCATTGTCAAATCTCCAGAATGGCTCGAGGAGGCCGCGGAGGCCGTGGTGGTCGCGGTAACCACGATGATGATGAGGATGATCTGCCGCCACCACCCTCGATGGCTGAGGTCTTGATGGCCATTGAGGAGAACCGTGGGCGCAATGAGCGCTTGCTTGAGCAGTTGGTGCAGCAGAATGCACAGAGGAATGGCTGCAACACTCTCACTGAGTTCCTGCGCTCGCAGCCACCCACCTTCGCGATGCTAAGGAACCGCTGGACGCTGATGACTGGCTTCGCGCTCTGGAGCGCCAGTTCGGCGCGCTGCATGTCCCAGTGGCCGAGCAAGTCAACTTCGCCACCTACCTCCTGACTGGTGCGGCTGGCTGTTGGTGGGAGAGTCATGTGGCGCTGTTTGAAGCAGGCCATGCTTTCACTTGGGCGGATTTCCGCACTGCCTTCCGTGCGGCTTACATACCTCAGCCAATAATGGACCTGAAGAGGAGGGAGTTCCTGGATTTGCACCAGGGTAATATGGATCTTCGAGCTTATGGGTGCAAATTCAACCATCTCTCTCGTTACGCCCCTCGGGACGTGACCAATGATGCTGACAAGCAAGAGTTGTTCCGCAAGGGGCTTGCGCCGAGGCTCCGCTATGAGTTGCTGCCCTTCAAGTTTCAGAACTACCAGGAGCTGTTCAACCAGGCTCTACTCTTGAGCAAGGAAGGAAGGAATTTGAGTCTTCCAAGAGGCCAGCCCAAGGGGACCGCCAGAGTTCCTCGGGTTCTGAGAACAAGAAGCGCAGGGTTTTCGTTCCCTACAGCGCTGTACCGCGTGCTCCATTCATGCCGAGGGCCGCAGGATACAGGCCACCACCGCCGCGCCCCCTACTTCGACACCTGGGGCGAACGGAAGTGGATATCGCCCCCAGCTATCTATCCCACCTGGTAACACTTGCTTCAGCTGTGGCCAGACTGGTCACTACTCCAGGGAGTGCCCCCAGAAGGCACCTATTTCGGGGACACCTGCACGAGCCCCTGCCACTCCAGCTGTTGGTGTGTGGTGTACCCAGCAACGCCTGCCAAAGGTTTTGGCCGGGGATTGGTAAACCCGTAACCTCCGTTTGTATCGCTTAACGGTGACACACAGCATCACTGTATAGTAGTCGGGTCAGGGCGCCACAGTCCATGGCGATGACGAAGGCGACGCGGAAGTAGTTGACGCAGGTGTAGTCGAAGGAGACGAACAAGAGCGAGCAGTCGCGTAGGAGATGCTCCCCAAAAACTAATCGCCCCTCCCGTACAGGATCTAGAGAGGCGGAGTTTCGGAGGCCTGCTCTCCGTCAGCCGTGTACGCGGTGGACGGGATGGGATCAGCGGAGGCAGCAACAGCGAGAGAAACTATGGTGGCGACGCGAGCAGATGTAATCTGTTGTGTTATGCGCTGGGGAGGAGCGACCTCTCTTATATATGCACACACACGCACACCGAAGTCCAACGGAAATACACGCTATTAAGAGGAGAATAAGAGACTGGTAACGGCCGTACTTAAGAGCATTTATGACAAAACGTTTCAGCTCAAATTCATTCTCCGTTAAACGCAATGAATTCTGAAACTCCCGTACTTAGTAGCACTTAAGACGGAGGTGTCAGCTCTCAATGAATTCTGAAAACTCCCGTACTTAAGAACATTTAAGACAGACGTTTCAACTCATATTTATTTTCCATTAAGACAAACATTTCAATTGACCGCATGACAGCATGGGCCTTTAGGGATTTTTCTGGAATTGTTATATGCTAATATTTCAACAATATTTCTGCAGTCTCTTCTTACATTGAGGGTTTAAAATTGTCTTCATGGCTGTTGACTACGTATCATGAATCTTGCGTTTAGCAATGCCACACCGTCCAATGAGGGAATGAAGCCCAATCCACGAGTGGCTGGTAGGGTGCGATGTGTCTGTTAGGTCCGACTCCAACGAGGATTGTAAGTTGTCAAATGAGAAAAACGGTGAAGAAACTGAGAAAGGAAGCACCGGTGGTGGCATAATCAAATTCCTCTCCGAAATTCAACCTGATTTTCCCAACTCTCTGTGCGCGATCCGCGACCTAGATCAAGTCCCTTACACGCTAGTGCTTTTGCGTCATTGGAAAGGAGTCAACTCATACTAATCATGTCCTTAATTTACGCGCGAAAAGTAACACCCAAGTTAAGATTGGTCACAAATTGTGTATACTGGACATAGTATACCAAAATCAGGCATATAGTAGCTAAGTGCAATATGTAACTCATTCGTCCTTCTTGCTCTAAGATGGAGTGGAGACGGCAGTTAATAAATTAGTAAGGCGTGTGGTGTGGTATCACTCCGAATCTGAATATATCTTGCTGGAGTGTCCTGCTTGAGGTGGGAAGTATCGAGGATGTTTTCATGCTAAGGTAGTGCCCTTGAGTGACATCCAGATAGCTAGCTAGAGAGATCATCTGAATCCATGCCAGAGGACAGGTGGTATTATATTTCTATGCCGGAAAAGCAACTAAGTGCAGAAAAAGTGAGAAGATGAGGTTAGCATTAGCACCACTGAGAGCAAGAAAAAGAAACCAAAGGTTGTGATGAAGCACTAGGCAGCCAGATGGAGTAAACTAGCAATGACCAAGATAATACTGGAAATAACGCAACAAAAAAGCAACAAACCGCTGACGCTGCTGCTGCTGGCTCCTTATCCTAGCTAGCCACTGATCAATGCAATATAGAGGGGTTTGTCGTTCTTTCCACAGGGACTAGGCGACAACTATCGAGCTCGGCTAAAGCTAGATCACAATATTATGGAGGATTTGCAAGAATTTAATCTAACTAGCAAAGCATATTTTTGGTATTTTCAGTTTAGGAATTAACAAAGCACAAACAATGATTATGTAATTAAAGACACACAAAGACAAGCATACATCAAAGGTTGGGATAGAAGCAAAGGTTTAGAAGTAGGATCTGACGGGCACATACATCACATGGACTAGTAAACACGTCACTGAACAAATGGCACCACACAAGTTGCAGATTTAACTAGCACAAATACACGAGTATGAACAAAGTACTAATACAGCAAATAGTACTCAACAATTCACGTCACAACACATCACAAACACAGGTTCACTTGTGCACACTAGTACGAAATCAAGCACAACTATTTATTCAGCAAAGGAGAAAGAGAGAGAGGATCGCTGGGATTTAACCACACAGATCAGCTTGCTTGATGTTGAGGAGCAGCACGAGCTGGTGCTGAATGGAGAGGCTTCTTGTCGTTGAAGAGCAGCAGTGGAGATTGAGGAAGACCAGCAGTTGGGTCTGAGAAGAGCAGCAGCAGGTCGTCGGCGTCCTTGGTGAGGAGTAGCAGCAGGGAAGGTTGAGGAAGAGGAGCAGCAGCGGCCGGACGCGTCGGAGATTCAGCAGCAGGCGACGGAGGGCATGGCTCGTGGTGGTGTAGTAGCTTGTGGTGGTGGCTTGTGAGGTCGCGGTGGCGCGCCGCCACGCCTGGCCTGGCCGCGGCGGCGGCCGGTGGTGGAGAAGCTAGGGATTTGGGATGGAAATGCCAGGCCTGCTTGCGATGGAGGCAACAGCTTGCTTTTCTCCCGATCCAATCTGGTTCTTTTGCAAAAGTGTCCCTCCACTTCTCTTCTTCCTTCACAAGAAGATCCTTGCTGTTTTCTGTTCAAGCCCTCGCTCAATAAGCGCATGTTAACAGCAGCTCCTTGCTCAGCTTTTGTGTAGAATTTCGGTGCCTTTGCGCACCAATCCTGCAAATATAACAACAAGGCTGTAAAATAGTTCAAATAATGAATATGGTTTGTTTACTATTATTTCAGTGGCATAATTAATCAATAAAGCTCCAGATGTGAGTGAATTATGCTCAAAACATGCTTGCAATTTAGATACAAATACCACTGATCAGCCACCTTTTTGTCGCCACTATTGTTAACTCCATGCTCCCTTATCAGAGCCACCTGGACCTCTCTTTAATTTTATTGTATTCCTCACGACTTTGCAACCTGCAAAAGCAGCTGATCACGCACTGATGACCCCTTCCTCTCAGTGAGTACTGCAGATCATCGGAGCCAGCCAATATTGTTTGAGATCGATTGTGGGATTCATTTGGAATTAAGTGATTGATACGTGCATCATGAAATGACGATACTCTTCTAGAGAAAGTTAGACAGGGACAGGCACGGCAAGGGAACGGCTCTGATGAACAACCTTCCTGTCAGCATCTTGCTTGATCAGTTACTTGCTCTTGTCGACCTCTCCAGGTAAGAAGAAGAGAGGATTCTAGCAGCTAGAACTTGGTGCAATTATTAGATTCCCGCAGCCGGCGCCAGCCCGACGTGTATCGATTGATTGATGGATCTTGAAATACATTTTCTCATGTGGATTCTTCTTTAATTCGTGAAGTACTTGATGGAATATGCTTACCATTAATATACAGCGACGCCATGTAGTTTTATATATATGGAAACGAATGGAACAATTCGGCATCAACATCATCATCTGAGTGAATCTGGTACCATATGTGTGTGTATAACTGTATATATTGTACAAATACATCAAATTTAAATAGCTAGATTGAGGAGATCTTTGTAACATAAGATATTTATTCACAAAGTACGATATCTTTGTGAATTCTCAAGTAGTACTATAGTACACAGTTTGTAGCTAGCCTGCTAAACATTACTAGTGCAACATTAGCAAGAAATTAACAATAACACAAGGAAATACATACATGCATGCATGTTTATGTGTAGTTATTACTCTATCGTACATCTACACATGGAGGTTACATGCATATACAGAAGACATTAAGGCAGGCATGCAGTTGCAAGTCCTCCAAGTCTCGTCGTAGTAGGTTGATCCATCGAAGAGCTCTGGATTGGACGCATGCACGTAGCCACGTACTTCGGCTAGCAGCTAACTTCTAACTGAAAAGGATCGATCTGATCGGTGCACGAGACCAAGATCACGATGCACCGAGCATCTTTTTGTACTCAGCGACCTCGTCGCCGACGGTCCCCCAGAGCGAGTCGGAGCAGCAGTAGTCCCACACCGGCGAGGACGGCACCACCATCATTGACGCGGCGGCGCCCATGCCGGGGGCAGCAGCACCGCTGCTCCAGGCGTAGGGGTCCATGACGTCGTTCCACAGCACGTGGTCCATGGCGTCGGTGTAGAGCAGCTGCTCCTCTGGACATGGGTCGCCGCCGTCTCGTCGTCACCGTGACGCGCATGGTCGTCGTCGACGTCGTTGTTGTTGGACGAGGACGAGCTCGACGCTGTCGGCGAAGCCGCCGACATGGACGTGGACGTAGTGGTGGAAGCCGAGGATGAGAACGCTCGAGCGGTCTTGTCCTGCTTGCGCGTGTGGGTGCGCCAGTAGTTCTTGATCTCGTTGTCGGTGCGCCCCGGCATGGCCTTGGCGATGCGGGACCAGCGGTTGCCCCACTTGGCGTGGAGCTCCACCACAAGGCGCTCCTCGTCGGGGCTCATCCGGCCGCGCTTGAGGTCCGGGTGCAGGTAGTTGACCCACCGCAGCCGGCAGCTCTTCCCAGTCCGGTTGAGACCTGCACGTCATCCAAGAGAAGCAACACGGTGCCGGTGGAGAGCAAGCGCGTTAGCACAAAGGGACCATGGCTACATATATTGGATCCCATGCAGCATGGCCGAGCTCGAGGTGGAGCTGGATGCATGCATGGGTCACCCTCCACCTTGCAAACCTGAAACCTTAGCTAAGAAATCCCAGCGGCGCTCGCCGAAGAGCCGCACGAACCATACCAGCTTCATGTCCTCCTGCTCCGTCCACGGCCCCTTCCGGTAGCCTCCTCCACCTGGAGCTACCTCTTCCACCCCCGAGAACGTCTTCGTCTTGGACTGCTTCGTCTTCATCCTTGGATCGAGATCAAGAGAAGAGGCTAGCACCTGCAGGTTCTCCAAGAGCTGGCAAAGATAGACTTTGGTGTGGCTGGTGGTGGGATGAAGAGCCGGACAAGAAGCGTGAGGAAGTGAAATGGAATGGAATGAAGATCTCCACTTGTGAGAGCTGGACTCCACTTTTTATAGCCGGCCGGGTCGACGAGGGAGGAGATGCCCTAGCTAGCTAGACAGGGGTACGTGCTCCGGCTCTTTTGCTTTGGATAGCGATAAGCTGCCGGCCGGGCGGCAAGTGGACGCTGATGTCAATGCACATCCATCCATCCGTCGATCAATCAAAGTGCCATGGATCATCGATCCATAGGCCTATTTTCAAGGGGTCCTGCTTGCTGATGATTGACTCTTTTTACTATGATCTTCGTGGATCCTCGGTGCTAGCCCTCCGTTTGCGATTCCACTTGGTCCAAGTCTCGATGCTTCTATATTGCCGTACGTGATGTCACCAACTTGCTTGTCGCATCTGTCAATCACTCACTCACACATCTCCATCCATCGTACGTCTCTCACACGTACATATTCTTCCTTTCCGGCTTGTGTAATATGCGTGCAACGTACGGTCCAAATCGCATCCCCGGTGGGACGCACGCACTCCCGGCCCGAGATGATACCTGCCTAGTTTGCTATTGGGATCAACTTATATATGTGTTGCATGCAGGCAACTTGTGCGTCGCACAAGTTTTATTACACCAAGTTGCAAATTCTCAAATAATTTAGAGCATTCAATTGGATCCAAATCACGCTGGCTCCGGCTAATTGCACCTGTGTGTGGCTTCTTGCCACACTGGCAAATGGCGTACTCGTGACACGTATCCTTATTCCTTATGTGCGGTCAACCATCCATCGCTTCATTCGCTTGCAATGGATGGTGCAACCCCTTTACCCAGTGACGGATCCAGAAACTTCTCAAAGCTAGCTTAAGATGCTAAAATTTTAGACAAAATCATTTTAAAAAATTATGTAATGCGAGTATTGTGCCGCCGGTAATTAACCCCGTGTTGGGGGTGCGGGGAGGGGTCAATTGAGAATGCCTATACCCCTTGGCCTCCCTCTCGATCACCGTGTGGCTACAGAGAAGGTGTAGCACCACGGCAATGGTGTGGTCAATGAACAACATGGTCAATATTTATTTTTGCCTACACATTGGAGCCATAATATATCGACCCCTGATGAGATCTTAGCCCATGAATCATCATCAATCGAGTCTGTCTCTAATGCAAATCACACCTCCGCGGGGAGTAGAGAGAGGGGGAGCAACGAACAAGGTCATTGTTGACAAAAATCGAAAGGGGGAGCACAAAGAGGGAGAGCGACGAACAGAGATGCTACGAATAAATCCTCGTAGTCAATTGTTGTCATCGCTTTGAAACATCACAGCCGTGTTGTTGCCACTAAATCACCACCCTAGGGTTCTATAGAGATGGGAGGGAAATAGAGAAGAATGTCCTTGTGATACTAGTTGGTGATTAGGGGGATCATTTGCAAGTTTCCAAACCTTGACAAGACATACGAAACACACACACGCCACAATAGGTCGCAGGTGTTAGGGGGCATGCCACATATGCACCATCCATTGCATTTTGCAAGCTTGCAAAATTAATTTATGCGTAAACAACAGCTGGCAAAACTAACTCTATTCCATGAGGTATTTACGTGTTCTAGTTTTAGCCAGAAACCAATATTGCTAAATTGGATCCCATTTTTATAATACTATATGTTGTGCTTGCGTACCTAAACCACACCCAAGAGGTCAAGAGGAGGTAGACAGGGAGTAGGTGTGTCTCGTCGGTGCGTGGCGCAACGGCCAGCTGGATCCATGTAATACTTACGTCATCATACTATATACATGCATGTAGAAATTCTTAGTGGCCTTTTGATCCGTGGGAAGGGCCACCTTTAGTTTTGGTCCGTTCGCCTCACGTTGGGTTATCGGAGATACGTACGGAGAACATGAGCTTTTCTACTTTGCAATAACAAAATACGTCGATTTTCTCTTTGCTAACGACTTCTTAATTTGTTCTACTTTTTTTCCGATAAATAGAATATATTAATATCAAGAAGAAGCCATATATACCCAGCCTCTTCAATAAAAAAATGTTAAGATCTATTCCAGACATTAAGAAAGCATACAACCGAAAAGGAAAAAAGAAAAAGGAAGAGTCCCCGTCTAAGCGATCAGAGCCTCGCAACAATATGAACAAACCACCACCATAGCACCCATATTGCGTGTAAAATCTCCCAAAGAGACGCCTCCAAAAAGGTAACAATGCACAAACACGGTTGTCACCCTATATAATCACAAAAGTCAGAACATGAGTTTTCACCAGAGATCCCGATCTCCACACAATGATTTTAACAAGGAAACAACTAGAGATCCATCATTTCTAGGTACAACCGATGAAGGCTAGATTTAAACTTTTCACCCCCAGAAAACTTAGAGGCAGAGCTCAGAGAGTTCCGCTAGAAACGAATTCATCCAGCGTTGCACCCCCCACTTGCTGAGCTGCTGTTATTCACTAATCGTCTGGTTCATAGCCATCACGCGTGCATGCTTCCGCAAACCGTATGCACACAATGACCAGCGGATCATCATATTCTCCCTATCCACTTCAAGTACTCTCTAGGACACTCACCGACGGTAGGGTGTCTCGACTCCACATGAGCATGCGACATAATACCTTTAGAGTCTAACTGATTTTTAAGCACTACCACTTTAAATAACCACGCCAACACTTTGGAGTCAGGGCCGTGGAGGTGCCGATGCCGATATTTCCAACGTGATAACAATCTGCGATTGACAATCCCAAACAACCAAGCACTGTAGAAACTACAATATACTATTATTTGATGATCTATTTCATCATTTTTCGTGTAGCCTAAAATACAACATATTTTTCACCAAAAATTTGAATGTTCGTATAAATTATCTCTTATGTGCGTTCGTATAAACTATCTCTATGTACCTCTAGGAAAAAAGTTTATTAGAAACTTTAATACGATTTTAAAAAAAAACTAGGCTCCATGCAACCCGGGAGCAATATGTTTGCTCTACCTTTTGATAGTGGTAGTAAGCCCGCGTTACCGTTAGTGGCACTCAAACTTATCTCCACTAGCAGCACCTGCATACACGATTCACCCCTAGAAGCATAGGCCTGAAACCATGGAACATCTATGCCAGGACAAGAAGAGATGCACACTATGTCCTGGACCGACGCGCGTACGCAGATATGGATTAGATCTGCACTTACTGAAAAGCCCTACAATTAACGTCATGATAACTATTCTTAGTAACTGGACTAATCCTTGCTCACCTGACGGCCGTGATTGGTGCATATACTGAAGAAAGAAACAATTTTAATTAACCAGCGCCAATTAGTTTATGGCCGCCGGAACCATTAGAGTCCTTGATGATCAATCGACACGAGCGTGATGGAGATCGATGTGACCCATCGATGGATATGGATGGGGTTATCCTAGTTTTTTAATCAGCCGTGATTTCACCAGGATCACGCACGTATCTACGTATCCACATCGCTACTTAACTAAAGACGTCATGATTATCTCATCCATTATATATCCTCGCCTTTTCTTCCCACAATACTAGATAATTTGCACTTTGTAAGCTAGCCATGAGATTAACCATTGGTGAATTAATTTGGTAATTACTAGTAGTTCGAAATTGACGAGAAGATGTATCTCTAGAGAAAAAAGTGATCGACTGAGTGAGCACGTAGAGATTGATCAAACACCTTTAATTGGTAGCAAATGGTTTAGAAAGAATTAGAGAAACAAAATATATAGTACAGACATATTTTATTTTTTGTTCCTTAAGTAATTTTGTAACTGCAAATTAGCTAAAAACCTTACATACTGTTTCTAGGGTAAAAAACATTACATGATATTTTAGAGGTGGTAGCTTTAACACTTTGCCGTGTGGTATACATCTGACAAGAATAAATATCTCTATCTAGCTAGCTCTTAAAATAGTTACATCTTCCGAACAAGCTCCCAACGATGCTATCCATAGGATTAAAATACGTCACTAGCTATGATGATATGATACGATAACACTAGCTAGGCACCCCGGTCAAGGATAATGTCATGCTTGAGTATAAACTATTTCTTAGGACGGCTACCACTCTCATATGCTGAGAAATCTGAAAGGAGCGACACGTACGTGAGGGTATTTAACAACTCTATGCCGCGCGCTCTACTTGCAAAAATCAAAGAGGAAGTAGAGCCTGTATTGCCGCTGGTGCTACACTTCTCGCACAATTCATTCCATAGGACATGTCTGTGTGTGTGGCCCAGCCCTTGGTTTGTCGCGCCCGTTTGTGTGATGTGATGTTTTTTACTTTGGCCTAGGCCACCCTGTTTCTTTCTTTTATATCAATAAAAATATAAATCTTTTGCCGCGTTTAAAAAATAAGTGTAAACTACATAGCTACTAGCTGCCAAAAGCATATCAAGTGGTGTCAAGTGCAATGTACCGATGTAAAGTTACTGTGAGATAGAAAATAATGGGCACATGGATGTTTTTCTCGAAGATAAATATACCCTAAAGAACCGAGTACCATCAGTGGGCTACATAGAAAACCTTGCCATGATACATGAAAACTTAGCAATCTTTCATTGTCACATGATGACATGAATTTGTTTTCTAGGAGACGCGGTATTTGTATGTTGGGTCAGTCGACTGCAAAGACAATAGAGCTAGTCCATCAAACTACGGGGCCATTCATGGATGCGGCCCATTCAGTTGTGGACCGCACATCTATTAAGAAGAAAACAAAATATACTGCACTAGACAGCATATGCAGCCCACCCACGCAAAGAATTAATGGGTTTTCTCTACTCCCCACATTCGCCTTATTGAGTTGGGCTATCAACCGGAAGCCCAGAATATTGCAAAATTAAATGGAGCTGTTGGAGTGGTGGTTGACCAACTAAATATTTGAACAATTCTTTGGAGCCTCGTGTTTACTACTCGTTTAGTTTTCCTATATATCTCATATGAGTGTGGCTCATACATCTTGTCACTACTAGCTAGGTGACAAGAAAAAAGTGTACTTAGATGAACATGTTACAAGGAAAAATTTCTAGTGCATTTCATGGAAAATCAATTGCTTGACGTCATCTCATCGTGAGATAACGAGGACTAGTGTATGTACTTCCTCCGTATCAAAATATAAGTCACACTTGATCATTACCAACCATATGTATCTAGACATGTTTTAGTGCAAGATTCATGTGAATCTTGCACTAAAACATGTCTAGATACATATGGTTGGTAATGAGCAAGTGTGACTTATATTTTGATACGGAGGGAGTATGATACAGTCAACAATCGTCTACATTGTTGTTGTACGGCATATATATCACCTCCATGACATTGTGGGTGCTACGAGAGAAAATAGGAGTCTTGATGTTTCCTTGCAGGAGCCCACTACGTTCAATGGCCTTTCGTAAAAGGAAATGAGAGCCAAATATGTGGAAAATAATATTATTGTACTGTTTTTCCTGGAATTAATATGTTTATACAACTTTCTAACTATTGCGGTTTCATTTGTATAGTTACCCATTGACATCTCATGGCAACATTATCTGGGGTTTCAAACATATATTTACTGCCACCTATTCAAACTTTAGGTATATGGAGTGTCAATTGCTCAACCATCCCTTGGTAAGGTGGTTTATATTACATGCTGACACTGTATCACAGTTACTTCTCTCACGGCAATATAGAGGATGGTGCTTAATTACTTGTATTTTTTGTGTCATCTATTTGTTTGATAAAAGTGGGTTTATACTACATGCTAACATGTCATGACAAGTTAGTAGGGTTAGTGGCCAGTTAATTGCTTCCATCTCATTGCCAGATAAAAATAACTAAAAAATAGTGGAAATATGAGAGTCAAAATAATTGTTCAAATTTTAATTGGTGATAGGCCAATTATTTTAAATTATTGTAGATGGAGGAAAAAAAACTCCATCTGTTAGAAAAAACTTATTTTGTCCTCTAGCGGAGATATATGCATTTTAGGAAACAAGAAATAAACATACTACATGATTTAGTGTAGATGAACAGTTCGCTAAAAAATAGTGATGTAGATGAACATTGTGACATAGAAAGATTGTTAGTACATGCATTTCATGAAAATATTTTCTACCTCGCACAGTAATCCTACAAATAAGTGACATCTCGCTCGACTTGTTCTGATTATCTGGGCAGGGCCATTCAGTACATTGCGCATGTGTATCCTTGTTTTTTTTCTTGTGGGTGCATGCTCATACTTTTCCCAAGTTCATCTAGGTACACAAATTTCTTAGAAAACTGTCCATCTACACTAATTCACCCAGTATATACATGTTTTTATCTGTGAGGATACATTTATTTCCTACATATATTTGTTTTTTTCAAGTGGGCTAAATATTTTTCTTTTCTTTTCTAAAATGCGGCAGATTCGATTCCACTTTCACATATCTAATCCACTCAAAGAAAACAAATACTACACTTCAAAATGATATGAAACCCACCACATTAACATTTGACCAATTATTTTAAAAATTAATTGAACAACCTTTGGAGTCTAATATTTACCATTCTTTTTATATTATATACATCTTACAATGGGATCAGAGTGACTAATTGACCATACTTTGCCCCCACTAACCTGCGATGAAGTGTCATTAGACTTTTATCGTACAATGAGATGGCAGCCAACAAGTAATTAAACACCACCCCCCATATTTCCATGAGAAAACCAATTATTATAAGATGTCAGCGGGTAAGATAAACCAGCTTACCATGAGATTCTTAATTGACACACCATTCCTATATTGTGATGAGATGGCCGTAAATATATAATTTTAAACCAGACTAATGTGGCCATGAGATGGCACTGGGTAAGTGAAATAATGAGTTAGCTATAGCTGGTGACTCGTATAAAGATATTAATCCCTGCAAATAGTTACAAACATGTTACTTTTCACATTTTCCGACTCCCAGTTCCGTGTACGAAAGGCCTTTGGGCGCGGTCAATACCGTAAACGAAAAAGACAGACCTCATGTTTGCTCTCACACCACCCATGGTTTTGTGATGTCGCTATATAGGTCATTCCACAATAATGTAGAAAACTTTTTAGAGTATCATATGAACACTAGTAATATTCATCTCACGGTGAGTTGGCAACAAGTAGTTTAAACCAGGGAGTTAGCTATATCAATCCATTTTTTGAAACTTATTACCACCTCGTCACCCTGACCACATGCACGTAGTTTCACGTCTACCATGTATAATTTAGTTCAATCTTGATGTAAGAAAGGTGTATATTGGCATTTTATTTGACTATGAATCTTGATGTAAGAAAGGTGTATATTGGCATTTTATTTGACTATGATGATATACAAGAAGATATGCAAAATTATAGCCAGATAAACAGAAGTAATTTTTTTAAACTATGAAAGATGTATTCATTTATTTATTTAATTTATTCGTACAATCAATTGCCATGAATGGGGGATGACATGTCACAAATAGAAGAAGCGTTTCAATAAAATTAACTCAAAATAACGCAAGGCATGAATGCATGTGCAGCTAAAAACAACTCTCGTGAGGGCTGTCACCCCGCAAGGCAGCATTGATCCTTATCAATCTCCAAAGTTAAAAATGAAGCCCATGAAGAGTTGAGGAATGGACATCCTAATGTGTAGCAGTATTAGCTAGCATCGGCTCAACATTTCCTAGAATAGCAATCCATTAAGTTTTATTAACCGCCAGCTATGATCCCATTCACCACCCCTTCGTTGTAATTCCACTAGCAAAGAGCTAGCTACATATGCATGTGAAGAGAGTTCATGCGCATGATAAATTTCCAAGACAAACTTGAGAATTATTAAAAAAATAACATGTGGAATGCATATCTTTATCTGATATATGCTCCTCGAGGAATGCGAAGAATCGAGAGTGCTATTCAAAGTGTATGAGTTGCTGGGAGCAAGTTCTTGCTAGTGAATTAACAACAATAAGGTGGCATGTAATGGAGATCGAGCTATGCAGCTGTCTGCATGCTGAATTGTCATATGTGAACTGTGATGAGAATGCATTCATTATTTCATTTTGCACATACATGCCAACTCAGCGTGCATATGGTGACTCAGCATGCAATGGGTATGTGAGTGATAACTCAGCATGCATGCATACGACAACTCAGCATCCAGAGATCAGAGCAGTGAGCCTCACGACTCTTGTTCGTCACGCGCCTATACAAACACTTCCCTGCAAGGCTGCAAGGCCGTAGAGGATCCATCCACCTACCCTAGTCTTTCTCTCTCTCTCGATCCTCTCTCTGAGTTTCAGGTTGCAAGGCAATGGCGCGTCGCCGCACGAGCATGGGCCGCCAGAAGATCGAGATCCGCCGGATCGAGAGCGAGGAGGCGCGCCAGGTGTGCTTCTCCAAGCGCCGCGCCGGGCTGTTCAAGAAGGCCAGCGAGCTGGCGACCCTGTGCGGCGCCGAGGTGGCCGCCGTCGTCTTCTCCCCGGCTGGCAAGGCCTTCTCCTTCGGCCACCCCTCCGTAGAGGCCATCATAGACCGCTTCGCTCCGACCAGGCTGGGGGCGGTCGTCGGAGGAGGCGCCGGCGCCGGAGAGGACAACAGGCAGGTGGCGGAGCTGAACCGCCAGTACGGGGAGCTGAGGGCGAAGCTGGACGCGGAGAAGGTGCGAAAGGAGCGCGTCGAGGCGGCCATGGCCAAGGAGCGCGCGGCGGAGAGCCCCGTGGCGGTGTGGCTGGAGGCGGACGTCCGCGACTTGGGGGAGGAGGAGCTGCTGGCGTTCGCGGCGCCGCTGCAGGAGGTGCAGGCTGCCGTCGCCGCGCGAGCCAACAAGGTGCTTCAGGACGCCCTCAACCACGGCCGCGCCATGGCGGCCAGGGCCGGTCCCTCCAACACCAACAACCAGGTGCAGCCACCGCCGCAGCAGTTCCTCCTCCCGGACAACGGCGCCGTTGTGTTTGATCAGTTCGGTGCAGGCAGCGCCAACAACAACGGTGCAGCGATGGACATGCAGATGCAGCAAGTGATGATGGCCATGACGCCTCCGCCGGCGCCGGGGTTCGCCGGCGTCGGCATGGAGATGCTGCTCATGCAGCAGGGTTTCGGCCTCCCCGGCCTATACTGAGATCTCGAAAGAGTACGAGTTCATTCTTGGTATGCATGCATGGGTGCATGCGTGGATGGACGTCTATGATGAACTCGGGAAGAGATCCGATGCTAGCTAGCTTGGGTCATAGATCTTCGTTTTAGTTTGTTTGTCATGATTGGTCCAATGATCCCTGCCTAATTAGTCATATGCATCTAGGTGACGATCCATCATGTGTAATCTCGTTATTGTCGTTTAAATTTTACCTGTTGCGGTGCACCGGCTCTGGTTCGTGCAACGCGATAGATTTGATTCGATTATCTGTGTGTAATGGCTTGTAATGTGTTGCTCCAGATTAACGAGAATAAAAGTATTTTTATTAATTCTTCCATGCTAGCAAATTTGTAAAGGTACAAGAATCTATATTATTCCAATACTCATTCAAGCATATTAAGTTGATCGTCGGTAGTATTATGCACAATGACGGTGGCCCCAATCTCGAGGAAGGTAGCATTATGCACAACAATCGATCGATACCCTCCACCATTGTTAGGCACAAACCCAAAGTTGCATGGTGGGAGGACCGTTAGGGGATTGGCTTCCGGTGTACGTAGGATCAAATCCGCAGGGGTCATGCAAATACATAGGCCCTTTTGTTCTGACGAAGTGTTTAGAAGGCGATTTCTGTTCTATGGTTTCTCTCAGCAAAGGGTTGGGGGGGGGGGGGGGGGGGGGGGGGGGGGTAGGGGCCCTCTGACTTCTAGCTATGTGTTGAGTGTGATTCCGTGAAGTGAATGAAGGTAGTCGACACAAAATTGAACACTGGTTCAGCCTAGGTGCTAGCCATACATAATGCTATGTATCATATTGAGTCTTAATTTCATTATGTTTATGTTGTGACTGTCCCTAGCGCCTAATCTTGATGCAGTGTTTAATTTTGTGGCTACTACCCCAAAACCGAGCCGAAAAGAAACTCAGTACGCAATGAGTTTTTTTTTGTATGAACAATTAGTTTTTTGTAAAATGACCCACTTTTCCTCTGTGCGGAATCTTCCCAAACGAATAAAGATACAAGAACTACAATTAATACAAAAAACTGAAAATATTTATTTGATAAATATCTAGAAAAATGCTAGGTGTACAATAAATGCACGCATATATATACTGCCAGGGGAAATTATTGATAAATTAATACCATCTTCCATCTCATCACAAGAAAGGTTTTATTGTCCACCTAGCCGTCATTGAATTTTTATTAAGTCGATTAAACATTTTCCATTTTTTTCTGAGTAAGAGATTTCCCATATCTGTAATGATTTATTGTTTTGCATATATTCTAGATAATATTTTTTAGTACGTTAAATAACCCGGCCCTCAACTTTGTTGTGCACGATAGTTTCACTGCAGAATATAGCTAGCTACGATTAGGAACAAACAAGTAGCAACGACTGACATCTCATCGCAAGGTATTAATTTTCTATCACTAAACAATCGTCGTTTTTGTACAGGGAATTAGTATGATATCCAGCACATGAAATCGCCTCAGCTACTAACTGCACATCCAAAACTAAATGAATCTAAAAGGCCACAAATAGGGGTGGAGAGTTGAATTGATATCTACGAGTGGCTAGACAGTACGTTATGCGGGCTGGGATTGGGGACTTCAAAATACTTAAAATTCAATGAGAGAGCCATATGGGTTCCTACTCTTATGCATAGGGCCATTATCCCGACGATTCTAGGTCTGGATATGCTCTTCCTACAACGAGGTTCTTCGGGATCAA
This sequence comes from Poa pratensis, assembly GCA_947311845.1. NCBI lineage: Eukaryota > Viridiplantae > Streptophyta > Magnoliopsida > Poales > Poaceae > Poa > Poa pratensis. The sequence goes on from CAMZMU010000027.1 coordinate 4,271,429, forward strand.
TCGGAGAAAGAACCAATGGAGCATTAATACGTTAAAGGATACAGACCCGACAGAGAGGCTAAGGAAAAATTTGTGGATAATACAGCGCACCTATGTAGAGTGTAAAAAACAGTGGCAATGCCACTCCCTGTTTTGGGAGGAACTACGATCCTTAGGGGAAATGAGCCCACATAGGTTCTAATAGCCCGTGAAACGTGACAAACATAGCTCTTCTGAGTAAAAGTTGATTGTTGAATACATGATTAAAAACCTTATAAGTTATGACATACGGTCACAATTGCAGGTAGAGAATTCAACACTCTTCTTCTATCTGATTTTTTTTCAGTGCATCCCTACCTGTTCCATAATGTATTCTTAGGTTCTGAGCGTCGAAAAGGAAACACCCGAGAGTTCGTAGGAGGACAAAGAGCTTTACTATGAAGAACCATACCTATTCGAAAGAGTCGACTATTTCACTGCATATTGAACTGGAGAATTGAGGGATACCCGAGCTATACGAAGGATAAGAATATCTTGGTATATCCTACACGACTGGCGCACTACAATATGTAGTGGTGTGCGGGATCACCGCAGTCTTGTAGGATATATAGTCGTCATTGTAATATCTAGGTTATGATTTTGAGAATAGACACCATGTGTGTTTTGGGTTAATAACCTGTATCCAGTTTCTAGAAAGCGGTCTAAAGTTCTCTGATTTTTCAAGGTACCCCTGGCAACCTACATGTTAAGATTTCATGTGCAAATCGTGAGTTCACTATCGGAAATCCTTATTTCCCTATTGTTAAATGCAAGGGAAAAAAACACTCACTAAAGTTCGACTAAATTTGGTGGGAGTCCCGGGGGTGAGAGAGTTTATATACAAGTGACTTTGAGTTGCCAATGTGGCAAGGTTTTTCGAGGATTCACTTTTTCCTCCAAGAAATATGGAAAAGGGTTTTGGGGGGGGGGGGGGGGGGGGGGCAATCGATCACTCGGTTCGATCGGCCAATCCGACTCGTAGGGCTTCCTTCTTTCGTACAACTCCCCCATCTTATTCCTCCCTCCAATTTCTCTCTTAGCCATGGAACTCTAATCCTCCTCCTTACTCTCAAGTCGGTCCTTCCTCCACAACCCACTCCCTCTGCTCCTCCTTCTCCACCCTCCTCTCTATCTTTAAAGCTCATAGCTAGAGAACTCAAAATTGATATTGACTTGAAATGCGAGCTCAGAAAGACAAGATTCCAACGGCAACGGGAGGGGGGTCGCTCGATATTACAACAGAGAGGCTCTGACACACCAGATTTGTCGCCGGCGATCCTGATCCTGTAAGGTCATTGCTCAACAGAAGGTTAGGTTTTCGTGTTTTTGATGTTGCATATGTGTGTTTAAATTGTATCATACCCTTATGTGTTCTGTAGCGAAACCATACGCGAGATGTTGCAAGGTTATGAGCATTAGTGTTTTTCTCGGATTTTCTGATATGGCATAAGAGTGATTTTAAAATGTTGCAAACACTTACATGTTTCGTTGCATTACTATTTTCAATACGTTGCACTTTCTTGTGCGAGTTTGTATATCTTGTTGAAAACTTTGTTTTGTAACCACTTTTTTTGTATTACTTTTTTCGAAATGACGCGAAACATGTTTGCACTCTTGTAACATCTTTCTGGAAAAATGCTGCGAATAAACTATTGCATATCCACCTTCTTATTGCATTACTTTTCAAAGTACTGTGAAATGTTTTTCCATTTATTGTTATATTTTCTGAAAATATTGCAATTTAGTACATTTTTTTTGCTATAAGGAGGATAGAGATTTTGGTGCAAAAGACGGTGAACCAGATGTGGTTTTCATCAACCGTTTTTTCCAATAATTGCTGCGACTTGCTTCTCCCCAAACACCGGACCATGCGAAAGACACGAATTCATTGGGCAGGAGACTTGTGTTTGGACTCGTGAAATTATTGTGGCAGGAGACGCCCAGCTGGGCCGCTGGATACTGTTTCCTAGTTTAATCGGTTACGGTAATGCTCCCGAATTCGAGTTATTCCTCGCGTACACGCTACTGCGTCCTAATTCGAATTGTCGCCGAGTAGATTCGAGCAGACGTCGTAACTGTTGAACCGAATACAAGTCCACTCCGATTTCCTCAAGAATCTTCGAGACCAAAGCCCCGCAGAGGTCTCAATATAAACGAAGCTCAAAGCCTCCTCGAGCCGTCAAGTCGATCGCCTGCATCCAAAATCTCGACACGCGAACGAGTTCACGAATCGAAACCCTAGCAAGCAGGTAGCGGCGGCCATGGCGATCATCTCCGACATGCAGGAGGAGGAGGCGTCGCCGCAGCAGCAGCAGGCGGCGGCGGCGGCCGAGAAGGAGGAGAGCAAAGCGAAACAACCAAATGCTGGCAACGGACTTGACCTGGAGAAGTATTCCTGGACTCAGCAGCTGCCGGAGGTTAATCTCTCTGTTCCTCTTCCGGAAGGAACCAAGTCACGGTTCGTCGTCTGCGAGATCAAGAAGGATCATCTCAAGGTCGGGCTGAAGGGCCAGCCTCCGATCATCGACGGCGAGCTTCACAAATCAGTCAAAGTCGGCGACTGTTTCTGGAGCATAGAGGATGGGAAGTACCTGTCTATACTGCTCACAAAGCAGAATCAGATGGAGTGGTGGAAATCTGTGATCAAGGGTGAGCCTGAAGTCGACACCCAACGTGTGGAGCCGGAGAGTAGCAAACTTTCTGATTTGGATCCCGAGACTAGGCAAACTGTGGAGAAGATGATGTTTGACCAACGTCAGAAGCAGATGGGTCTCCCGACAAGCGACGAGATGCAAAAGGATGAGATGCTCAAGAAACTCATGGCGCAGCACCCGGAGATGGACTTCTCCAGGACGCGAAACTAGCTTGATCGAGGCTGCTGCTTGGACCAGACGCAATATAATCGGCAAGGATGTTGAGAAATCGCTTCTACTTAGTGCTGCATTGCTTTCAGTAGTTTCTGTTTATCCATATTATGGTAGGGATGGACTCGCTACGACCAATCTATGCGTCAGTATTCAGGTCGTAATGTTTTGCCTAGTTTTAGGTTGTAACTCCCCTGAGCCCTGTCAATGGGATACAGTGGAGAATCATAGCTATTTTACTTACTGTAATCCATTCAACCTACCTTTTGCTGAACTTGTGCTTATGCAGTTAGTATTTTGTAACTTAAATCATGCAAGATAGCTATGTTTTTTGTGTGTTTTCTGTTAGATTATACAAGTTGTATCCTATACGAACTCTCATTAGACTTGTACTCCAAGTTAGCTTAGCCTAAGTCGGTTCTTGATGTATTATATAAACAATGTAAAACCGCACCCAATCAATACAATTGTGAGATCTATCTCTAGTTTACATGGTATCAGATATACGATCCTAGGTCATGGCTTCGCCACCTACCCCTCCTCCGCCGCCGCCGCCCGGCTACTTCGAGCGCCGGGCCGCCGCCATCGCCAAAGCCGTCGCCGCTGCGACATCCTCCTCCTCTACCCTTGCTCCCACCCCAAATTATCTTCCTACTACCCCAATGGCTACTCCCTTCTCTTTCACCGACACCATAGCGGATGTCACGCCGTTCATACCTATCTCCCTCGACCTAGCTGCCCACAACTACTACCATTGGCGTCATCTTTTCGACGTCCACCTTGGCCGCTGCAATCTGCGTGCCCACGTCGCCCCCGGCTCGGTTCCTCGCCCCTCCGATCCGCAATGGGTCAAGGACGATCTCGCCATCATCCAATGGATCTACACACGGGTGTCCACCGAGATCTTCAACCTGGTGTTTCGTGAAGCCGCCACCGCCGCCGAGCTCTGGTCGGCTCTTCGTCAACTCTTCCAAGACAATGTCGACGCTCGGGTCAACAGCCTTCACACCGAGCTTCGCAATGCCGTCCAAGGAGATGCGCCCGTCGGCGTCTACTGCCAGCGCCTCAAGGTCATTGCTGACGAGCTCCGGGAACTTGGCGATCCCGTTGACGATCGGCAGCTCATCAACGTCCTCCTCATCGGGCTCTCCGAGGACTTCGACAAGCAGGCTTCTTTCATCCCCATGATGCGGCCCAAGCCGTCCTTCGCCGAGGTCCGGTCGATGCTCCAACTGGCGGATCACTCCCAGTCTCGCAAGGCTGCGCGGCCCCAGGTCTTTGCTGCCACGCCACGACCGCCACCGCCTCCTTCGCCTGCGCCAGCCACCGTGCCGCCACCAGCGGCCCAGCCTCCTCCGACCTGGCGTCCGAGCCCAAACTACAAAGGCAAAAACCCCATCTACAGGCCGCCGCGCTCTGCGCCCTCTGCATCATCCCCAAGTCCGGCTCCACTTCCGACCATGGCTCCTACTGCTCCTCACGCGTGGCGTCCCCCTCATGATCCGTGGACCGGCATGGTGCAGGCCTGGCCCATGCCATGGGCCCCTCCATCACCGTTCGGCGCCCCGCCCGCTTACTCCGGCTCATGGTCACCTGGGATGCGGCCTCATACCGGTGCCCCTGGACTACTCGGATCGCGCCCTCCGGCTAATGCCTATCACGCTGCTCCGACATACCCATATGGTGCTCCTTCTGCTGGAGGCGGCTCCTACTCGACGTACCCGATGCATGCTCCTGCACTCATGGCGCCGCCAGCGCCACCTCCACCTCCCTCGACAACGCCTAATTGGGACCAAGCTGCTTTTCTTCAGGCCATGAATCAATTTGCTGCTTCGGGAAACACAGGTATGGACTGGATCTTCGACTCAGGTGCTTCTAGTCATATGTCTGCTTCATCTAATATGCTGTCATCCCACGCTTCTTCCCCTTTTTCTTCAATAACTCTTGGTGATGGTTCTTTTATTCCTTACACTGCGTTGGCCACACAAATATTTTCACGCCACTTAAAAATCTCCTTCTTCGTGATGTTTTAGTAGCACCTGCACTTATCAAAAATTTAATCTCTGTTCGCAAATTCACTTCCGATAATCATGTCTCTATCGAGTTTGATCCTTTTGGTTTATCTGTGAAGGATCTTCTAACCAAGGCGGAGATAGCACGGTTCAATAGTTCTGGTGATCTTTATTCTATCCATGGCGCCCCTACCGTTGATCAACCCTCCTCCATGCTGGCGTCTGCTGATCTTTGGCATCATCGTCTTGGGCATCCACATACCGCAGTTTTATCGTCTCTCCTTAGTGAATTTTCTATTCCTTGTAATCGCCATAGTCATAATTCGTTAGAGTGTGTAGCTTGTCAAACAGGAAAGCATGTTCGTTTACCTTTCTCTTCCTCCAGTTCTCATAGTACTTTTCCTTTTGAATTACTTCATTGTGACATATGGACGTCTCCACACACAAGTGTTTCCGGTTTCAAATACTATCTTGTTATTTTAGATGATTATACCCACTTTGTTTGGACTTTTCCTTTACGTAATAAATCCGACGTTCATACAATTTTTCTTAACTTCCAACGCTATGTTGCTGTCCACTTCCTTCTTCCAATCGTTTTATTCAATGTGACAATGGCCGCGAATTTGATAATTATTTCTTTCTTCAACATGGAATTCTTCTACGATTTTCTTGCCCTTACACCTCTCCCCAAAACGGCAAAGCTGAAAGATCTTTGCGAACACTAAATGACATTGTCCGGACTCTTCTAATTCACTCCTCCATGCCACCTAAATTTTGGGCCGAAGCTCTACGAACTGCTACTTATCTCCTAAACATCCGACCCTCTCAAGTTAACCCTAAAACTACACCATACTTTTCTCTTTTTCTCTGCCATCCCAACTATCCGGAGCTTCGCGTCTTTGGTTGCCTCTGCTTTCCAAATACTTCTGCTACCTCTCCAAACAAATTAGCCCCTAGATCCCTTCCCTGTGTTTTTCTTGGTTATTCCGATGAACATAAAGGTTACCGCTGTCTCGACTTACTCACTGGTCGTGTTCTTGTCTCTCGCCACGTTACTTTTGTTGAGCATGTCTTTCCCTTCGCCACTCGCTACACACCTGACAACGTTCCCCAACCCACATCATCGTTTTCTCCAACACGGTCCCCGGCAGCCCTTTCCCTTTTTTCCCTGTCACGGCAGCTTCACCTGCCCAAAACCCTGACACGGCACAAACACCTGCCCAAAACCCTGCCACGGCACACTCACCTCCACAAAACCCTGCCACGGCACAACCACCTGCACAAACCCCTGCCACGGCAGGTTCACCCATCCGCACAGCCAGTTCTCACCCTCCGCCCTCACCACCTCCAACACCGACCTCTTCATCACCACCCACACCTATGTCCGACTCTTCCGCTGCGCCGGACACCTCTTCCACCTCACTACCCGTCCTACCACCTCGCGCTATACCTACCATCGCCCCTACAACGATCACACCATGCGCACTCGCTCCAAAACAGGTTTTCGCCAACCAATTGATCGTCTCAATCTTCATGTCACCCTTCTATTTCTCCTATCCCTAAAACCTACAAAGCTGCTCTTTTGGATCCTAATTGGTTTGCTGCTATGAAAGATGAATACACCGCTTTGCTCCACAATCAAACTTGGCTCCTTATTCCTGTCCCTATGGTGCAAATGTTGTTTCTGGTAAATGGGTTTTTCGTCACAAATTTCATTCCGATGGAACCCTCTCTCGTTACAAGGCTAGATGGGTTTGTCGTGGCTACTCTCAGCAACATGGCATAGATTTTGATGAAACTTTTTCTCCTGTCGTAAAACCTAGTACCATTCGCACTGTCCTTAGCATTGTTGTGTCTTCTTCTTGGCCTATTCACCAACTCGATGTAAAAAATGCTTTTCTCAACGGTACTCTAAATGAAACTGTCTACTGTCAGCAACCTCTTGGGTTCACGATTCCTCGAATCCAAATCATGTTTGTCTCCTTCAAAAATCTCTCTACGGTCTCAAACAAGCACCCGGGCCTGGTTCCAACGTTTCTCTACTTTTGTTCAAACAGTAGGTTTTGCGCCATCTGTCTCTGACTCCTCTCTGTTTGTTTATCACCAAAATTCTAATGTTGCCTATCTACTTCTTTATGTTGATGACATTGTTCTTACGGCCTCCTCTCAACCTTTTCTAGCTCACATTATATCTCTATTAAGTTCTGAATTCTCTATGACTGATCTTGGCTCTCTCCATCACTTCCTCGGAATTGCTGTTACACGTGATTCTACCGGCCTTTTTCTATCTCAACGCCAATACATTCTTGATCTGTTAACTCGCGCCGGCATGCTTGATTGTCAACCCTCTCGCACTCCTGCTGACACAGCCATTAAACTATCTTCTGAAGGTGAACCTTATAATGATCCCACTTTGTATCGCAGTCTCACAGGTGCCCTTCAATATCTTACTATTACTAGGCCAGAAATTTCCTTCTCCGTTCAACAAGCTTGTCTCTATATGCACGATCCTCGTGTTCCACACAACAATCATGTCAAACGTATTCTTCGCTATCTAAAAGGAACTCTCGATCATGGTCTCCATATAACCTCTTCCTCTCCTACGTCGTTGACAGCGTATTCTGATGCAGATTGGGCCGGATGTCCTGATACTCGTCGATCCACGTCCGGATATTGTGTTTACCTTGGTAACAATTTGATTTCTTGGTCTTCTAAGCGGCAGGTCACGGTCTCTCGTTCTTCTGCGGAGGCTGAGTATCGCGCTGTCGCCCATGCTATTGCTGAAACTGTTTGGCTACGTCAGTTATTATCGGAGTTACACCGTCCCATTCAGCAGGCCACCATTGTTTATTGTGACAACATTTCAGCTGTTTACATGTCCAGCAATCCAGTGCAGCACCGGAGGACCAAACACATTGAGATTGATATTCATTTTGTTCGTGAGAAGGTTGCTCTGGGGGAAGTTCGAGTTCTTCATGTGCCTACTACAGCTCAATTTGCTGATATCTTCACCAAGGGCTTGCTACAACTCCATTTAACGACATACGTTTCAGTCTCAACGTTGTCGAACCCCACGTTGATACTGCGGGGGATGTTAGATTATACAAGTTGTATCCTATACGAACTCTCATTAGACTTGTACTCCAAGTTAGCTTAGCCTAAGTCGGTTCTTGATGTATTATATAAACAATGTAAAACCGCACCCAATCAATACAATTGTGAGATCTATCTCTAGTTTACATTTTCCATACAAGAGTATATGTATATAAATGGGCACGGCCTGCCCCTTTCACTGATGTAGATATAGTGTAGATTTCCAATGTTTGTACTACTGGTTGTTTGTCTGTACCTATATATATGCTGATGATGAAAGTGATGAGCATTGACCCTCAGAGAGCCAGAGACAAGAGTAAAAAAAGAAAGACATGCAAAAGGTAAGCAAACGACTATCGGAGCTTAAGGAGATATCATGCTCAGTTGAGCTTACCAACAATACGCGTAGGAGTAATTAACTTCCAACAGGCTTCTAGTTCTTACACATAACATGTCATTTTTTAACATCACTCTCATCGACTCAGTAAAAGTTGAACTACAGAAATTTTACATCATCACTGAGACTAACTCGACATGTCCAGTTCCTTCATACCAGCACCAAAAATTGCCAGTGCGAAGGAAATTACAAGGTATCAAATCTGTGTCAGCGTATGTCCTTGGCCTGAGCAAAACAAGTCAAGAGGTGCTCCACCTGGCATGGCACTGTTGGCCTGAGCCTTCCAGCCAAATGTCCAACGTAATCAAATCGCCAGTAGCCTTCCTCCATGAACCTGCTGTTCTTGAAGAAGCCACGTGCGGTGCAAATCCCATGAGCTTAGAAGCATCTAGAGTAGAATGCCGTCGTCAGTGGAGATGACTGCACTTGGGACTGGTGAGATGCTATGCTCCTCAAGGTGCGGTGCAGGTTCCGCTTGATTCAGTGGAGTGGAGAAATGGTTTGTTCAGCTAGAAGCAGCTCATGCTGGACTTCCTTCGGGGGCTCTTGGACCAATGAATGCTCTGCTGAGGACAACATGTTCCTCATGCCGAATGCTTCTGAATCAACCTTCTGCCATATTCATTGTTTTTACGCAAGCATTGGTCAAGAGGAGTTCATTATTTACTGCAAGTGGTGATTAATCTTCTAACCTTCCAAATCTTCTATTAGCAGGAGCAATGGTTTTACCTCCATCCTTTAAAGGCCTACCTTCAGGAAATATATGAACCCATCCACCATTGTTAAGCTTAGAGAGTGCCATATACATCCACCATAGCCATTTACGTACTGTAATCCATTCCACCTACCGATTGCCGAACTTGTGCCTATGCGAGTAGTATTTTGTAACTTATTCCTGTTTGTACAAAAAAAGACAGAAAAGAGTAGACTACAGCTGTGTTCAGGTGGAAGAAACTAACCGCCATCATTCACTACAAATGTGTATTGCAATAAATAGATTCTCTGATTGAATTAAGAAATCTATGCTGTTTTGGTACCATCGCCCCGTAAATATCTGGCAACTCCCGGGTACTGGCTCTGTTTTTCCCACACTGTCATGTAACCACAGATTAGGGTACGAAGCAGGCATGAATATGAAACATAATTAATTTGTTACAACCCACTGGTTCTAACAATACTTACACCAATAATCTCAGTTGTTGAGGCAGGAGAACCTCTTTCTGCTGTGCTACTTTTCCTTGATTTTTTTTGGGGCTGTTTGTCTTCATCGATCTCACTTGCTGTGGCAGAAGCGCCTTCTGTATTCATGGTCGCAGAATTTTCCTTGAGATCTTCTTTGCTCCTTTTCTTTGATGGTTTTTTTTGCTGGACGTGCCCCTGCCCGCCTTTGCCATCGCCTGCTGTCATGCTACTTTTCTTTGATTTTTTTTAGGGCTGTTTGTCTTCATCGATCGCAGAATTTTCCTTGAGATCTTCTTTGCTCCTTTTCTTTGATGTTTTTTTTTGCTGGACGTGCCCTGCCCGCCTTTGTCATCGCCTGTTGTCATGCGGTCCGAGCCTGACAAACAATCGCCCGTGGATGCCATTCCACGGACTAATAAAGATGTTGGTCAGAAAATAAACTAAGACTTTTCTAGTGACAGAATGCAAATATGCTACTACAACAAGCAGCACTCTTCTTTTTCAGGGGAAATTCTGTAAATTAGAAGCTTGCGCTGTATCCAGGGGAATCAAATTAGATTTGCTACTTAGTCTGCTAAAGTGCAAATCTGCTAGGAATTACGGTTCTAGTAGATTTAGACCAGGGGGTAAATTTCAGTGCTAAGAACGGGAGTGAATTAGATCAAGGTTGGGAGGTGTGCAATGAACCTGCTGTCCTACAATAGAGCATAATAATTTAATTTTCTCAAAAATACAAAAGAAAACATGATATTGGACAGCCACTATAGTAAAAAATCAATCTTTACAAGCCAACCAGGTTGAGTTTGGCTGTCCAATATCATGTTTTCTTTTGTATTTTTGAGAAAATTAAATTATTATGCTCTATTGTAGGACAGCAGGTTCATTGCACACCTCCCAACCTTGATCTAATTCACTCCCGTTCTTAGCACTGAAATTTACCCCTGGTCTAAATCTACTAGAACCGTAATTCCTAGCAGATTTGCACTTTAGCAGACTAAGTAGCAAATCTAATTTGATTCCCCTGGATACAGCGCAAGCTTCTAATTTACAGAATTTCCCTGAAAAAGAAGAGTGCTGCTTGTTGTAGTAGCATATTTGCATTCTGTCACTAGAAAAGTCTTAGTTTATTTTCTGACCAACATCTTTATTAGTCCGTGGAATGGCATCCACGGGCGATTGTTTGTCAGGCTCGGACCGCATGACAACAGGCGATGACAAAGGCGGGCAGGGGCACGTCCAGCAAAAAAAAACATCAAAGAAAAGGAGCAAAGAAGATCTCAAGGAAAATTCTGCGATCGATGAAGACAAACAGCCCTAAAAAAAATCAAAGAAAAGTAGCATGACAGCAGGCGATGGCAAAGGCGGGCAGGGGCACGTCCAGCAAAAAAAACCATCAAAGAAAAGGAGCAAAGAAGATCTCAAGGAAAATTCTGCGACCATGAATACAGAAGGCGCTTCTGCCACAGCAAGTGAGATCGATGAAGACAAACAGCCCCAAAAAAAATCAAGGAAAAAGTAGCACAGCAGAAAGAGGTTTTTCTGCCTCAACAACTGAGATTATTAGTGTAAGTATTGTTAGAATCAGAGGGTCGTAACAAATTAATTATGTTTCATATTCATGCCCGCTTCGTACCCTAATCTGTGGTTACATGATAGTGTGGGAAAAACAGAGCCAGTACCCGGGAGTTGCCAGATATTTACGGGGCGATGGTACCAAAACAGCATAGAGCGGTGCGGCAAATATATCTTGGCAACACCCTAAATCTGCAGTTGACCGAACCTTGTTTTGCTCCTCTGGTTCGGTATTTGATACCAAGAGTTGACACTAAGAATTACACATTAAGGTTGGGGCCGCCAGAGGATCTGGTAGTCATTCCCCTATATGAGGCTGCTAAAAAGTTGTTTGGTGTGAAGAGCTCAGGGAAATCAGTTTCCCTTAAAGGATTAGCTCGTGGCATGTGTGGTTCCAAGGGCCCCAGGGGAATCGCTTCTCAATGTAAGACACTGTCATCTATCAAAGAACACCTGCGGATGTTTAGTAACTACAGGAAACGCACTTGCAGGATCTACACGTATAGCATACTGCGTCATGTCTTGGCCCCCTGTAGTTCAACACAAATAGATCTGAGGCTCAGTCATATTGCAGAAGATGTTGATAATATCGAGAATCTGAACTTGACTGAATTTATTGTCGACTATGCTGTAATGGGCGCTGAAGACCTAGTGGAGAAAAGGTCGTCTAATTTGGTTGGAAGTCCATATTTGTTTGGTGTAAGTACCCTACTAACGTCTAAATGATTCATGTTGAACTGACTTTTACTTACAATATTTTTTCAACTTACATACGCTATCACATGTTTCTCTACAGGGTATATTTCTAGACATGGCAGATGTTCCAGAACTCGAGATGCCCGCGGATGATGTTTTCCCACGGCTGCCGCATATAGTAAATGAGCATATGAAGTGGATAAGGGAAAAGAATGGCAAGTATGACACTGTACCTGTGAGTGCAACTATCCATTCTTCATGAATTTACTATGTTCTGTCCCACTACAGAATTTCCTCGGTTTTTCTGTTAAAATGGCATTTTTTGTCTTCATACATGCATAGTTAAATGCTAGATTTTTTGCAGATCAAGAAATTCGAGCGTAGCTGTTATCGTTCAGACTTGGAGTACAACATGGAAGATAATTATGATAACGGTGGAGATTGTGAGGATGTTTGGGAAGAGGAGGCAGATGATGACATTGGCCACCTTCTATATGTTCAGAAGGATGATGAAGGTGGTGAATCCTCAGAGATTTCGTCTTACAGACAGCAGGTGCCGAACATCTCTATATTCATCGCATGTTGTCCAACATATGTCAAGTACTAATATTTTCTACTTGTTCAGATGGAGCAAACATCTCTCTTCCAAAATCTATTTACTGATACATATCAGTTTGTAGTTGGTCAGCAACAGCAACCCACTATTCAGAACGAGGTGCAGGGAATGCTAGAGGGTCGCCTTGCCAATTTACCCAGTGATGATAGGTCATCCATTCTTCAGGAAGTTACAACCTATGTTCTGTCCAAGTACAATACCATTCAAAAAAAGCTAGATGATATTGGGGAACCATTGGTTAAATACTTTGATTTGATCAACTCAAGCGATAAAGATCTCCGTGATTGCCTGGAAACAACCAAAGCGAAAAAGTCGAAGAAAAAGGAGACTTACCCTGCCAAGTATTATTATGCTGCTGACGATATCTACCTGGATCACAAGGTCGTGCTATACTGTACCGACCTTCGGGACTTAGAGTCAGGCTTCATCTCTGACAGGATAATGACAATGCACATTAAGTAAGTATTGCTCTTTTGGGATGCATCGTTCCCATGTTCCTCTTTGTTCCCTTTTTCATAACAGGTACTCTTGTAGACATCTCCATGGAGTTTTTGCAACGGCTGATTTGAATATCAATATAGACGGCGCGTATCATATTTGCGACCCGTTGTTCTGGTCACGTATTGAACAAGAAGACTTTGAACATGTGGTAACTTCTTAAATTTCCACTAGTTTCAATTTGGGTTTCATATCTAGCATGCCCCAACTTGCTTGGGACAAAAGGCTTGGTTGTTGTTGTTGTTGTTGTTGTTGTTGTTGTTGTTGTTGTTGTAACATTCTTAAATTTCCAAGCTGTTTCGTTTGACACTACCTGCCTCATATATCTTGGTTTCTTCGTATGCAGAAATCATGGTTGCAGAATGACCTTAAGACGAGAGATCTAACAATCGATACCCTCAAGTACTTATTTCTCCTTGTGAATGGCGGGTGAGAAATTTTGTTCTCTATTTTGTTAAGAATCTAATTTTGATAACAATGAGAGAGGTAGAAAGATGAAATTTAGTTGGTTAGCATTTTGATCCTGCTTAAGTCGTATTACCATGTAGATTAGTGAGTGGAATCCTAATTAGAAGGAAATGAATCGTTGGCCGCTACTCTGATCCAAGGAGGGTGAGAGACAAAACTCTGATTTGGGCCTGGGCTCTAGAGAATCACGCAATATAAATTTGTCATTTTCCCCACCACAATCATACTTGATATCATCATGAACCAAACACACACAATTTTGCATACCTAGCCATTGGATCCCTAATTATCACCAGATCCAATTCAATAGGAATAAAAGACACAAATGTTAGAGAAACAGGAGAGGGGCCTCACCGGGAGGGGAGCAGCAGGTTGGTGAGGTGAAATGCAGAAGCAGCAGAATGGGGACGTCGCTGGGCTCGGTTAGGTGCAGCGGCTTGCGAGGCAGGCGCGGCAGTGCCTCGCATACGGGGGCGGACTGGGTAGGAGGAGAGAAGAGGGCAGCGGTGGGTGAAGCCGGTGGAGGGGATAGTGCGGCGGCGTCGATCTGCTGCTGCTGCTCCGCTGCTGGGGGCGGCGGTTGGACCTAGTGCGTGGAAGAGAGGGGGCGCCGCAGAAGATCGATCTGGTAATGGGGCTTGCTCGGGGACGGGGGTGTGCAGGGGCGGCGACGGCGAGGCGGGACAGTGGCGGCGGAATCAGGGAGAGAATGATGAGAAAGAGAGAGGGAGATGAAAGGGATTTCAGAGAAGCAAACTGGGAGCTGAGCTCTGATTTCTGAAATTTTCTTCAGAGATTTCGTGGGATGTCTGGGGCTACTGTACGGTACAGTCTCTACCACTGAACATGTTTTTTCAAAGCATCTACGCAGGAGACAAGTTCAAACATGTGCGTAACAAGCAGATCATGATACACCTATTTTTTTTCGTATTACATTTCCCCCCCTCCTGTATATCATCCACAAGAGTACCAAATTCAGACATCGCGGAAGTATCGTCTGCACAAGGCCATTCATAGATAGAGATATAGAGATGTAGACATGTACTAGTATTTGGTATCATGTTCGTCTGCACAAACAAGGCTCCTTTCTTCCAACCCCTCCCACCCGAACAACACACATTACGATGGCATCATCAACCAAGACAGATATTTACAAATGACATCCGTATTTGCTGGACAACACCCACAGGCGAGGGTGAGCTTAGATGCAGCCAGCCATGGGTGCGTACTGCTGCTTAGTATCTTGGTTGCTAGGTCTGATGGTTTTAGGGAACTGTGGCACCCCAGTCTCCAGCTCCTACAATTCTCCTCCGTTGACCAGGTGAAACTGGCACCAGTAGAAGCTGCAAGCCATGAGAAGCACGTATTAGAGCTATGGTGTTCTTCCTGCCAGCAACTGAGCCTCAAGCCTCGACTGAGAAATGGACCACTCTATTTAGGCAGCACACCTGTCAGCAATGAAATAGACACACTTGATACCAGACGGGAAACTGAAAAGTACCTCGGTTCTTACATCTCGATGCAGTGTTCAGTGCCAAGCTTACAGCAAAAGGATGTACCAACAGACGTGTAATCAAGCAACTTGGAAAACACAAGGAAGAAGGAATGGAAATTATAGCCTACAGAACATTCATCTATAGCCTATGACATTTTTTCAAGCGAATTGCATGTACTCACATAAACTGAACAAATGATAACTGTTCCTTTATCACTAGATACAGCCAAATACTGTACTCCCTCCGATCCATATTAGTGGGCATAGCTTTGTCTAAATTCATATGTATCTAGTTAAGTATTTAGACTAGATACATGTGTATCTAGACAAAGTTGTGCCCACTAATATGGATCGGAGGTAGTAGATTATTTGAGAAAGTCAATCTATATATTTATGCTCTGGCAGGACCTTTCCTTACCTGCAACAGAATAAGGCAGACAAAAATCAAAATGCAATAATATAATCTTGGCAGTCACAATTTAATAGAACTTATTTCTCTCTGAAAGATAACAAAATAAGCAATTAAGTTCAGAGAATAACAGTGGGAATTCCAATTAAAATAAGCAATTAGCAAACGTATTTCTTTCTGAAAGATAACAAAATTACCTAGTTGAACTTATTTAGATTAGTTCTATGCAGTTCCATGGAAGGGTTTTACTGAAGTAACCCTAGTTATTGGGATTTAGATTCTATGTTAAGTTCCATAATGAGATTTCACAAAATGCAAGACATGGTAAGGCACTTAGACAACATCTTCAGCTATTCACATGGAAAATTACAGAATCCTAAAAACTACAACTATGTAGCAAGCAGCCCGCATACACTAAACCTCAAGTTAGGGGTAACCAGCAAAACTACAGAAAAGGCACGACTCAGGAAATACTAGTCCAAAACATACAGCTCTTGCACTTGGGACTTTTGCTTGCTACCAACACAACCATTGCTTGTTGAAACAAGAGACCTTATATGAGGCAGCATTAACAAAAAAAAAATAGAAATAAAGGGCCCCGCCCCTGGTTCCATTTTATTAGAATGCAACCACCGGTCTCACAGCAAATTCAAAGCGCAGTTGGTAATCCACGGCTCCAACGCCAGTTCCCACGCAGGGGCACTACGAGTCAAGGGATACACACCCAGAAACTAACTAACAGGTAGACAGCACAAGAATGGAAAGCGAATACATCAACGACCAGGGAGCTTGACATTCTCCAGGAGGGCTTCGCACGCTTGTTCTTGCTTCCACCTCTCCACTAGCCCAGGGTGCCCATCCTTCTCCAGTGCCCGCATCAAAACGAAGTTCGGGTCCAAGCTATTCTGAGTAATTCCCCCCTCCGGTAATCCAGTTTGAGTATATTGGCATCCAGGAGTTCCGAGTGCTTGTCTAAACACAAGACCTTCCAGCTTTTGACCAGAGCAGATATTCTTCCGAGAGTCGCTGTGACACCTGGCCAATTTTTTCCCTGGAAACATGCTCGTTACGTAAAGACCAAAGAGTCCAAAGGGTAGCAGATGATAAAATATTAGTAACAGAATTCCTATCTTCACTAATCCACCATCTCGCTACCGACTCAAAGTATTTACCAATATCTTTGCCAAGGATGGATGACACCACCTCCCAGCAAACTTTGGCAACAACACACTCAAAGAATAAATGGTGACACGATTCCAGTTCATTGCAAAACAAACATGTTAAATCGTCCACTTCTCTCCGCTTAGCAAGGTTATCCCTAGTAAGGAGTTTGTTGTTAGCCAGCAACCACAGAAAAATATGTATCCGTGGGGGTATGTGAAGTTTCCACACTGCAGGAGTATGGATTGGTACCACACCACGAAAATTAATAAAGCCATAGAAAGACTTAACAGAATAAACCCCAGATGGGTGAAACATCCATATTGGATGATCCTCACAGTCAGTCAACTGAACCGTTTGGATGAGCGCAACTAATTCAAACCATCTATTTAAAAGGACAGGAGAAACCGTCCTTCTAAAAGTAAATTTTAGTTCATTTCCATCCCATGCATTAGCTATTGTGCATTGTTGTTCGTTAACAATAGAATATAAATCCCAAAACACAATAGCAAGAGGACAATTGCCCAACCAATTGTCCTCCCAAAACAGCACTTTAGTACCATTACCCACATGCCATTTGAAACCAATCTTAGCCACAGAAGCGGCCCACATTACACCTTTCCAAAACGAAGAGCAGTGCACAGGTTTAGCACTAAAAATGTTTGGAGAAAGGTTGTACTTATGGTCCACAATCATCTTCCAAATTTTATTATTATCTAAATGATACCTTTTAATCCAAGAGGTGAGGAGGAAGAGGTTAAAATCCCTCAAATTTTGAATACCAAGCCCTCCATACTCTCTCTTCTGACTAACAAGGTCCCAGTTAGACAAATGGTACTTGTGAGAATCCCCAATGTTGTTCCAAAAGAAATGTGCCATCTGAGAATTAATTGCTCTGATGGCCCATTTAGGAAACTTGAGAAATGACAAGAGGTACATAGGGATGCTCGCAACAGAAGCTTGCAACAAGATAAGCCTAGCCTTATAGGATAAAAGCTTACCCGTCCATCCAGAAATCCTTTTAATAATTTTATCTATTATTGGTTGAAGGTCCTCTTTACGCAGCTTAGAAAAGTGCAGAGGAACCCCAAGATAGATAAAAGGGAAATCACTACGCTTGCAGCCAAAGATTTGTGCAAACAAATTGGCTTCTTCATCATCAACGTTAATTGTCAACAAATCGCTCTTATGGTAATTAATTTTCATGCCTGACATTTGTTCAAAACATGTCAACAACCATTTCAGATTTCTAGCCATAGTTAGATCCTTTTGTAAGAAGATAATGGTATCGTCAGCGTACTGAAGGCTAATGATACCACCAGGTACATCCTGAGGCATCAGGCCACAAATCAATTGGTTAGCAGCAGCTTTATAAAGCATTTTGGTAAAGACGTCCGCCACAAAGTTAAATAAGATAGGAGACATCGGATCGCCTTGTTTTAGACCTTTACCAGCCATAAAGTATTTGCTATTCACATCATTAATCCTCACACAAAAGGAACTCTTATGCAAGAACGATTTAACCCAACCCCTAAAGATTGGGCCAAAACCTCTCGATTGTAGCATTTTATCAAGGAAAGCCCAATCAATACGATCATAAGCCTTCTCATAATCCAGTTTGAGAACCAGATCCGAGAGCTTTTTCGAATGAACATCGTGAATAACTTCATGCGCTGCCACTACGCTTTCTAAAATAAACCGGCTCTTAATAAACGCAGTCTGATTTTTAGCAATTATACGATTGCCAATAGGAGCAATCCTATTAGTCAACGCTTTCGAAATGATTTTGAGAGAGCAATTACCCAGACTAATGGGTCTAATTTTTTTTTCATATCTCTAGCGTTAGCTTCTTTCGGAATTAAGGTGATTATAGCATAATTAAGGCAAGATACATCAAGTGTCCCTCAAAGTCTCTCACCAAAACCATAAAATCATTCTTAATTAACGTCCAAAAGGTCTGATAAAAAAGAAAAGAGAACCCGTCAGGTCGAGGAGCTCCAGCAGCATAGGAACCCTCGATGGCTTTGAAAATCTCTTCTTCAGTGAAGGGGGCATCAAGGAGCAAGGTCTCCTCATCAGTAAGGAGATCTTGCTCATCCCAAAAGTTTTCGTCCAGAAAAATATCAGGAGTTTCTTCCTTGGCAAATAGATTTTTATAGAAATTTACAGCCACATTAAGCATATCCTCAGTTTTATCAACTGGGCCATCCGGACCATCTAAGACAGCCAGCGTTTTCTTTCTACGGCTTTGATTAGCAACTGCATGAAAATAAGCAGTATTGCGGTCTCCTTCAGTAATTTTTCTTTCCCTAGAACGCTGCCAAGCTTTGGTTTCCTCGTGAACCCAAATCTCATCTAGTTCTTTTTTAATATCACTCATACGAGCTTTATCCTCATCGGTCAGACGATTTTGTTCAGAAAACACATCCAAGATATCAAACTCTTGTAAAAGAGCTTTCTTCTTTCGTCTGATCGCAGCTTCTAAATTGACACTCCAGCCTTTAATACGTTTCCTAAGCATTAATAAAATTGATTAGTAATCATTACAGACTGCAGAAAATCACCGACGAATTGTATCGGCATACCTTGCTCTGAGTCTGAGGTATCCGATCAGTCTAATACAAATATGGGATGCATTCCCCTAGTGCAGAAACACAAACAGTTATGTGCAACCTGCAACAAGCATATGCAAAATATTTCTAATCGTATTTCTTCAGTCGTTGTAGTTTGTACCAAAACAAAACCAAAAAAGAGAAAGATGCAAAAGTTACAATGCATCTCAAATTTTCCAGAGAGAAATAAGCATAGAACAAATTTGAGATATTAAACACATTAATAGTGGTTCAACAAAGCAATCATAACATCCATGATTACAGTAGTACAACTGCATGGGCTACTAGCAGCCATGGCTACATACAAGTACACAAACACAAGCTCAGTCACTAAGTTAACTGCAATAGAGAGCCAATTAAAGGAAGGATATGAGTGCACTCAAGCACCAACAGAAGACTCCATAAACGCGTACCCAGGTCACTTCTGCCCGAGTTGAAATGCCAACTCCACTAACATCAGATAACTGCGAAGAAACTCCACCAAGCAAGACTTTTACTACCCATCTGCCAATAGCGCTGAGTACGAGGGAACATATGGAAGATAGATAGTCTTGCTCAAATGAATTTCACCATCCTGTCCAAGTTGACATAAAATACGCAACTCCCTAGAATCCATGTCGTATGACATCAGTGTCTCCTCGTACCGACAGACTAGAAAAATCAAGGTGCAGTCAGGGTGGATTGAGAAAACACTATAACCAGGCGCATATGCTGAATACTCTGTTCCAAACAGCTTCAAGTGGCTGACATTGTGCTTCAAGGTCCAATTTTCACTACTCGGATCCTCAAGAACCCAGATTGATAGTTCAGAATCACCTTTATGTGCAAAATACAACTGTCCTTGTGATAGATAAATATCATTAGAAGAGTGACAACGGCATTCTGGCGTAGGAAGAGGAATGACTTTCCAATTATTTTCATCCACGTCAAGGGCCAGAAGTTTATGATCAGAGGCACATAGATACAGCACCCCCCAAAGCAAGACGCTTTTTGAATAGGGGGTTGTCTCTATTTCATAGCCACTCCATGCATCGGCCTTGTGGCTCCAAATTCCAGTTTTGGACGAGTAGATCACCACCGCAGCAATGCAATCAGTTGGGTCATAATCCTGGTTAACCCAAAATTGGTCATCAATGAACTCGCACACATGGAAGTGGGAGGAGACAGCCGGATCGAATGCCAAGCGAACATGTGCCTCTCTTGACCAGTCAGTGCCAGGCACAACCACCCATTTCTCAGTGGCAGGGTTGCACACAACATAATCCGACTTCTCGGGATCATTCTGCCTAAGGAAGGAGCAAAGGAGTAGGCCATTGCAGCAGTCAATGATGCTAAGCATCTCGAATTCAGGCAGGAACGATAGCGAGGGGTCGAAGTGAGGGTCAAATTTCGCAGATATGTTGGTAAAAGAAGAATTCAACTTGAAGGAGCCGTAGCTTTCGTAGAAGAAGCCGATGAGGGACTGTGGCATCTTCTTGTGGTGGTAGGGGTGGGAGATGAGGTCACGCCAGCGCGTGCAGACGCACTTGCAGCAGCAGGTGGACTTGTAGGGCACGCGCGAGATTATGTCGGCGAGGATGTCGTCGGTGAGCTTGGCCGTCGGGTCACCCCTCACGGAGGTCACTTGCACGGAGACCTCTGCCATACCCGTGGATGCAAGAAACGGCCAATCTGAGACAGTGGTGGATAGATTACTCTAAGAAAAGACATCAGTCATGCATATGAAGATATCATGTAGCATGTGTTGAAATTCATGTACTTCAATCTAGCCAACAGGTGTATTACAAAAATTACAGGTCAACATGTCAAATTAAAATCAGTCATATTCCCGTTGGTTTTTTCAATGGTTGGTACTGTATTTATTGCAGAAGCAGCTCAACAAGGTGTACGAGACGGTGAGGTATGAGCCAACTCGAGGTTTTAGTTGCTAAAATAACTGCAGCTGCTCTAGTTCAGACACAAAAGCTCTACACAAGTCGTAATACCATGTAGATTAGTGAGTGGACTCCTAATTAGAACGAAATGAATCGTTGGCCGCTACTCTGATCCATGGAGGGTGAGAGACAGAGCTCTGATTTGGGCCTGGGCTCTAGAAACTCACGCAATATAAATTTGTCATTTTCCTCACCACGATCATACTTGATACCATCATGAACCACACACAAAATTTGCCAT
This sequence comes from Poa pratensis, assembly GCA_947311845.1. NCBI lineage: Eukaryota > Viridiplantae > Streptophyta > Magnoliopsida > Poales > Poaceae > Poa > Poa pratensis. The sequence continues at coordinate 4,292,697 of CAMZMU010000027.1, forward strand.
TGGATCCCTATTTATCCCATCAGATCCTATTCAGTACGAATAAAAGACACAAATGTTAGAGAAACAGCAGAGGGGGCTCACCGGGAGGGGAGCAGCAGGATGGGCTTGGTTCGGTGGTGGCCGGAAGACGCCGCCTTTTGCTTCGCGGACAGCAGCGGCGGCTTGGGAGGCAGACAGTGCCTCGCGTACGGGGGCGGACTGGGTAGGAGGAGTGGGGGAAGCCGGTGGAGGGGATGATGAGGAGAGCTTGTACGGCGGCGTCGATCTGCTGCTGCCTCGCTTCTGGGGTCGGCGGATCGACCTGCGTGGAAGAGAGGGGGCGCCGCAGATCGGTCTGGTTAATGGGGCTTGCTCGGGGACGGCAGGGGCGGCGACGGCGAGGCGGGACAGAGTAAACGATAGTATGGCCAATGGCCGATATCAAGGCAGCAAACTGGGTGTTCAGTTCTGAAACTTTCTTCAGAGATTTCGTGGGGCTACCGTGCCACTGAACATGCTTTTTTTTAAGCACTCTACGCAAGAGACAAGTTCAAACATGTGCGTAACAAGCAGATAATGATACAGAGAAGGTGTTATTTGATCTCGGGTAGAGTTTTTTGTGAGTTTCCAAAAATTCTGAAATAAAACAAGGATGTAACCAATGATATATCCCACGAATGTGTAAATTATAAATAAGAGATACTTTATATTTTCGGCTGCACAAAAATAACAAATCTGATAAAACTTAGAGATTTGAAAATATGCATACTCGGACCTACACGTTTGTCACTTTTGTGTAGCTCAAAATACAACATAATTGAAGTTGATATTTTCCACGTTCATAGGATATATAATTGGCTGCGTCCATATTTTTTTCAGATTTTTTTGAAACTTATAAATATGGCTTTGGAATTTTTAAAATAGGAGGGAGCACTGGAGGTCTGCAGCCAAAAATAATAATAATTTTCGCTCATCATGATACGGCTATTTTTTCGTATTACATCTCTGTATATGAGTTTATCATCCACAAGAGTATCAATTTCGAAAGGGCATTCCATGATCAGCAACATCGCGGAAGCATCGTCTGCACAAGGCCATTCATACATAGATATAGAGATGTAGACTGTAGTATTATCTATCATGTTCGACTGCACAAGCAGAACTCTTTCTTCCAACCATCCACACGAGCAACACATTACGCATCATCAATGAAGACATTCGCAACAGCTGGTCCATGCCATCTCTTCTGATAGTCAAGACCTGGCGCTGAATGGTGCCCTTTTCCGTGAGATAAAATTCCTTATCAGACTAAACTTTCGTGATTTCAGTATTTCATTTAGCCCAAGGGCGTGTAATCATGTTGCGGACGCTTTGGCGACGTATGGCGCGAGATTGGGACGCAGTACTCCTGATGTTTGGCCAGGCTGTGCTCCTAGTTTCATGCGTGTCTTGGTAGCCAGCGATATTGCTGGGCTGACCCGTTAATAGTAAGAGGTGAAAAATGTCAAAAAAAAAAATGAAGAAAAATATTTACAAATGACGTCCGTATTTGCTCGACAACACCCATAGGCGAGGGTGAGCTTAGATACAGCCAGCCATGTGCGCGTACTGCTGCTTAGTATCTTGGTTGCTAGGTCTGATGGTTTCAGGAAACTGTGGCACTCCAGTTTCCAGCTGCTGCATATTCTCCTCCGTTGACCAGGTGAAACTGGCACCGGTAGAAGCTGCAAGCCATGAGAAGCACGTATTAGAGTTGTAACATATATGTCGTGAGAAATTTGGAAATTGCGAGAACCGATGTTCGATTTCATGTCCTTACCTTCCTCCCATGCTGAGAACAGCTACGGTCTTCTTCTCGTGGCCGAATGTGACCTGCCAGCAACTGAGACTCAAGCCTCAACTGAGAAACGGACCACTCTATTTAGGTAGCACACCTGCCAGCAATGAAATAGACACGTTGGTACCAGACGGGAAACGGAGAAGTACCTCGATGCTTTCATCTCAAGTTCCAGTCTAAAGATTCACGCCCATACCCATACCCATGATGAAAAATGCAAGACACCAACGAGTATAGACCAAACATGCAGTGTTCTGTTCCAAGCTTACAGACTGAGGGTGTACCAACAGACATGTAAACAAGTAACTTGGAAAAACACAAGGAAGAAGGGATGGAAGTTATAGCCTACAGAACAGGTACATTGTGAACACTCCAAGACTATCAAACACTATAAAGAAGTGTCGAAAATTTGGCCCCACTCGAAGGAGAACAGCTAACCAGTGAGCAACTTTTTAGTACCCTTTTAAGCAGGATTTTTTCAAGCGAATTGCAAGTACTCACATTAAACACATAAGAAACTGTGAATAACTCATTATTGCAAACAAGGAGATGTATATGCAACTCAAGGGATATCAAAGATTAGGAACTTACCCTTAATGAAACAAAACGATACTCATATGGGAAACATCCGGGCCTGGAACTGGCAGAAGCTTCTCGTTTGTCGTCAAACCCACATTTATCTTTAACTGAACACGTGAAAATTGGTCCTTTATCACTAGATACAGCCAAATATTGTAGATTATTTGAGAAAGTCAAGCTATATATTTATGCTCTGTCAGCACCTCTCCTTACCTGCACAGAATAAGGCAGACAAAAAAATCAAATCGTATAATACATTCTCCTGCAGTCAAAAGGTAAGTAAATGGTTGTGATCTTCATTTCACCAAGAGAGCTACACACCTACAGTGGACACTGAGCCAAAAAAAAAATGGTTTATCAAGATATATGCAATTCCCAAATTTTATCATATTACAATAGCTAGGACATTTCAGGAATTTCGTCAATACAAGGGAACATATAAGGGACCAAGACACCCTCCCAAGTGCCAAAGTATAATAGAGCAGAAGGAATGAAGTCAAACGCTTGTCTTTTTAACATACAATCGAATAGTCCTATATTAATTCAAATCTTCACAGGACTGACAAAGATGACATGCACCATCTACTTAAATGGGAACAGAGCATTTATGATTGCATACAAAAAGTATGGATGGTGTGTTTCTAAGTGCGACAAAAGAGGAACTACGCAACAAACATGTTAGAGCTCACAACTGGCAAGGATAAATAATTGTTGCCACTTATCATTTAGCTTAACCAATAATTACTAACATTTCCCCGAGCAGAGCTAAGAGTACAAATAACCATGCCAGAAAAGAAAGGAACTTTGATGTGCATCACAAGGGAAAGAGATAAATGGGAGAAGAGTGTACTGAAGATCTTAACAACAAAGCAAAAGAGAACATAAAGGTGTCAATAGAATTAGTTTGTTCTTGTTGTTTTAACCTAATAAGAGACAACAAAGCAAATGTCTTCTCTTTGGGGATCTCTAAAATAGTTTGAGAATCAGATTTTCTTTCAAATCAGCAAACTTCATGCATAACAAACCCGCAGAACACAAAGCTGAAAAGGATTAACAATATTTATGAGTTTCGTACCATAATTTCTATACAGAACTTAAACACTAAACCTCAAGTTAGGAGTAATCACCTAATTAAACTACAGAAAAGGCACCATGATGTCTATACAAAACTTAAACACTAAACCTCAAGATAGGGGTAACCACCTAAACTACAGAAAAGGCACGACTCAGGAATTGCAAGCCTGAAACATATAACTCCTGCACTTGGGAATTTTTCTTGCTACCAACACAACCATTACATGTTGAAATGGGAGGCCTCATATGAGGGGGGCAATTGATGATAACCCCCCCAAGTTCGCGCGCCTTCTATCATATGCCCCCCTTTGTGTCACTGACATGTGGGGTCCGGCCCCACATGTCAGTGACACAAGGGGGGCATATGATAGAAGACGCGCGAACTGGGGGGGTTATCGTAGATTTTGCCCATATGAGGCAGCATTAACAATATTAATTAGTAATCATTACAAACTGCAGAAAATCGCAAAGGAATTGTATCGGCATACCTTGCTCTGATTCTGAGGCATCCGGTCAGTGTAATAAATATGGGATACAATGGGATACATTCCCCTACTGTAGAAACACAAACAGTTAGGTGCAACCTGCAAGACAAACATATGCAAAATATTTCGTATTTCTTCAGTCTTTGTAGTTTGTACCAAAACAAAACCAGAAACGAGTAGCAAGCAACACTGCACCTGTGTTTAGTAGTCGTGACTCCTTTGTTACTGAATGATTTTTTGTCCTTAGCTCACAGCAGTGTTCAGGTGGGAGAACTAATCCCCATCATTCACTACAAATGTATATTGCAATAAATGGATTCTCCATTTAAGTTAAGAAATCTAACAAGAGATGACATAAATCCGTTTCCACCTTTGAAAAGTATATATCCTTGATGATTTCACTATTGAATGCACATCAAAAATAGGAGACGGAGAGACATTCAGGATCATGACAAATCAAAAATGAGAGCCAGATGCAAAAGTTACAATACATCTAAAATTTAATTTCCCAGAGAGAAATAAGCAGAGAACAAATTTGAGACATTAAACACATTAATAATGGTTCAACAAAGTGATCATAACATCCACGATTACAGTAGTACAACTGCATGGGCTACTAGCAGTCATGGCTACATACAAGTACACAAACACAAACTCAAGCACCAACAGAACATCACGACTCCATAAACCCGTATCCATGTCACTTCGGCCCAATTTTTTTTTGAGGGAAGAGCCGGGTGGGCCAGGCTTTATATTGAAAGCCACACAAACTGGTCCAGCCAGATTACAGAGTCTTAAACGGAAAGCAGTAAAAATAACAGGAAAGAAAAATAGATTCATACAAACAGCAAAAGCTGAGAACCTCCACAGCCTGAATACTATCTAACCAGCCCAAAACCTTCTTCCCGAATTCAAATGCCAACTCCACGAACATCAGATAACTATGAAGAAACTGCACTAAACAAGAGTTTTAATGCCCATCTGCCAATAGCTCTGAGTACAAGGGAACGTATGGAAGAAAACAAGTCCTGCTCCAACAAAATTTACCGTCCTGTCCAAGTTGACATAAAAAACTCAGCTCCCTGGAATCCATGTTGTATGACAATAGAGTCTCCTCATACCAACACACTAGAAAAACAAAACTGCGGTCAGGGTGGATTGAGAAAACACTATAACCATCCACATATGCTGAATACACTGTTCCGAACATCTGCAAGTGGCTGACATTGTGCTTCAAGGTCCAAATTTCACTACTGGGATCCTCAAGAACCCAGATTGATAGTTCAAAATGACCTTTATGTGCAAAATACAACTGTCCTTGTGATAAATAAATATTAATGACTTTCCAATTATTTTTCTCCACGTCAAGGGCTACCAGTTTATGATCAAAGGCACATAGATAGAGTACCCCCATAAAGAAGACGCTTTTTGAACATGGGGGTGTCTCTAAGTCATAGCCGATCCAAGCATCGGTCTTGTGCCTCCAAACTCCAGTTTTCGACGAGTAGATCACTACCGCAGCTATGCAATCATTTGACTCAATAGAATCCTTATTAAACCAAATTTGGTCATCTACGAACTCATAGACGTGGAAGTGGGAGGAGACAGCCGGATCAAACGCCAAGCGAACATCCGCATCGGTAGACCAGTTGGTGCCAGGCACAACCACCCATTTCTCAGTGGCAGGATTGCACACAACATAATCCAACTTCTCGGTATCATTCTGCCTATAGAAGGAGCAAAGGAGTAGGCCATTGCAGCAGTCGATGATGGTAAGTATCTCGAGTCTGGGCAGGAACGATAGCGATGGGTCGACGAGAGGGTCAACTTTCCCAGATACGTTTCTAAAAGAATAACGCTATGGCGCCGATGCGAGGGTCAACGAGAGGGTCACATGCGCAATCCTGGACCGTCGGTTCCAGCCATCCGACAGCCGGGATTGAGCGTTGAATATGCGCTGGGTCAACGCTCAATCCTGGCCGTCGGATGGCTAGAACCGACGGCTCAGATTGTGCAAGGGCGCCATAGCGCATGGAAGGATGATTATTCGCGCAACCTGGAGGGGTTGTAGCTTTCGTAGAAGAAGCCAATGAGGGACTGCGGCATCTTCTTGCGGTGGTAGGGGTGGGAGATGAGGTCACGCCAGCGGGTCGAGACGCACTTGCAGCAGCAGGTGGACTTGTAGGGTACGCGGGAGATAATGTCGGCGAGGATGTCGTCGGTGAGCTCGGCTGTCGCGTCGCTGCTCACAGAGGCCATTTTCATGGAGCCCTCCGCCAACGCAATGGACGCAAGAAAAGGACAATCTGCAGACCGGAGATGTAGAGGTCAGACTGTAAGAAAAGGTAAACAGATCGTATGTAGGCAGATATCATGTAGCACAGGTTGGATTAACAGCGAACCACACAGGTTCAAACATGAATCACAACATGCCAGAACAATCATCAAAGAGAAAGTATGGGACGAAGACTGGTGGAGAGGAGTTGCTGCTCACCTTGCCGAGCAGGACGAGGTGAAAATGCCGGTGCCGGGGACGGCGTGGCGAACTTTCCGGTGCAGGATATGGCTAGGAAGATGAACTTTCCCGGTGCCGGCCGACGACCTCGCGATGAAGACTAGAGGAGGAGATCAGCAGCTCGGTTGGCGACGGCGATAGCAGTGCAAGGCGGCGGTGCAGGCAGAGCGGCCGCCATGGGAAGAAAGCCGGAGGACGAAGTCGTGGGGAAGGCCGGTGTCTTAGAGGAGGAGATCAGAAGGTCAGCGGCGGCGGTGGCGGTGCCGGTCGGCGGCGGCGCAAGAAACCCTAGAGCGGCCGTGCGGTGTGTGAAATATCTTTAAAAAAATCAGAAATCAGAATAAATCTAGTGTATCTGTGTTAGTACTGAAAGTTGCCTTTTATCGGGAGAAATTGTTGGAGCGAGCAAGACCGGTGAAATTGGCAGCGCAACAGAACTTGATCTACACATGATAAAATGTGCACCTGTCGGAGATCTGTTTTGGGTCATTAGATTCACCCACTGCTTAAAAATTGCATTTCAAAATGTCAAAAAAATTCAAATAAAAATATAGATGTACATATGAACATTATATATTTAAACAACAAGTTTATGAAAAAGAATGTTATGCACTGTTTAACAAAGACAAATTCCAGTGCTACAAACTGACTTTTTATGAGACATTTTTTTGTCTTTATCACATGGTCCATAAAAATTGTATTTTTTAGAGAAACTTTGTGTACAAGCATTTAATATTTAGATTACACCCAAATTGTTTTATAATTTTTTGACATTTTAAAATACATTTAAAAAACATTTTCAGCATCTATACTAGTCAAAACATGGTGTCTTCACTTCACTACATTGTATACTAGCCTTATTTTTAGACTAACAGAGATCACATCAACAGTTCCATTATATTGCAAAAGAAACCATCTGTTCGACAACCATTATCTTTGTAGTTATTATGTGTGCGAGACAAAGATAGAATCTGAGTTGGAGTCAAAGTCAGATCGATTGAGTAGGCCACGTGAGCGAACTTGGTGCGAGGTATGGACAAAAATATCACGACGTACAAAATCGAACGAACGAGACACTCCTCTTATTAGGTATCTTTATTTTATTTTATTTATAATTACTATTGCTATTATTGATTATTACTATTATTATGGGAGACCCATGTGGAGCACCGTCAACGGACGTGGACCAAAGTGAAAAATGTGAAGAACCAAGTTACTATGTGGTGGTGTGTTTGGGAGATTTTAACGAGTGTTTGTGGCCTTTTGAACACATCTCTGACATGTACAGACCGGAGGCAAAAATTACTGGATTTTGAGACACTCTGGAAATTTGTGAGTTGGTCGGTGTATGGTTTCAACTGCTTGCCGTTTACTTTATGATAACAAGAGGAGGGGTGCCGTCAACGTGAAAGTGCCTATAGATCGAGCCGTGGGAGATAACTAATGGAACCACCTGGTATTGACATGCTTTGTTCATTTTTCTACATAAAAAAGCCGCACCCCTCCTAATTCACTAATTTGTAGGAAGGTACTGGACTTTTGGATTTGAAAAAAGTTTCAGAAGATATATCTAAAATAGATTTTATTTTTGCGATCCTAATCAAGTGCACGAAGGAAGAATAGGGTCCAAGCCGACCAAGGGTAAACATTATGAAATAATGTGGGAGCAGGTGCTAGCCTGCCGGAGAGGGTTGCCCAACTGTGGGTCGAGTGAAAGGACGTTTGCCCCTATATTAGTTTTGTTGTTTAATGTCAACATAACGATTTGTAATTATTTGCTTTAAGCCTTTTAGATCATGTCAAAGAGAAAGCAAAATGAAAGGTGCATCTCTGAAGATTAAAGTAGAAAAGAGTCATGAAGCCCATGTTTTTTGGTTTTGGTTTGGTAGCTAGTTATCCACGCGCGCTATTAAGAGGAGATGCATAGAGAATAGGGATGGTGGAATATGATCGGTTAGTGTACCATGCAATTCGGTTTTAATCTACTTTGTACTTCGGATTTCAATATGCATGTACTTTGTGCTCCGGATAATATACTTTGTATTGCAGATTTCAATATATTTGTACTTTGTACTTCAAGTTTCAATATATTTGTAATTTATAATATACTTGTACTTTGTGCTATGGTTTGTCCTTCCATTTTAAATATAGTTATACTTTTAGTATTATTTTAGTATACTATTATACTTTGTATTTTGTGTATTTCTTATAGTTCGAATGAAGATTTACTTATGTGTAGTTTGAAAATAAGAATAAAAATCCTGCGAGTGCTTGCGCGCATTTGGCCCGCGATGTTGCAAGACCTCCAGGAAGGAAGGTCGGCCTTTTCAGGCCTACCCGACTCTGGGTGGTTCTTAGACTGAAATATCTGAACATCATTTCCCCTCAAAATCATGTCATCTACATACAACTCCCAATGATATCTCCTGTGACCACCTTCGATGAATCTTCTGCGGTCGGTGGTGGCACCAAGATTCAAAACCTGTCAACATCCTTAGTGCCGTATCTGCATTGTACCATGCATTTTGTGGATTTTTCGATCCTACTCGCATTTGGTGTTTTTATCAATCTTGAGGTCTTCGATATCACAAACTTTGAGGTCTTCTTCTTAGAGCATAGTGTCGAGGTGGATCATTTTCCAAAGTGGAGCGACGTTGTTAAGACGTATCAGAATTGCAAGTGCCTCAGTAATACTGATTGTATCACTTTCGATGCTCCTATATTCAAAACACAATGAATGCAAACTTGAATACATGGTTACCACTTACTCTCTCCGTTCTAAATTAGATGACTTTCATTTGTCCAAATGTGGATGTATCTACACTTTTAACATGTCTAGATACATCCGCATGTGGACAAATGGAAGTCATCTAATTTGGAACGGAGTGAGTACGCATTTTGAAGATGCCTCTAAATAATACTCTCTCCGTCCCAAATTATAAGGATTCCTTCAATTTTGTTGGTCAACGACAAAAAAATAAGAAGCATCAGGAAATTACGACAAAAAAAGAATATTTGGAAGACCTGCATGAAAGTGATAACAACATGAAAAAATAAACACAACATGAAACAACAAACGAAGATGGATTAGACCTTAGTTAATTTGGAGCTAATACTTATGAAATTTGCATTGACATTTGACCAGCATGTGGCCTGACAACACTAAAGTAGATACTTTTAATTAATTAAGCGTTCACTGTGACGAGCTCACGACTATATATGAGCTGATCTCAAATGCACTCCTGCATGCCATCGAACAGCTCAAGGCGTGGGCAGTGGTCGAGGAGCAGCTCTTCCCCACAGCACGACGCGCTTCAGGAGAGGGAGCTTACTGGTGATCTCCGTGGTAAGTTTTTTGTCGGGGATGTGAGGCCAGCCCGTGACACAGAGGTTACTCAGCAATGGCGCGCTGCAGGCAATCGATCAGGAGAATTAAACATTTTCAGCATATACAAAAATCCATGCAGGTCAATTCATACGTGCCTGTTGGCGAGGTGGCCGAGGACATCAGCGTCGACGTGGCCTCTGAAAGACTCGCACCGGCCGGCGCTGGCATCCACGGCGGCGCGCGCCATGGCTTTCCATTCTGCATGGGGCAATTCGTAGAAGCGCCACCGGCCATAGTCATACAGATCGATGTGGCGCCACAGCAGAGGCTCTTCCAGGGCGAGCCGCCGCCATGGCAGGAACACGAGCCCTGCGCCGCCGAGGATGTCGGTCTGCGAGAGTTGGCCGAGGATGATGCGCAGGACGTCCTGGGGCAGCGACGCCCAGTCCCTCCACTCGTCCTCGCAGCGGCGCCGCAGCGACGAAGGGGCGGTTAGGGTTTTGCTTTTCCTCTTCTTCCTACTACCCATCCTGCGCAGGTCCGTTTCCATACGGAAGAGCGATAGTTTATTCCGTACGGTATATATGTCCACAAAGGTAATTTGTGCATGGCCCAATAATCAGCTAAACAATCCGATCATCATACAAATTAATTGCTCGCTAATTTGAAGCAAAAAAAACTTTTGACATTTGTTTCCCTCCATTTCATATCTACGTAAGATATACAACTGGAGGCTCTGGGTTTCTTCTTAGGTTGTTTTTGTTGGAAGTGACAACATAACTAGTCACTTTGAGACTGACAACAATTAAATTGTTGGTTACATACCAAATTCCAGTTTCTTTTTTAAGACACAAATTTTGAAGCTAATATCCCACCGTAAAATAGACTTTTGCCCAGTGGCGGAGGCAGCAATCTGGCAAGGTTTGACCTCCGCCACACCTTAAAATTTGCAAACTTTACCTATATATATATGTGTTGGTACTCATGAAAATTTCAATTTCTACGTTGCTGTCGACATGGCTGCTTGAGTCGCCATACCTAAAAAAAGTTGCTGCCTCCGCTACTGCTTTTGCCCAGTGTCTCGGGATTTTAGGAGTGTTTTTCATCCGGTGTTAGGTAAAAACTACCTCTACCGAGAGTAGCACTCTGCAGAGATTCAGCAACCTAGAGAAAAAAACTTGGAGAAGTACTACTTGGCAAAATGGTAGAAAAACTACGACAAAGAAGGTGGACATGTGTCCCTAGCCGCCACGTCCAATGGAAAAGTAACAGTCGACCACTTTGCCGAGTGCCACGAAAAGTACCGGTCGACCACATTTAGATTTTTTCACACAGATATTTCCAGCTATGTTATATTTTTCCTCTTGGTTTCTTTTCTTATTTCTTTTCCCGCCTACTTTAATTCTTTGCCGAGTATATTTACGCTCAAAAATATATTTTTTCATCTGGGTAAGGTAGCACAAAAACAAAGCCAACGGAAGTTTCTTTTAGTGCGAGCCAACAGGAGCCGCAAGCGTGCTGCTCAGTGCTCACCGAAGATCAAATGGACCGAACGCATCGGTCAAATAAGCCAACCAATGTGGCCCAAACAAAAGAAAGTTTTGGACCAGAGAAATTGACCCAACTAGAAAATCAATGTAAGAACTCATGGAAATAAATGGGGATGGGTCACACTTGGGCCAGCTAGGCTTGGTTGGCCCAGTTCGGTCGGCTCTTTTTTTCTATCCTTTTTCTGATTTTTGATTCTAGTCTTTATATGGGCACAAAACACGTCAAATAAACTCAGAATAAAATGAAAATTTAAATAGATATATTTTGATCTTAATAAACCAATTATATTCCAAAACCATAAATACAAAACATTTTATGCACATCCAAATGCATGACTATTTATGCAATTTCCAAAAATTGATTGGGTTTTGTTTACAAAAAACACAATAAAAAATATTTTGAATTATCGAGCCATTTACTTGTAGTTTTTTTTCTATCGTAATTAAATTTTTACGCACCGTAATTTCGATCTGGACGATTGATGTTTTCACATGTTTTATTTATTTTTCTCTTGTTGCCAGCTATGGGCTCAACTCATGCAATGAGATAGGAGTAGATTAGATTGAATTACATTTTGTTGTGTTGCAATTTTATGTGAGTTGCTCCGAAAAATTCGAAGCAAAGATTTTTCTTTCTATTTTTTAATTGTTCAGTGAAAGATACGGTAATTGTTTGCATTAAGTGGGGTTCTTCCATATTACCAAGTCGATTTGTCAAAGTCAGCGCAAGAAGGTGGGTCATTTTTCAGAGATCGTTCACTCATACAAGAATTGTTTTTGGAGTTCTACTGGTCAATGTCCGTCCATGCTGACAGACAGATGCAGACACGTCCATCCACTAATCACAAAACAAAAGATTCCGGCCAAAGAGTCCAGGTGGCGGATAAGGGATAGGATTGCAGCCAATGGACGCCACACAGCGCCTCAGGACCATATCTCATCTGCCGCAATGACCAGATTCTCTCCTCTCATTTTCCAGCCACTAAAACTCTAGTCTGAACCAGTCTTCTTCTTCTTCCATCGCATCCATTAGCAACAGATACAGCAGACTTGCGCGTGTGAAGCAGCAGGTTGAGGAAGAACGATGGCTACCGCGTATGCTCCTCCTATGGCCAGCCAGCTGCTGAAGAGCAGCAGCAGCATCTTGGTGTGCTCCAAGCCGAGGGGCCTGTCCGGCGCTTCTCTGACGAGGAGGGCCCGCTTCGTCGTCAAGGCTATCAAGGCTGACAAGGTTAGTTGCAATACAATTTAGCAAGTTACAATCAAGCTATTCTGTTCAAGTAAAGCTGTTTACCTTATCCCTTGAGAAAACGCAAAAACAATGTTTCTTGATGCATTGATGAATAAGAAAGCTTATTACATTATTGATATGTACTCTTCTGTATCTGCTCTACAGCCGAACTACCAGGTGGTGCAGCCCATCAACGGCGACCCCTTCATCGGCAGCCTCGAGACGCCCGTTACCTCCAGCCCGCTCGTCGCATGGTACCTCTCCAACCTCCCCGCCTACCGCACCGCCGTCAGCCCGCTGCTCCGTGGCATCGAGGTCGGCCTCGCCCACGGCTACCTCCTCGTCGGCCCCTTCGCCCTCACCGGCCCGCTCCGCAACACCCCCGTCCACGGCCAGGCCGGCGCGCTCGGCGCCGTGGGGCTCGTCACCATCCTCAGCGTCGTCCTCACCATGTACGGCGTCGCGTCCTTCGACGAGGGCGCGCCCTCCACCGCGCCATCGCTCACCCTCACGGGCCGCAAGAAGGAGGCTGACAAGCTGCAGACCGCCGAGGGGTGGGCGCAGTTCACTGGAGGGTTCTTCTTCGGCGGCGTCTCCGGTGCCATCTGGGCATACTTCCTCCTCTACGTCCTTGACCTCCCATACTTCTTCAAGTAGAGACTTTGCACGTATCGGTCGCTGTAACTGTATCATGCATCTACGCATGCATGGGTGTAGATGATGTGCTTGCTTGTTGAATCTATTGTGTAAATGAACTTATTCCAAACGATCGATCTTTTGCACTCAGCATGGATGCTACGTATTATAACATGCTAAGTGTTAACAATTTCTCAACTGTATGAGTTTATACATGTTGAGTGGATCAATATACTAACAAGAAAAACCATACCCAAATATGTAGACACGTGACACTAGAGGTAATGATATTCAAAGTTTGGCAACTGCTTGAGGGGGCTTTCAAAACAATTACGGGCTAATTTGATCGGGGTTGGAGTTTCTCCTCTTTGTTTTTTGCAATGACTTAGTCGTAATGATTTTTGTATTTGACAAAAAAAACGATTATTATCGCTTCTCCAGCAAAAAAAAACAGAGAGACGGGTTAAGGTCCTTCAGTGCTGATTGCATACTGTAAATCATCAGAGAGCAAACAGCCCAGCACCTGGGGTGGAGACGAGATTTTTTTTAGAAAAACAGGGGACCTCCCCCGGCTCCTTTTTCATTAATGAAACCATCAGGTTCAGGCTGGTTGCATAGCAGTGAAAACTAGTTACTGATGCAAAAGCAAAGCAAAAGGCAAACCGCAGCCGAGAGAAACTAGAGGTTCTTAAAGAGCCAAACACCGAGAACTGCACTGACTACCAAAACAGGAAACTAAACTAGTCAGGAAACTAAACAGGAAACTAAACTAAACACCGAGGTCTGCGCGCCACTGCACAGGGAACCTTCGGCGAGTCAAGAGCTGCTCCCAAAGTTGAAGTAGGTGTCATCCAGGTCCCTTCCCCAGCAAAGTTCTTCAGTTCAGGGGATCTTGGTTCGTTTCGGCGGGCTTGCGATGACACCGAGTCAGAGTTGGTTGTTTTCAGCTTCTTCTTGCTCAGCCATTCTCGAGCATTGGGAAAGCTTTCAGGTTTTTGCTCACCATTTGGCAGAACGAACCAACCTTCACTTTCATCTGTTCCTTGAAGATCAGGTCCAGTTCCTCAAAGAACCCATAATCAGTCTCCAAACCTGAGAAAGACCGAGCCAGGTTTGCCCATCAAATATTAGTCCTTTTCTAGTCTTCCATATACTCCACAACGCACAAGCACAAATAACATTAAGGACAACATGCTTTTTGTTAGCCAACCAAAATCTAGCAATAGAGATAAAACTTGGCTCAGTTCTACTTGGAAAAATTGAGTGATCTCTTGCCAGATAAGTTTAGCAACAATGCAATCGAAGAAAAGATGGTGAACTGATTCATTTTCAGAACAGAAAACACAATCTTTAGGTTTATTCAGCTTTCTTCTTTTTAAGTTGTCCCTAGTCATCAGTTTGTTATGTGGTAGCAGTCAAAGGAAGATATGGATCCTAGGTGGGATGTGAAGTTTCCAACAGCGGGAATATATTCAAGTTAAGCACCCCCAAAGTTAAAAATTGCATAATGAGATGAGCAGGAATAGACTCCTTTTTGCTCATATTGCCAGATCATAGTGTCCCCTTCCGAGGTAAAGATGATGCTGGATGCCACCTCTCTGAGCTCATGCCACAGCTGCATTAGCTCCCCAGAGAAGTTTCGTCTAAACGTCAACTTAAGATTGGAACCATCCCAAATTTTGTCTACTGTCACTCCTTGCTCGTTGCAAATTACATAGAATTGAACGCTAAAGTGGAGACAAGAATGAGCTAGAGAAGTTGCAGAATCTGACTCACTCACTGCTAGGATAACGTTGATGTTTCTTTGTGTAGTTCTGAGAGTTGAGATACAAAAACCAATAAGAAATTGCAACCCAGTCAGCCAGGCAGGGCTGATAGAGATAAGATACTGACAGTGATAAGAGAAGACTAAGCTGCGATGAACATTCGTAGTCTCCTGCCTTAAGGTATAATAAACATTATTTGAATTTGAATTGAGCAAGCTTGTACTACTAGCTGCAATGTAGTACTGAATTTTCCTCTGAAATTCTTGGAATATGAGATACCACAAACCAATCAGAAATTGCAACTTAGTGAATTCAGGCGGGACTGTGAATGAAGCTACTAGCTGCGATGTAACTTCAGATTAGGCCGTACACTACAGAGCAAATGATTGATCCGGTCAGAGAATCACAGAAATTCTTTTACTCATTCCTAGAAAGAAAGCCACTCGCACATGATTTCATAACAACAGCTGATGACCTCTTTTGACATCGTGGCTCGGAGCTGAGATTAAAAAAAATCATAAATGGCAATTTCATTCAGAGATGACCAAGAAACTACTGACTGACATGTACTAAGTAAGGCCACGGAAAGCTTTAGAGTGTTGACAAGATAAGGAGAACCTTAATAGGCAATCTCTTACGACCACCAGGTATAGTAATATACACATTAATTATGTGAGCAAAATCTTGCGGAGTAGATAGATTAGAGGCCCTGGTGATCGACCATCGGTCTAGAAAAATAAACATTATTGATATCTAGTTCTAATTCAGTTAGTGGGACGTGACTGAGAAGCTACTAACTGGAATCTAGTTAAGCCCAAGCTCTGGGATGATGATAATTCACTATTGGCAAGATCATATAGTCCTCAATCAGCATTGGCATTGTCCCACCACCACCAGGTATAACAAACATTGTTCATATGAGCCTACTAGATAGCTAGTACAGTACTAATTACACATGGATAGATGCCATGGGTCGACCATCGGTCTAAAAAAACAGGGGAAATGAAAATGGGATCTCGTTCTCATCTATCTACCTATCTGAACTCGGCGTCGGCGCTGACCTTCCCCTGCTGCTCGCCGGAGAGGCTGCTGCTGTTGCTGCTGGGGGGAGTCTGCTGGTGCTCGGTGACCTTGTTGGGGGCGTCGGGGTCGCCGAACTTGTCTTTGAAGGCGTCCTGCCGCTGCACCCACATCATGTGCCCCTGCAAGCGCGCACCATTTCCGTAGCAGCTGGGATCATATCTAGATTTCTGGACCTAGCAAAGGGAAGGGGATAAAGAAAGATTGGATCAGAACCTGGAGCGCTGCTGCCCATGCGACGAGGAAGGAGGCGACCCAGAACTTCTTCTCCTTCACCAGCTTCGACAGATCCAACGCCGCCATGACAGCTCCTCTCGCTCTGGGACTTCCAGTTTGGATCACCAACTGTACTGGGCTTTAGCACACTACATGGGCTTTCAATGGACCACGGTGGCCTTTGAATGGGCCCAAATAGGGATCAGGGAGGCCCAACACCCAGAGTCCGAGTGACGTTCATGTTCGATCCCCTTTCGAATCGGAGATGGGCGTAGCCCGCCTATATGCGTGGGTTCGCCGCCCCGACCCGATCGCACACAAGTTTCGATCAATGGCGCCGCCAGCTCTGCCGCCGTGGTCCGACCTCCCGGACCACATCCTCGGCCTCTTCGTCGACCGCCTCACGTCCTCTCCCGTCGTCGCCGCCGCTGTACCGGAGCTCCTGGAGGACGATGATACGGCTCGCTTTGGTGCGGCGTACCGTTCCCACCACACCGATGCCGCCGCCGACCTCGCCCGCTTCCGGGCTGTGTCCCGCTCCTGCCGTGCCGCCGTCCGCGAGCAGCTGCCCTGCCCGCCCCGGAGGCTGCCGTGGACCGTCCTCGTCGATGGCTCCTTCATGACGGCGTTGCCGGTCAGTTCAGCCGACGGCACGACCCGGCCGAAACAATGCCACCCCCGCCTCCCCTCGTGGCCGAAGAGCACGATTTGCGTCGGTGGCACCGACGACTGGCTCGCCGTCGAGTGTTTCGACAACTATGACGTCCCCGGCCCGTTTATGGGGAGAAGCTACAGCCTGCACAATCCTTTCTCCGGCAAGACCGTGCCGCTCCCGAAGATTGACGACGTCATCGAGGCTAACGCTAAAAAGCTTTGCCTCGTTCAAATGAAAACAAAGCTTTTCGAGGTTGACCAACAACTACGACTACCCTATCATCCTCGTCCAGCCGGGAAGGGTGTGTGGTCACCGAGGCCACGATCGGCTCCCTTCATCTACATCATCGACATTGTCTTCGTTGGAGACAAGCTCTATGGGATCACCAAGGCGGAGGACCTCATCTCTCTTGATATTTCCTTTGATGCCGACGGCAAGCCCACGGTTACAAGAACCAAGCGCGTCATAAGGCACGAGCCCAACACCGATGATCGTTCTATCATGTGGGGTGACGCAGATTTCATGCGCGTCCCTACCAACTTATCCCCGCTTGACAATGCTTACAACTTGTGGAGCGATGTGGATGAGAAATATTGCCAACATGATGTGGTCGAGGCCAAGAACGAGATCATGCGCTCTGAGGATGACCACGGCCGTATAGGCTATAATATAATGAGCTATACCGGCGATGACACGATTAGAGATCAAGCCATGGACTTGGACGAAACTAATAATGATGACATCGTTATCACTACCCGCCATATCTTCGAGTCTCTTGGGAAGTTGCTCATGGTCAGACGGAAATTGCAATGGATTTCTGACGATATGAACATCGCTCGTAGTGCAGAAGTGTTCGAGGCCAACATTACCACGGGGCATGGATGCCCCTAACGGCTGGACTAGATGGTCAGGCACTTTTTTTTTGAATTTATGGTCAGGCACTTTTCATTAGCAGATCCAACAGCAAGTCTATTCGTGCTTGGGGAGAGGTAGTGAAAGATGCAGTTTATTTTGCCGACACGGGCGATGTGCTCAGCATGAAATCCCGGGTCATAAGCCAACCGCAAAGAGATTGTCGTTATGAATCGTCAATGTGGATCTTTCCCCGGAGGTAGTGCTCAAATGACTATTGTTACCTTATAGGAAGGATTAGACATTTGAAGACTTTGATCCACAAATTGTTTTTCGGAATAATATATAGCATGTGAATCTTTTGAAAGTTAACTTCTCTCTTTAGTGAATTGCATAGCACCGTACACTTGCATATTTTATCTATGTAAGTTATTCAGCGAGTACTTTAATTTGTTATCTTTTAGATCTCAACAAGAAAGTTCACGTGTTTCCAGAATTCACACTGCAAGCTTTCAATCCAACTATAACCATGCAATGCAAGACAGAAGAAAAAAAGGATTGCCATTTTTCAGTAGTAATCTTGGCTGCTAGCTACAGATTGAAATGCCTATCAGCATCAAATGGGTATGATATAATGTCTTTTGCGTTTTCACAAGCAAGCCATTTACTATTTCGTCATCAAGTTAGATGTATTACTATAGGAACCTCGGAAGTATCCGGGAAATATTTGACGAAAGATCTTGATGGTTAATCAACATTAGTTGTCAATGGTTTCTCACTAAATCAAATCACTGAGACCAGCTCTTGGCGTCTTGTTCCTTGACATTGATCTGTCCACCATCTCACCAAGAGATACGAGCCAGGTTCTTGAAGCAACTGTATATGTTTCCTAAGACGAACTGAAATACAAAAGAGGAAAATTCAAGTCAAATTTATAGGACAAAACATAACTAATATAGCACGCGGAAAAACAAGTGTCATTCCTTGAACAATACCGGTAGAGTAACTTGAATATTTGAAGAAAGGCCTTGACCAAAATATATGAGACATATATTAGGTACCTGGACAAATATGGTTCAAGCTGCAAAGCCTTCAAATTGTTGATGTTGTCATGTATCGAAATGAACACATTCCCCGCAATGAACTCCCTGCCAATATATAAGATCTCAATATAATACCATTTGCAGCACATATTTTACCCCGGTTTTGCTAATAGGCCTGCATCAAAGATTGATTCCCTATTGTGATCAGAACCATAGACTACAAGAGACCAATACTAACATATGTAAACATACGAGAGAAGCGATGCAAGAGAGCTGCAATCCAATAACGGAAAACATACGACGGGTTCCCACCAAGAAGAGTGGACGACGAGGACCCTTCATAAAGGACCAGAGGGTGCCGCCGTCGCGGATGACTATCCAAGGGACGACACCGAGCATTTTGACGTGGAACGACACATCTCACGCCTACTAGGCCACGACACCCACCTGACAGGATTGCCGTGCCCCACCAAGAAGTTAAGATCTTTTCACAAACCCGCAACATGGCTCCGACGAGGCGACACATACAAGGAGCAAGGGTTGTCGGACCAACATCCTTGCCCTCCTACGACCAAAGGTCCTCGTCTCCTCCGAGAGACGAGACCATTCGCTGCCACTGTTGGAGCTGGTGTTTGCAAGAAAGGACTACTACTTCTACAAAAGAAAATAGTGTTTTAACACCAACTAAAACTGTTGATTTAATGGTGCAAAAGGATATAAACTACAAAATCATGGGATCCAAAAAACACACGGATGAAACATTGAACCCTAGCTCCCTCTTCTCCTCTCAAAAGTATAGCTGGCCAAACGTGCCGGCACGGCACGGCACGCTCCGGCACGGCACGCGAGCGGCACGGTGCTAATCGTGCCGTGCCGGGCTGGCACGCGGGCTCCAACTCCGGGAGGAGCACGGGCACGGCGGCACGGCACGGCACGGCACGTTCGGCACGGCACACCACCAGCGACGGCGCGACTCCGGCGACGGCGAAGGCGCAGCTCCGGCGACGGCACGACACACCTCCAGCGACGGCGCGGCTCCGGCGACGGAGAAGGCGCGGCTCCGGCCGTCCGCGTCGGCACGACACAGCTCCGGCGACGGCGCGGCTCCGGCGGCAGCGAAGGCGCGGTTCCTCATCTCCTCCGTGTCGAGTTGGGAGCTGGCGGCGGCGCTCTGGGTGCTGGCGGCGGCGCTCGTGGTGCAGATCGATCTGCACAGATCGATCCGTGCTGGGCTGTGGGTGGTGGTCAACGACAGCACGATTAAGGCACGGTGCTAATCGTGCCGTGCCGGGCCAGCCCACGTGCTTCAGATTGAGGTCGGGCACGAGCACGCTCGGGCCACGGGCCTAGCAGGGCACGATTAGTTCATGCCGGGCCATGCTTGGGCCGGGCCAAAAATCCCGTGCCTCGTGCCAGCCCGTTTAGCACGGCCCGTTTGGCCAGCTATACTCAAAAGAAAGAAAATCCAAATCCAAATATATATACCCCTACCGGCGGTGTTGGACACACCACACCACTTCTCTTCTTCACCTGCTCCAAGAACCCTAGCTTGCGAGCGAGATCTCCAAGAACCCATGGCGGCCAATCCTTCCCCCTCCCCACCCATGGCGGCCAATCCTGCCCCCTCCGCGACCCGGCTGCCCGCGAGGTGGCCTTCGACACCTACGCCAGTCTCGACCTCTGCCCGTGGTGCAACAAGGGTCTGGGGAAGGTGATCCCCGCGTTCGTCATGACAGCCTTCTGCCCGTCCTGCAAGCGCGACGTCCTCGCCTGGAGCCAAGGGTAACTCCTCTTCCTACTCCCTCCTCCTCTTCTTCAACAAGTTTCCAGATTTACTCAGATTGGGGGTCGATTCCTGTCTTCTGCTGGCTACCATGTCCTTTTGGGCGGTGTCGCTAGTTTGTTTTCGTTTAGCAGCTCCTTGCAAGAGTAAAAAAGGGGGGATTTGTGCCTTTGCTACGTTTAGCTTTGCGTTTTCTGCTAGCACTAGGACGGGACGGCAGTTCTTCCTGTATGTATACGCGCCTTGATGCTGGCCGTGACTCTGTAATTCCCTTGTCTTCTGGTAATGCTAAAAAGTCTCCAATTTTTTTCTGATTGAGGATTGAATCCTATCTTCTGTTGTCTATGATGCCCCTTTGGTACCTGTTCTGGTTTCGCAGCACCTTGCTTGGTGCTTGTAAGAGTAAAAGAAAAACGAGAATTTGTGGCTTTGCTCCGCTTAGTTTTTGCGTTTTCTGCAATCAGTATGTCGACCAGCACCTGGATGCTGGTCATGACTGTATTTCGGTTGTAAGAGTAAAAAAGGAGTATTTCTGGCTCTGCTTGTAAGAGTAAAAAAAAAGAGTTATTTGTGGCTTTGCTCCGTTTAGCAGTAGGCAGCAGATCTTCGTGCATAGATAAGCACCCTGATGCTGGTAGTGACTCAGTATTTCCGTTGTCTTCTGGTAATGGAAAAACATATGTTTCTAAATTGACTGATTGTCTTGCAGGATGCAGGAGGAGTTTGAGAGGAAGAAGTCCAAGGGCGAGGATATATGGGTGGACCATATCTGACTGTATGGTGCTGGTTTTCCAGATTGACTTTTCAGTTTTTCATACTAAATCTTGCATAGTGGATGTAGATGGTATATTAGTTCAACATTTCTCTTCTTTTCTATTTACTTCTGATCGTGTTTAGCTGAAACTGGACCATGTAGATTGTCATCCTGTTATAGGTACGATGCATCCTATTTAATACAAACTGAACTTGAATTCCATGTGCTTTTAGATGGTGTGCCACTTGTTTGAAAGAGACTGAGGTCGATATTACTCGACTCATCATATATGCATGATTTGAATATTGTTTGCTTTAGCTCTCATCTTACTTCTAATATGATGCAAAATTCTCATTTATTATACTTGCTCTACCTTTTCAGGTCAACAACTAGGCAGGGACGGTGGAGTTGGGGTTTCCAGCATCATCCATGAAGGAAACTTCTTGTCTGCCGGTCCTCGTCTTGTTTCGGAAGAATTGGAGAACAAGTCATTTTACTGTTGCGTTTGAACTCTTATTTTGTTATGAGGTAGAAGAACCTTTGTCCACTACGGGTGAAGCTATGTTTACCACCTCGCTATGCTGTAGGTTAATTTATTTTGCCATCTTCCATGTGAAAACAAGACTCACTCGCAAAAACTTAGGCTAAGTATTATTCTGGGTGGTTACTGGATCCTTATGCCAGTTCTTGGTCTGCTTAAGCAGGATAATCAGATATCCTCTTCCGTATATGCGTCAATCATGTGTGGTTGTTCATTGATAGTATTTGCTAGTAGTATTTGTTGCCGCTCTTATGCTGTTATGGCTCTATTTACTGTTTCTGGTGCTATTTGCTGCCAAATGGGCCTAGTAGCAAATCTGGGCTAGTCTAGACCTCTGTTGCTAGGTTGTGTAATAGCCTAATAGGCCGTTGATGCATGTAGCTTCTCGTTCAGGGTAATGTCATTATGTTACATGCTTTCTGCATTTCATCCATTTATGCAGCGAAGGTTTTCGTGCTGATATGATTAAATGATGACCTTGTGTACATGCTTTCAACTGATTTGTGGAAACTGAGATAATCTTTGAAATTAACTTATCGGAAGTGCCTTGCGTATGACGTTCTGCGTCCGACTAAAGAATCCGACGGACACCTAAGGGCATCGCGCCTGTTTGGTTGTACAGGATCGCAAATCTGACGTAAACTGTCGTACGTGTAGCATCACTCTTAACTTATCTATGTATCCGTATCCTACTACAGTTTATTTGTATTCACATGTTTCCACAAAATAGTATGCTCAAGTATTTTGTTTTTTCTAATTCCTCAATGACAGATTCACAATCTGTGCCTAATTCCTCAAAGAAAAAGCGACACAAAAAGAATTCAGAACAAAACACAAAACTTTCTATTATAGCTGGGAACTTATACGTACCCAAGTGAAGCTACTTCCAGTTGTGACGTATATTAGAGGATGAAATTCGTGTGCTCGTTAGCCCAATGGGAAGCACGTGACCAGGTTGCTCACACACCGAAGCAGCCGGCTGCCAGACGTGTTCCTGTTCGTGCAAGATACATTTCAGTAAATAAATTTTAAACCAAACATGTAAAATAATATTTTTATTGTCACTTTATTTGTACATCTCGTGTGTGCTCTAAAACTATCGTGGCAAGTATACTCAAATACAATTATTGCTTTGTAGCTTCCTATGGATCACAGAAACGTTCGAGAATTTACAAAATAACTTCATCAATTCCTCCTAATAGTTAGCTGCCTTGTGAGAAAGATTCGAGTCACATAAAAAAAGTTCATGAGTATGACTTTAAATATGTTTATATAATTCGAGAAAATTATTCTGATAGGTCATGAAAAATATTATGCGTGCGCAAGTTTTTTTCATGAAGCGCGTTTTTTGGTTCATGGAAAACAATCATACACATCTATTCAAATGGTGACGCAACTCAAAAAAAACGAAAAAAAAAACATGTAGCATGACTATGTTGTTTGTATAGAAAATGATACTATAAAACATGTTCAATGATCCCTGTAAAATGTTAATTTATAGAAAAAAAACAGCTCCAACAACAAAAAATAATAATCAGATATACTGTCAAAATCATTTTTGAAACTTGTTCAACTCTCCATAGACAAGTATTCATTTATACAAAAAATATATTCATTTACATAAGTTAATGTGCCATTTTAGATATGAATAAATCGTTAATGAAACAAGTAAATAGAAACAAAAAAAAAGAATATGTATTCGTGCCGCGAAGAACACCACTGAGAGACATAGGTTTATCAAGCTGACACCTCCAACGAGAGAAGCGATGCAAGAGAGCTGCAATCCAATAATAAAACATACGACGACCAAGAAGAGAGTGGACGACGAGGACCCTTCACCGGCTTCACGGAGGTGAAAAAGACCAGAGGGTGCCGACGTCGCGGATGACTATCCAAGAGCCGACACCGAGCATTTTGACGTGGAACGACACATCTCACGCCTACAAGGCCACGACACCCACCTGACAGGATTGCCGTGCCCCACCAAGAAGTTAAGATCTTTTCACAAACCCGCAACACGGCTCCGACGAGGCGACACATACAAGGAGCAAGGGTTATCGGACCAACATCCTTGCCCTCCTACGACCAAAGGTCCTCGTCTCCTTCGAGTGATGAGACCGGTCGCTGCCACTGTTGGAGCTGGTGTTTGCAAGAAAGGACTACTACTTCTACAAAAGAAAATCCAGTGTTTTAACACCAACTAAATTGTGGGTTTAATGGTGCAAAAGGAAATAAACTACAAAATCATCCAAAAAAAAACACGGATGAAACATTGAGTCGCTCTACCCTCTTCTCCTCTCAAAAGAAAGAAAATCCAATATATATATACCCCTACCGGTGTTGGACACACCACACCACTTCTCTTCACCTGCTGCCCTTGCTCCGCTCCAAGAACCCTAGCTAGCGAGATCTCCCGCGGCCAATCCTGCCCCATCCCCTCCCGATCCATGGCGGACCAGCCCACACGCCAGGCCGGCGGCGCGCTCCGCTCCGCCACCCGGGCTGCGCGCGAGGTGGCCGCCGGCGCCTACGCCAGCCTCGACCTCTGCCCGTGGTGCAAGAAGGGCTTGGGGAAGGCGATCCCCAATGCTCCGTTCTGCCCGTCGTGCCACAGGGACGTGCTGGCATGGAGCCAAGGGTACCTCCTCCCTCCTCCTCTTCTTCAACAAGTTTCCAAATAGGTTCCGATCCAGGGTTGAGTCCTATCTTCTGTTGGCTATAGTGTCCTTTTGGTTACGATCTCGGTGGTGGTGTCACTTGTTTGTTCTCGTTTAGCTTCTGTTGGGCTTTGTGGGTTTAGCTTTTGCGTTTTATACTAGCAGTAGGACGGCACTTCTTCCTGTATGTATAGTTCTATGCGCACCTTGATGCTGCTCGTGACTCTGTATTTCAGTTGTCTCCTGCTACTGGAAAAAAAAAGGCTCCGAATTTGGGTCTGATTTAGGGTTGATTCATGTCTTCTGTTGGCTATGGTGTTCTTTTGGTTACGATCTGGTAGTGCCACTAGCTTGTTCTCGTTTACCACCACTTTCTTGCTGATTGCGAGAGTAAAAAAGGGCGAATTTGTGGCTTTGCTCCGTTTAGCTTCTGGTAGCACTAGGACGGCAGTTCTTGCTGTGTATATAAGCACCTGGATGCTGGTCGTGAATCCGTATTTCAAGTGGATTGGCGCGACTCCCGAGTCTGATGGTTGCAGGGTTGGGTCCGTGGATGTGAAAACTCGATTTGGGCAAAAGGCCTTGGTCTGGAGCAGTCATGGTTTCATCATTTCCACCGGCTAGTTTAGCAGTGGTAAACTAAACCTTGTGTAGTGCTATGTAAACGTATCTGAAACTAGTTGAAAGGTGGGGATTTCATGGTATCACAGAAAAGGAGGTTTGTTTGGTGCTGGAGGCACGTGTTCAGACAGGTTTATGTAGTTCCATCTGCTAAATTTTGTGGTGCTGGTTTTTCCGTATTGGGTTTTCATACTAGATCTTGCATATGCTTTGGTGAATGTAGATGGTGTGTTAGTTTTACGTTTCTGGCCTGTTACTTCTCGTTGTTTTTAGCTGAATATTGGGACATTTGGAGTGTGGCCCTGTTGTAGGTACAAGGGCATATGTATCATGTTTATGGCAAACTTAACTTCGATTCGAAGTTGTGTTCGATATATGTTGCTTGTTTGCGAGAGACTGAGAACCAATATTACTCGATGCATCATGTATGCATGATTTTCTTTATGATGGCTAGTAATTTAATGCCCTCCATATTATTTGCTTCACCTCTCAACTTACCTTGATCAGCTGTATGCCTGTATTTAAGCATGGAGAACTATTATGCAAATCTCTTATTTTTCTTTCAGGCATTTAAATGTACGTACTATTATGTAGAAGCACCTTGATGCTGGTCGTGACTCTGTATTTCCCTTGTAAGAGTGAAAAAGGAGTATCTGTGGCTCTGTTTTTATTAGTAACAAAGGAGTTATCTGTGGCTTTGCTCCGTTTAGCAGTAGGCAGCAGATCTTCGTGTATATATAAGCATCTGATGCTGGTCGTGACTCAGTATTTCCCTTGTCTTCTGGTAGTTTCTAAATTGATTGATTGTCTTGCAGGCTGCAGGAGGAGCTGGAGTCCAAGCAGAAGGGGATCCGCGCCTCAAATACCATGGAGACCAAGGCGAAGGAGCTGGAGCTCCTGAGGAAGATCAAGGAAGCGGGCCCGGTGGACAAGACCAGGCCGAAGAAGGCAAATGTCAGGGAGTAGGTGAGTGAACAGATCAAGGAAACACTGTGCACATTACATGGTTAGCCGTTTGTGGTTCCTGCCTAGGTTTTATGCCGTCTTTACTATGCTATAGATGTCGTGGCAGTAGGGTATGCACATAAACAAATCCTTTTTCTTTACCATACTTGTTCGGCTGTTAGATAGAAACAAGGAGTAGTATGTGCAGGATGGCTGGCAGGTGTAGCTGAGAGGATTTTAAGATGGATGAGCTTCCTCAAACTTCAGTAGTTTGATGTGGGCTTCATTAATTTAAAGGACTTGCTTTCCTAACTACACAATTTGGATAAGGAGGATCTAGTAAAGTGATTACGAGTATGCTTTGTTACATTGGCTCGATGGAATCAATCGATTTGTGGTTTCGGGAATTAGAATCTTTGGTGCCCTGAATTCTTATAGTTGACTGGTTCTCTGTAGCTGTTTTGTGTTCTAAGTTCACTAGCTTTTAAGGTGTACATGAAAGAGGTGAAAAACTACATGGCAATTGGGGAACAGCTCAGCAATTTGCTATGTCTATGCACAGCAATTTGCAGACTGAGGAAATAGTATACACATAGATGGATAACTTCTCTGAGTTTGGTGGAATAAAACTGTTAATGCAGTGTGTCCAATTTTTTACTTGGTTTAATTCCATTTGTTCCATCTGAAAAAAAACGCCTCAATCAGTCCCTGCACTGTTTGGATTTTTTCCCTTCTTTTTTGCAGTCTCCTCGTTGTTTGGAACTTTGCAAGTTACTGCTTTCGTTCTGATTAATTGGCTGTATATGTAAGGTTGTCCCATAGTGCTAGCCCGAAATCATTTCTTGCTTCAGTTTTTGAGTTGAGAACACGATCAGAACACTTGAATGAAATTTCGCTTTCAGTTGGCAAAGCAAAGCGGGTACAACAAAATGAAAAACCATCGAATTGTGTACGGTCGTTCTGTTAGTGTTCTCCATTTACACTACAGCATCCATGAAGACAAGGGGGCTTAGTCTGCATGCTAGATGCTCTCAGAAAGCTCCATGGTGCAAATTGCTCTAATACGTGAAAGCTGTGGAAGGGAGATGCCCAGTGTGTCCATCCATCCTACTGCGGTTTGCCTGGAGCTTTAAAATTTTCTTCCTTCCCTATTTGACATTGCCATCCATTCCGTTACACTGTTCTGTCTAGTTATCCAGATAGCCCTGTCAGTTTTGTATGGAAACATATCTTTGAAACTAGTTGACTGCATGTGCTGGTTTTCCAGATTGACTTTTCAGTTTTTCATACTAAATCTTGCTATGTGCACAGTGGATGTAGATGGTATATTAGTTTAACATTTCTGTTATTTTCTGTTTACTTCTGGTCGTGTTTAGCTGAAAACTAGACCATCTAACTTGTGATCCTGTTATAGGTACGATGTATCATGTTTAATACAAACTGAACTTGAATTCCAAGTGCTTGTAGATGGTCTGTGATATATGCCGCTTGTTTGAAAGAAACTGAGATCGAATATTACTCAGTCATCATAAGTGCATGATTTGAATATTGTTTGCTTCAGCTCTCGGCTTACTTATAGTATGATGCAAAACTCTCATTTATGATATACCTGGCCTTCCTTTTTCAGGTCAACAACTAGGCAAGGACGACAGCGTTGGGGTTTCCAGCATCATCCATGAAGGGAACTTGTCGTCTGCCGATCCTCGTCTTGTTTTGGAAGAATTGGAGAACAACAAGCTATCTTTACTTTTGTTCTGTTTGAACTCCTAACTTATTATGAGGTAGAAGAACCTTTGTCGACTACGGGTGAAGCTATGTTTACCACCTCGCTATGCTGTAGGTTAATTTATTTTGCCATCTTCCATGTGAAAACAAGACTCACTCGCAAAAACTTAGGCTAAGTATTATTCTGGGTGGTTACTGGATCCTTATGCCAGTTCTTGGTCTGCTTAAGCAGGATAATGAGATATCCTCTTCCGTTCATGCGTTAATCACCTGTGGTTGTTCATTGTTAGTATTTGCTAGTAGTATTTGTTGCCGCTCTTACGCTTTTATGGCTCTATTTCCCTTTGCTGGTGTTATTTGCAACCAAATGGACAACGCCTAATAATAAATCTGGGCTAGTCTAGACCTCTGTTGCTAGGTTGTGTAATAGGCCGTTGATGCATGTAGCTTCTCGTTAAGGCTAATGTCCTTTTGTTACATGCTTTCTGCATTTCATCCATTTATGCAGCGTAGGTTTTCATGCTGATATGGTTAAATCATGACCTGGTGTTACATCAGCAGTTCACCATTTGCAAAATCTGTTTATTTCATTATCCTACTACAGTTTATTTGTTACTCTCATGTTTCCAGAAAATAGTATGCTTAAGTATATTATTTTTTCTAATTCCTCAATGATAGGTTCACAATCTTTAGCTCTTGTTTTCTCATCCACCCTAATTTCCTCAAAGAAAAAACCACACCAAAAAATTCAAAAAAAAAGAGCATAACTTTCTATGAATATAGTTGAGAAATAATTTATACGTACCCAGTTGAAGCTACTCCTTCCAGTTGTGACGTATATTAGAGGATGAAATTTGTGTGCTCGTGAGCCCAATGGGAAGCCCATGACCTAGTTAGCAGCCCGGTTGCTCACGCACTGAAGCAGCCGGCCGGCAGACGTGTTTCTGTTCCTGCAAGATACATTTCAGTAAATACATTTCAAACCAAGCATGTAAAATAATATTTGTAATGTCACTTTATTTGTAAATGCCGTATGTGGTCTAAAAATATTATGGCATATATATTCAAATAAAACTTTTGCTCTACAGCTTCATGTGAATCACAATAACGTTCTAGAATCTACAAAAAACAACTTCATCAAGACATCAAGTCCTCCTAATAGTCACCTGCCTAGTGAGAAAGGATTCGAACCACATAGAAAAGTCCATGCGCACAATTTTAAATATGTTTGCGTAACTCAAGAAAATTCTTCTGATAGGGCATGAAAAATATTATGTGTGCTAGTTTTTATTTTTACGAATCATGTTATACGGTTCATGAAAAATGTTCATAGACCTATTCAAAGTTTCAAACGGTGACGGGACTCGAAAAATGAAAAATAAACAGCACATGTAGCACGACTATATTGTTCCGACATTCCATAGAAATACTTCATACAGATAACGATATTATAAAACATGTTCCATGGTACCTTGAAAAAAATGTTAATTTATAGCAAAAAGTCATCATAGCAACAAAAATAAATCTAGAATGTCGAAATCGTTTTCTGAAATATGTTCAACTTATGAGGAAAGTCTTAATAGGTCGTGCGAGAGCTTGACCGCCTAGCAACAGATGCGCAGCCCCTAGGAACAGATGTAAAAGAGCGTAGGAATACAAAGACAAAAACTTAAGTTTTAATTAAAGAGAAGAATCGAAGGGTTAATGACTAAGCCCTGCTAGTTGTTGTGCTTGTTTTCGTACAATTTGGTTGAGCGAGGGATGAACTGATGAAGTACATAGTATGAGTTTAATGACTAAGCCCTCGATTTCCTTAGTCTTAGGCTCTTAGCGATTAGTGTATACTTCGCATTTTTTGAGTTTTTTGAGTTTTTATACTTTGCATTTGCTTCTGCTGATGGTTGGGAAAATAATAAAACTTCCTTAATCATTAGGCCGGGACAGAGTAGAGAGGCCGGAGGTGTACACTCTGTCTGCCCAACAGAGATTAATTAAGCACAGCTAATCAGCAATGAACAGCGTCGTCTGCTAGCTAGGACGGCAAACGGGGGAAAAGCTAGCCACGGGTGCAGGTCAGATCTACACTAGAGCCGGTAAGAACAACCATAGTATCAGAAACAGATAATCATATATTCGTTTTGATGTCAACGCAAGCAAGCAAGCATGCAACTAAATGATGGATGGATGAATGAAGAAGTCTACTCACCGACAACCGGCCGGCGGCCGGCGGCGCACCGCATGTGCCATGGATCGACCATCGAGTGCTGAAGACACGAGAGAACGCCCGTCCTGGAGAGATGAGCAGCATGGAATTAATGGCAGCAAAGTGGCAGAAGAGGGCAGGAAAGAAGATGGTGGAAGGAGGAACATACATACATACATACATACCCAAGAGGAAAGGCGGCGCGGAGGACTCAGAGAGCTTAGCTAGGGTTGGTTCGTTGCAGAGATAGATCCGGAGCTGGAGGTAGAAGATAAAGCTTCTTCTGTCTAGCTGCCAGAACTACAAATGATTATATTACGGACGGGCATCCTAGGTTCTACCCGCAGTACGTCCGTGTGCAGCTTCTGGCCGACAGTGGGTCCGGATCTCGTGCGGGACCCGCAGAGCAGTCGCATAGGCTAGCGAGCATCTTGGTATACCTGACCTGAGAAGCTCGTTCGTTCCGACCAAGTAAGAGGGGCATCTTTTGTTCTGTTTTTTTTCTTGCCGACGGATGGATGACTAGATCTTTGTGGCAGACCGCATGCACGCGTTGAGGTCCCACCACCCTAACTTACCTTTCGCATCACTGCTGACTCACATGCAACGGCCACACGATTCTGCAGAGTACTGACATACAGTTAACTAGTTTGTGCGTGCAAGGGTCACAACATATATATACGCTAAACCCGTGTTGAGAAAATGATTTTTCTAGTGTCTCGTCAAAAAATAAAATTAAGTAATTGAAATTTGATTCTTATTTGAGATAATCATACTACCGCGACATACTTGCTACTCTCTTTCCTTTTTGTCGTAATATGACATTGATTAAGTGCTTATGCATACATATAGGCTTAAGGGCCCCTGTCGTTGACTTCGCCCTAGGGCCCTAAAAAACCTAGAGTTGGCCCTGGATGAGATATGCCAGGAATAGTGAGACACATCGACAATGGAGACAGTGGAGATTTAGGAACTGCAATTGCCGATGTGGATCGGTCACTTCGTCCACAGGTACGGTAATACACAACTTATTTATGGGATCGACCATCGGTCTAGAAAAACCATGAGAAACGCAAAGATGATATCATTCTCATCCATCTATCTGAACTATATCGGCGTCGGGCCGGCGACGACCTTCTACTGCTGTTTGGAGTCTGCTAGAACTCGCTGACATTAAATTGTTGGGGTCAGAGTACTTTTCCTTGAAGGAGCTGCACCCACACCATTTCTTATTTTGAAATGCGGCAGGAGCTCTGTCTTTTTATTGATTAACAAGGAGCACACAGGTCAAGCCATAAGAGAAAAACATACAATTTCGGTCAGAAGGCCAAAAAACAAGAAACACGCCTCGGCATGATTTGGGCGAAAGACTCCGCACTAGGCTCTCCACCAAGCTTGACCTTCTTACTTGATTTTAGCGATCAAATCTCTTGACATGGACGATTTATTGCTGAAGACTCCATCTTTCCGCTCCATCGAAATTTCCCAGCAAACCAGAATCAGATCGAAGACCTTTTTTGGTGTCGTGTGGGCATTGAGAAAACTTTTTGTATGGAGCCACACCATTTCCATGGACCCGCACCATTTTTGCTGCTGTTGGGATCACATCTGGATTTCTGGAGCTAGAAAAGGGCACGGATTAGATCATCAACCGTACTAAGTACTGTTTTTTTTAGAGGACACTACTAAGTACTGGCTAGGCCTTAACATACAGCATGAGCTTCTAATGGACAATCTCGGTGGCCCAAGTAGGGATCAGATGTTGGAACAGCCCTGCCGCCGAGTACTTTCCGGCGACGATGACGACGAGCTTCCGGTGAGACGCGCGTACACAAACAGCTAACTCGATAGCTGGTCGATTCTTTCCGCCGTGATGCACCGAGCTAGCTAGCCTGATCGATTACTTCCGATGTGCTGCTAGCTGAACACGAACGATCACAAGATTGCTTTGGATTGCAACAGGGGCGTGCCGTTCCTGGTCTTTCCTTTATTTCTTCTCAATTCTCAACTCACGGTGTGGTTTACAAGCCTGGGATACATGTATATTTATACTAGGATTTTACCTAACCGGCTAGATCGAGCTACTAGTACTAGTACGACTCGGTGTCCAACTCCTAATACAACTCGTGTACATGCATACTAGCGAGAGAACCGAACCATGCACAGGTTGCCGCATCGGCCGGCTACATCGTGCTTAATCCTAACATCAGAGAGTCTGAGTTGGGTTCATGTTCCCGTTTCCAATTGGAGACTGCATCGATGTCCACATATACGTACGTTAAATTCTAAGGAAAAAAACCTATACGTACGTTTGTACGCTCCGACCCGATCCACCGATCGTTCAATGGCATCGTCACATCCGCCGCCATGGTCTGACCTCCCATATCACGTCCTAAGCCTCGTCATCGACCGCCTGGAGTTCTCCCCGGCCGCCGCCGTCACCGGCAGCCGCGTGGAAGACGACGATACGGCTGCCTTCCGGGTGGCGTACCGTTCGCACCACACTGCGGCCGCCGCCGACCGCGCTCGCTTCCGAGCTGTGTGCCGATCCTGGCACACCGCCGTCCACGAGCACCTGACCCGCCCGCCCCGGCGCCTGCCGTGGACCGTTCTCTCGGACGGCTCCTTCATTACGGGTTCCGACGACGACACCAAGCCGATCCCCTCGTGGCCCAAGAACGCGACGTGCATCGACACCACCGATGATTGGCTCGCCATCCAACGCGCGGCCGCCGACGACGACGCTCATACAACGCACTACATCCTGCACAATCCTTTCTCTGGGATGACGGTGCCGCTCCCTGAGCTAGACGCGGTCATCGGTAACTCTTCGGAGCTTTTCAAGGTCCGCAAAGTTCTCATGCGGTCGGACCCTCGCGACGTCGTCGCCGTCATGACCAACAACTACAACTACCCTATCATCCTTGTCCGGCCGGGGAAGGGCGTGTGGTTGCCGAGGCCACGGTCGGCTCCCTTCATCTACATCATCGACATGGTCTTCATCGGAGACAAGCTCTATGGGATCACCCTCGCAGAGGATCTCATCTCCTTCTCCATTGCTTTTGATGACGACGGCAAGCCCACCGTTACTGGAACCAAGCGAGTCATAAGGCACAATCCCGACAGCGATGATGATTCTGACGTGTGGGGCTACGCCGATTCCCGTCGTGTAAGGCACATATCCCCGCTTGATGATGCTTATGACTTGTGGAGCGATGTTGACGAGAAATATCGCCAAGATGAAGTCGGCTCTAAGGACGAGGACGATAATGAGACACTAAACGAAGACCATGCTATCGACCCTGCAAAATATGAAATAATGAAGAATTGCGGTGATGCCACAGTTACGGTAGCCATCGAATTTGAGGAAACGGATAATGGTTTCATCACCACGACCTGGCACATCATCGAGTCTCTTGGGAAGTTGGTCATGGTCAGACGAAATTTGCACTGGCCTTCCGGTATGAACTACACTCGTAGTGCGGATGTGTTCGAGGCCAACATTACCACGGGGGCGTGGGTTCCCGTAACAGCTGGACTGGACGGACATGCACTTTTCATTAGTAGATTCAACTGCAAGTCTATTCATGCTTGTGGAGAGGTAGAGAAAGATGCAATTTATTTTGTTGACACAGGAGATGTGCTCAACATGAAATCGCGGATCATAAGCCAACCAATGAGGAAGCTTAATTATAGATCGTCAATGTGGATCTTTCCCCCGGAGATAGTGGTCTAATGACTATTGCTAACTTATAGGATTAGGATTGATCGGCAAAAATAAGGGAAGAATCACATCATGTGCAATCTTTTGAAAGTTCCCACTTTAGTGAATTGCGTATGTAGAACTATCCACTTGGATAATTTATCTATGTCAATTATTCATCGAGTATTTTAATTTGTCCTCTTTCTCCCAAATTGTCTTTGAGGTCTCAACAAAAATTCACTGTGTTCGAAGAATTCAACTACAAGCTTTATTCATCGACCCATTGATTCATTTTCCTGCTCTCAACCAGATTGAACATATCCACACCACCGATGCCCCCAAGATGATGTGTGAGTAGTCCACCTTTGGATTAGGTGTCCATATTCGTAGCTATTTCACATATCTCTCTCTACCGTATTTATACAATATTTTCATGAGCCGCCCTATATGACATATGACTGAGACAAGTCCGATGTAATTAATGTTGTATTTGTTGGAATATGATGAATTGTCACTTTATGATCAGATTTTTTATTGTAATATATTGATTCTATTTGCTTTTTCTTGCTGAATTTATTTTATATCCTTACATGCTCTCCAATCTATGTGGTTACTTCGGCCAAGTTTATGTTTAGATCTCGAAAAGAGAGTATTTGTATGATAGTGCGTCCAAGATTTGTATGAGTAGTCCACCCTTGAACTATGGGTCCATAACGGTAGCTAGATTGCATCCTCTCGTATCAATACAATATTTTCGTGAATGGTTGAAAACTGTGTGATGTAATTGTTATTGTGTTTCTTGAGATGTGTGATAGAATTTTCACTTTATATCAGTTTAGTCCATGTTACAGATTGATGTTAATTGCTATTTTTTCTTGCTTTAATTTATAGTCTTAGATGCTCTTTGATATATGTGTTGATTCTCTTGTCCACGTTTATGTTTAGATGTCCAAGAGAGTTTTGTGTATCATAGTAGTTCAATCACGCAAATTGCTATAACCCGTTAATGGTAAGCAACAAGATGTGCAAGGAAAAAATCTTGTCACTATTAAGGGAGAACAATAGTTTAATATCACACTTGGATAATATTTTTACTGTTTGCATTATGTCATTGTGCCTTAATTAAGGCAATAATCTATTTTTAACTTAATACTTAGAGATGCATGCAAGCATATAATAAATAATTAGTAAAGATAAGTACAACTCAATCGATGCCCAACTGTAATTGGTTCACCCAATAGTGATTTATTTATTTGGAGACATGACTCTAGTGAAACTATGGCCCCATTCCATATTTAATTAATATTGCTTACATTCTCATTTTACTTGTTTTAATCTCGTTTCCTCACTGGTCGGTTTATTTTTTATTGTTATTCACCTCTTCAATACACACCATTCGTTTAATACTCATAACTAGCTGGACGGGGAGTTTGAAAACCTTTCCATACGTTCGGGAGAAGTTATTAGTGTGTTTTGTGTGCAATTACCACATAATTAGTTGTCATTGTGTTGTCTCCTACGGGTTAGATATAGCTTGTTTCCCAAACGAGGGGAGTACTTATTGCTTTGCTATTTCTAGGAGAATCTAGGAGGAGAGATGACTTCATGCTATGTCGAACCAGTCGACGGCAATAGCTACCATGCACACGAGGATCAAAGGATGTGAGAGCTGGTTCTACGTGTACATGCAACTCACGACTCGACCGGACGGCGAGGACCCGCTCATCGAGAAGATCTAACCTCATGCAGCACGCGTCCCCACACGACACTCTTACAGATAACAAGACGACCTTAGGTCACTGCCGACGGAAGGCCAAGGGGTGGGGAAGGGCCCAACAACATATGGTAAGTATGGCCCGCCGGGGCGAATCTCACAATGTGATCGACGGTAGGAACGTCCTAATGCAAACACATGTCATCTCAGGGCTATGCGGATTGCATGATTGATGGGGCATTTTAACACAAATTATATAGTTTGATGTTGACCATGGTACCAAACATTTGGAAACTTGATTTGACTCGGAGGTGATTTTTTTAATGACAAAAATTTAAGCAATTTTTTGAGTGTATATCCGTGAAGTATCGTGAAAAGGTATTTTTTGTGTCCTCTGTAAAATAAATAAAAAAGTATCGTGAAAAGTCATTTTAAGCGCCGGAATTTGTCTTTTTACATAGGCCATAAAATGTTATTTTCATGGAAATTTGAGCGTACCCCAATTTTATATTTGGTTTATTTTAACATTTTAGAGTGCATTTAAATATGTTTTCCACAACAAGTATCTAGACTTATTAGTCAAAACAGCGTGTGGCAAACATAGTACTCGAGGCATCTCCGACGTGGTGTACTGCTCGAGGCATCACCATATCAGGCACCGTTGTTGGTCACTGGCAGAAAAGAGGTGGGGGAATGAACTGTTTGCAACCTGGCATTCAAGAGCTGATGTATTAGCAAAATATAATGCCTGATCGCTCAACAGATGTAGTTGAGCTCTCCAATGTCAGAGTTTATATATTAGTAACACTGAACAGCACACACTTTAATATCACACATCTAGGAACTATAACCTTGTTTTCATAAGAGCTACTGCAAGACAAGGAGTGACATTTTTTCCATAGTAATCTTGGCTGCTAGCAACAAATTCAAAATCAGTAAAAAATGAAAAGCCTATACGAGCATCAATTGTGCATGCTAAATGTCTTCTGCGCATCAAATTAGCAGTATTACTAATGGAACCTCTAAAGCATCCGGCAAATATCTCGCGAAAGATCTTGATGGTTAATCAACACTGGTTTCCAAGAACATGTATTAAGATAGAAAGAAAGAAAAACATTGATACAAAGCCAAATAATGGTTACGCTGCACCCACACTCCCTCGAGCCACACTCGGGCTAACAAATTCACTCTCACATCAGCGACACTGACGATGACTTGTCTTGCCCAATCTCTGGTTCAGAATGGCACGAGGTGGGATATGGAGCCTGAAATCCGTGACGAGCTCTTGTCAATGTTTTCTCAAAAAATCAAATCACTGCGACCAACTCGTGGCGTGTTGCTCCTTAACACTAATCTGTCCACAACCTTCACCGTCTCACCATTTCACCAAAGTACCATATAGCACCTTAACAGCTCTTTGCCAGGTTCAACTGCAACAAAAAAAAGAAGATCAAAACAAATTCAGAGGAAAATGATAACTAATATAGCATGCGGAAAAATAAATGCCACTCCTTGAACAATACGGGAAGAGTAACTTATATATTGAAAGAAGGCCTTGACCAAAATATATGGTCCATGTATTAGGTACGTGAACAAATATGCTTCAAATTGTTAATACCGTGGTAAAGCGCAATGAGTAACCCCCCGTTCTGTACCGGATTACTCCTTGACAATACAAAATCCCAATACAATTTACATTGAACATATAATCCTGATTTTACTTTCGGGCCTCCATCAGGGATTGATTCCCAATTGTGAGCAGAGCTAACACTTAGAAGAAACCAATACTATCCTCAACAAACATACTATGCTGGTTTTACTAGTTATTAGCAAAAGTGCCCGTGCGTTGCAACGAATATCTGGCTTTTGAGTACGGTTTATTTTTCTAATTTGTTTCTCGGAGGGGGCCGAGACTTCTGGTAACCATGGTTACCGGACGATATTCTCGGACACATTTGAAATTTAAACATAAAATTACTCCACTTATTCCAATATGTAGCATTCCTCAACATCGTTTACTTTTAATCAATGGTCAATGGTCCGGTAACTAAAACACCGACGGATATAGAAAATTGATATGTGCTTGCAGTTTTGTAAATAAGAATAGTTTGTACCGTACAAACATGTTAGGTAATATCATCTTTGTTTTAACCGTATGCAATTAAAAATATGTTGAATTTGAATCCAGTATTACTCCACCTTTTCCAGTATGTAACATTCCTCAACATCGCTTACTTTTAATCTTGTGAAAAGTGACTCGTGAACCAAACCAACATAATTTTCAATGCATTAAGCCATTTTCAGCACTATTCAGTTCTAAATCATGGTCCAAAACATGGAACAGCATCCTACCCTTCCAAATACACAAATACTAAGCAGACCAAATTAAATAACACAAAATTTCAACCCAGGGCATAGCAAAATCCAGGAAATCTACGGAGGAGGTGGGAGGTCCCGTGTGCTGGTAGCTTCGGTGGCTACGGGTTTGAGTTCAGAAGGCACTGAAATCAAATACAGCAAAGCTAGCTGTTCAGAATTCAGAAAACGAGCGAGCTACTAAAACAGCACGGCAGTTGAGACTTGATCCGGCGCGATCCGAGCATCCACCGCTGAGCGGAGGATCTGGGCGAACAATCGGTGGCTGGGCGCGATACAGAGGAAGGAGCTTCTCCGGCGTGAGCCGGACGTCCACCGCCGAGCGGAGGAACTGGGCTAACACACGGTGACCGCCATGGACGCCGACGCGCGGCCATCCTCCTGGGCCTCCCCGACCAGCACGCGAACATCACGAGAGGGAGGGCGAGCAACAGCTTGATCCTATGAGTTCCTCGCACAATCGACCGTCGTCTGCTACGTCGGCGTTGAGGAAAGATGCCGGACTTCCTCGCTGCGGCGAAGTACTTGTTCCTGCGGCAGGTACGGATGTGCGTGACCTGACGAAAAGCCACGAAGGATAGGACACGCGGACGGAAAAAACTAACCGGTACGACTAATGGATGGCATGGTGGGTAATTTCTTTCAACTTTGAGGACAATTTCGATAACGTACGAGAAGAAGTCTTAATACTTTTGTATTTAGGTACTAGGAAAAATGTCCGTGCGTTGCAACGGGAGAAAAATCCACGTCGCTCAAACTCATAACATCCTCTTCAATATTAACGATGCATAAGACTCCACTGAACGATATCGACTGGGTTTGTTGAGAAGATGGCAGACTAAAAAACAAATTCATTTGTTGCGACACCCTATTAACTCCTTTCAAATTCACTAGCACATTTTTGTAAAATAGAAACGTACAT
Source organism: Poa pratensis (assembly GCA_947311845.1). NCBI lineage: Eukaryota > Viridiplantae > Streptophyta > Magnoliopsida > Poales > Poaceae > Poa > Poa pratensis. Next base: position 4,331,467 of record CAMZMU010000027.1, read on the forward strand.
TACAATGTTCAGTTGAAACACATTCAATCCCGTTTGACAATCTATGTTTACATAACATGTAGAAATATGCAATCCATGGATTTTATGTGAATTTCTTAAATAATCAGTTGAAAAATGTATCGAAAAGTTGTAGTTGTACGACGAAATTAGTTTTCTTGAATTTTTTTCTACTGCTTCAAGTTGTAGGACGAAATTAGTTTCTGTCCGGACAGGTTGTATGCGAAAAGGTTGGCCATCTGCTCCTGTTCGATGGTTCGTTTTCCCTTTGCTAGCCGAGGTGGTACTGAAGTTTGCGTATCTAAAGTTAGGAATCACTGCTAAATATCTACCTATATATAAAAGCCGGAAGAAATCGCGGCGTATCAGGCTGTCCACGTCGCCGGAGTTTACCAGCCGTCCGATCGGCGCGACGGACGGCCAAGATCAGGCCACGTCGCCCCTCTATGCGCGCACTGTGGCTTAGCTACAGTGACGCGAATATCTACCAATCACGACGTGCCACGCGTCCCCGGTCACCGGCCGGTCGCCCCGGTTCCAGCCGGTGACCCGCGTGCACGATTTTTGACGCGCGCGCTTTGCAGAAAACCCCCCGGAAGGACTTATACGTAATTTCGTCGAAAGCCGAGGTCCTTTTTGAAAAAGTGTGCACGAGCTCTCCTCTCCCCCCGCGCGACGCCGTGGTCGCCGCCGGCGCACATCGCCGCCGTTCCGCCGCTTCCCGGACCCATCGGAGGCCACGCCGAGGTCCGCCGGCGTGTCCTCTAGCTCCTCGCCGCGGATCGCCTCCCGGGGTACCCTGGCCGCGCCGGAGACGCCGCCGCCGTGCCCGCCGTCCTCCGCCGCGTCCCCGCGACGGCGCGGCCGCTCCGGCGACCAAACCGAGGCGGCGCCGCCGCGTACGGGTCGGCCGCGAGGAGCCGCGTCGGATGCGGGCAGCCGCGCGTGCCAGAACACGCCGGCGCGCCGTCGGCGAGCTCGCCGCCGCTGCGGGCGGCTCCGGCCAGATCTGGCCCCTGTGACATCATGCTAGTGGGGCCACTCTGTCAGTTTTTTCTTTTTTTAAAAAAATTGCCCACAATATTCATACAATTTTGGAAAAAAATCACAATAATGTAACCCAACAATTTTAAATATATGCACAAAAAGAAATGGCAAATATGTCAGCATGGACAAAAAAAACCCTACCTACAACATATGCTCAAATTCCACGTTTGAATAATTCAAAATTTCAGACGGTTTCCAAATCTACGCATTTAATAAACAGAAAAAGAAAATTCAAATACAATAAACGTGCCAACATAACCACACACAAAAAAGTTCTTAAAAATGTAAAACCAACTACCTTTGCAAGAGAAAACAAACACATTTCAGAAATTGAAATTTGCTAATATTTGCAAAAAAAAATTAAGAAGAAAAAAAACAAACCCGAGCTTTCCAAACCAAATTTCAAATTTAATCCTTCCAGAAAAACTAAAATTCTTTAGAGTCTACGGACGCGGCGAAGACCGTGCTTATTCCCCTAATTTTTTCTATGAGCCGAATACTCCATAGTTTAGCCCAATCAATTCTGAAACGTGTCAGTGGAAGGAACATTGCGTGGAGATGGACAGATCATATTTGGCCTAGCTGTACGTTGTTGGTCAACTAAGAGAATAACCTGTGTGCTCCTTTGCCATATTTCTTCACTGATCTTTTTTTTTTGCGTCTCACCTAAGTGGGTACAAGTTGTAGTATCTGATCAGATACACAGCTATTACACACGCACACCACACGCACCCCACACTCACACCACTAGCTGCGAAACTAATCTAGACCTACAACTAGAACCGACTTGTCTGCCTGGTACAGGATTTTTTCCTCATGGAGCTTACAGGCGAGACCAGAGACACTTATTGATGTTGCGGAATACTGTTCCTAATAAACAGTACCGCGGACACTGTTCCTAGTGAACAGTGCCCTAGCATGAGACACTCGGGAAATTCGATTCCGGGGAATCGAACTCGCGAGCGGGTGGCCAGCCCACTGCTGGACCAACCAACGCGCTAGGCGCGCTCCTCTATTTCTTCACTGATCTGGTTGGGCTCTATATAGTGTAATTAGATATACTGTATAAAGAAACAAAACAAAACGTATTAGACTACCTATAGTGGGAGTAACGTAGTAACATACATGTTACCTAAGCAAAAAATATAATGTGGCAACTAATTAATGTGGTGAGAGACAAGACTACCTATAGTGGGAGTAACGTAGTAACATACATGTCACCTAAGCAAAAAATATAATGTGGCAGCTAATTAATGTGGTGAGAGACAAATAAAGTAATATAGGTAGTTGCTTCGAAGGGTGGTAACATCACACACCCCAAGACAAATGAGTCTACAAGCTAATAAATACTATCACACATGATACTACATTTAAGTTACTACTCACTATGGAGATGGTAACATAGGGTAGTAACATAGGTATGTTACCACCCAATGTTACTTCCCACTATGAGTAGTCTTAGAGTGAGAGAGGGCAGCCCAGTCGGCAATGCGTAGAGAGGCCCATGGCCCAACCTATTTGAAACCCTAGCTTTCACTTGACCATTTTCCTCCTACACCCCTGCCCCCATATTTCGTTTCAGAATCAGGTTCCTCCCTAGTCCCTATCTCTCCTAGCCACTGATGCATGTATAATACATACATGAACTTTGCACTATATTACTTATATTTCAATCATACTTGCATCATATAAGGGTTATATTACTGTTATATAATGATTTTTGGGAATATTTATTTATTTCCTATTTTTATGGAATTAACCCTGCGTAGGCAGAAAACCCTATTTCTTTCCTTTAATGTTTCAGGGACCCAAACGACGTCCAAATCACCTGCAAATTTACGAGCGTCAATATTTGGAAGGAACAAGACTTGGGGGCGAAGGAAGCGAACAAACGGAGCCCCGAGGGCCAAAAGAGGTGGGCCCACGCGGCCCCTGTACCTGGCCGCGTGGGACCCCTCATCTTGGGCCTCGACGCTCCGTTGCCGTCGAACTTTTCTCCACCGACTCGGGTTTGACCTAAAACCGCCTATAAAAATAGCTCCCCGAAGTTCTCTGGAAGGAGCGCCGCCGAAACACAGAAACACCGAAACAGAGACCTGGAGCTGCAGATTGGAGGGGGGAAACTCCGGCGGGGCGCTGTCGGCGTGGTCTCCATCTTCTCCATCGACTTCTCCACTGTCTCCATGATGAAGTGGGAGTAGTCCACCTCTGGACTGTGGGTTTGTGGAAGTAACTTATGTATCTCTCCTCTCTTTGAGCTTCACAAATTAGCACCGTATGAGCTGCCGAACATGATTACGGTCATCTTTGTAATACATATGTGGTGGATCTTTTTATGAGTTAATATATGTTTGAGATTGCAAATGTTTGTTTCAGTTATGAATATAGATGTATATTATGTACCTCGTTCTTATTTACTTGTTATGATCAAGCATGTTTATGAGAGCATGTGTGGGGTGATGTGTGCATTAGTTGGAGTAACGGGGGTGGCTAGTGCAGTGAACGTGAGAGAAAGTTCTACGATCCACTTGGGTATTTTACCTTACTTTGTTGCCTCACTAGGGATAAACAAAAATACCATGCTACAAGGGTTGTGGGTGACCAGGCCACTTCTCTGTGACTAGATCTAGCATGTTCTTATTTTAACTTCATGTCATGATACTTAAAGCTATACTCCGAGTTATCTTAATTATTAAGGTGTTATGATTTAGTTCGCATCTTGGTGGAGTATAAGTGAGACTAATAATCAAAAGGTTTATGTTAGAACGTGATGCCCATATAATTAGTAATTTGTCATTAAACTTTGTGTTGCAATCTCATATGTCAACTCTAGTGTTCCGTTGTCTACCACTTTATTAAAGAGAGAGTGCATTTGTGAAACCATGAACTCCGGTCCATTTTTAATCATAAGAAACACCATTCCAACAACTTTTATCACTTTTCCATTTTCTGCAATTATTAAATCCGAAAATATAAAAACACTTTTACATCTTGCATACGTCATAAAAAACCCAAAAATATTATTTATCATTGTTATCATCATCCTTGCATATTTATTTCTTGTTTGCATTGCATAATTATCTTGATATCATTCTTACACCTTGTGCTTGACAACCACATGTGAGGTTGAGGACCAAAACATTTAACTTTGTTTTGTAGGTAACCAAAAGAAGGATAGGAAGATAAATCTTTCACTACTGATTCCCCGAGAGTTCGATATTAAACCCTCGAGTCACCCTCGTGGGGAAAACACGTCTTCCACTTACTACACACTCTGCACTTGGAGTCTCAACCTAACCCCGTTTACTTTTCATTTCAGGTAGCTACTGAAGGCTATCACATCTACGGGTATCAGCCACACACACACTCACGAGTCACGACTCACGAGCACGGCCGGCGAGCACCCAACCTCACGGCTCTCAGCTCCCATCGAGTCCTTGCTCCCAGCTCACGTCGTACGGTGGCAGTTCCCGTAAATAAGTAAAAGAAACGGTTCGATGGCATAGGTGTGTATTATGTGATTTGGTGGGAGGGTAAAAACCTTAATGCTTTTATTATTAGTTATAGATTGACTGGAAAAGGAAAATGTATCATCCGTTTTTGCTGCTACTATGTCTAGGGGTGGGCGTTCGGTTAGACCGAACCGATCGGTACGGTTCTTCGGGTTATGAATAAATTCGGTTCTGAGAAAACGATGACCGATCGGTCTTTCACAAAACTGCTAACCGACGAATTCGGTGCATCGAGAGTTCGGTCCGGTTCTCGGTTAGAGCCGAACTGACCGAGAAAGGAAATAAAATTAGGAGTAAGATGCACGCACAAGAATTAAGAATCTAAGCAGCGCTGTCCAGCGCTGCGGCGCTGCGTCAAAGGCAAGGCTGCAGGCCCCCTCGCCACGACTGTCCGCCTCGGCCCGGAGCATATTCTACAGGCCATTGCCGCACGCTGGGGTGTAGAAGACCGTCGGCTGCAGGCCACCGCCGCCCGCCGGGGGGAGAGGACCGTCGGCTGCAGGTCACCGCCACCGCCGGCCGCCGATCACCGGGTGAGAAGGAGCTATACAGGCATACAGCTGCAGTCCACTGCCGCCTGCCGGTTGTAGCCTGTCGTAGTCTCGTAGACAAGTAGAGGCGGCGCACATGCATTAGGGTGGGGGATCGGGAGTGCAGACATATGTTTGGAGTTGCTGGACTACTTGGGCCCAGCATACTAGAGAAGGAATCAAGGAAATGACTTACGAGGAGTTAGATGTATTGGGCCGTGGGCTAGATTATACGTAGACTTCAGGCATTTAAACACATCTGTTTGGTTTTATCGGTTACATCGGGTAAATGATGGACGAGACCGAACTTCCCTAATAATTTCGGTTTTCCAAACTTGTTGACCGAAAGGGTGACCGAATTTTTCGGTTTCGGTCTATTCGGATTCGGTCCCGGTTATTTCGGCTCGGTAGTTCGGTCCTCGGTTAATATGCCCACCCCTAACTATGTCATACCCAAGTACCACCTTGGAACTCCAAATATTGGCATTTAACCTTCTCTATGTCATACCCAAGTATCACCTTGGAACTCCAAATATTGGCATTTAACCTTCTAAGATTTCTCTTTTTTGTTTTTGCATTTAACCTCCTAAGATTTCAACTTGACTCACTACTACGCCAGGCCCAGGCCCAGGCCCGAGCCCATGCCCAGACTAAGCCACGCTCGGCTCATCGGCCCACTCTCTTCTCCCCCAAGAAAGGAAAATATCAAATCTCAAAAAAAAGAGAGAGGAAGATATCTTCTTCTCCATTCCCGAGCCCGAGCTTCATCCTCCTCCTCCAATGGCGCGGCGTCCCAATCCCCCTCCCCCTCCCCCTCCCCCTCCTCCTCGTCCTCCGAGTGCTCGCCCAACGGGGCGTCGACCACCTCCCACCCCCGTCGCGGATCCAGCCTCGACGTCCTTGGCGAGCCAAGCACGTCACATGAGCGACGAAGCCAGGCGCCAGATACGCGGCTGGACCCGCGCCATCCGCGCCGGAAACGAGGCTGTCGCTGAGGCGAAGATGCTGGCCTCCAACGCCTACGCTCTCTGGAACGCGCTCCTCGACCTCTGCCCATGGTGCAAGAAGGCCGTGCAGAAGGAGAAGGTCGTCGACCCGCCCGTCTGCCCCCGGTGCCACCGCGACCTCCTCGCCGACGACCCGGAGTGAGTACTCTTCCTCCGATCCAGTCCTCCTACACCGAGTCCCGACCCGTGTTTGACTGGTTTCCGATTCGATTTGTGTTGCAGTCTGCACCAGTTCTGGGAGGCCAACTGGAAGAGCATCCGGGACTCACACATGGCCGAGAAGAACGCTAAGGAGCTGGAGCTGCTGAGGGAGGAGAGCGTGGGCACCAAGAGCAAGCCCAAGAAGCCAATCAACAAAGAATAGGTGATGCATCGGGGTAAGAAACTTTCCTAATGATAGATGTTCATGGACCGGGGAGTGGACTGGTTGTTTGTCGGACCGAGATCAAATATTATTCGAGTCATCATACATGCATGATTTGCATAATGTTTGCTTCAGCTCTAAGCTTACTGGACCTGTTGTATTTAAGCATAAAGAAGTATGATTCAAATCTCTCAGTTATTTCCACCAGCTAGTTTAGCAGAGGAGTCACATGTTCAGTGGCAAACATGGGCAGACCATGTTCGCGTGGTGGGTATGGAAGCACATTTGTAACCAGTGAGAGGCGGGATTTCATGGTAGTAAAGAAAGAGATTCTTTTAGTGGAGGCGGACGTTTGGACTGTTTTATGCAGCTTGCCTGCTAAATTTATATGGTGCTGGTTTTCCAGATTGACTGTTCAGTTTTTCATACTAATCTTGCATATGCTTAGGTGGATGTAGATGATATTATCAGTTCACATTTCTATTATGTTATATTTCTTCAAGGAAAATTGAACTTAAATTCTTACTGCTTTTAGGTTGTGTGCGATATATGCTGCTTGTTTGCGAGAGACTAAGATTGAATGCTACTTGATTCACTATGGGTGTGTTCGTTTTTGGAATTGGATGGAATGGAATGGAACTAGCAGAACGGAACCATTCCATTCTTGTGTTCGGTTTGGACAAAAAAATTGTCACGGAACCGTTCCATTCTTGTGTTCGGTTTTGGAATGGGTGAGGATGGAATGGAATGGGATGAGATTAATTATTCCTAAACTTGATTAATTATTTTCTAAACTTGATTAATTATTTCTAATCTTGATTAATTATTCCTAAACTTGATTAATTATACCTAAACTTGATTAATTATAACTAACGAGTGATTAGCGAGGCTCGGTTCCACCCCGTTCCACTTCGTCCGGCCGATTCCGCATATTATCTACTTGTCTAAAAAATACTCACTTTCTATACTTGCTCATATACTAGGTACATAACCACCCCCATTTCGACGATGAGGATGAGTTATTAAGATTTAATATATGCTTCAATTCCAACGTGTGTGTGATATGTGTTGCTTGTTTGGGAGAGACTGAGAACCAATATCACTTGATGCATCATATATGCAGGAGTTTCTTTATGATGGCTCGTTTTTTAGTGCCCTCCATATTATTTGCTTCACCTCTCAGCTTACATTGATCAGCTGTATTTAAGCATAGAGAACTATGATGCAAGTCTCTTCTTTTCCTTTCGAGCATTTAAATCTACTTACTATTCTGTCAGGAAAACATAGTAGAAGTACTGTTGATCATGGTTTGATTTTGCGTTTTCTGCTAGCAGTAGGACGGCAGTTCTTCCTGTGTGTATAAGCACCTTGATCCTCTTCGTAACTCTGTATTTCCGTTGTCTTCTGGTAATGGAGAAAAAGCCTCCAAATTTGTTCTCATTGAGCTCTTCGTAGTGTTTTTTAAGAATAAAAAAGGAGTTATTTGTGGCTTTGCTCTGTTTAGCAGTAGGCAGCAGATCTTCTCCTCCCTCCTCCTCTTCTTCAACAAGTTTCCAGATTTACTCAGATTGGGGGTTGATTCCTATCTTCTGCTGGCTATCATGTCCTTCTGGGCGGTGTGCCGGTGTCACTAGTTTGTTTTCGTTTAGCAGCTCCTTGCAAGAGTTAAAATGGTGGGAATTTGTGCCTTTGCTACCTTTAGCTTTGCGTTTTCTGCTAGCAGTAGGACGGGACGGCAGTTCTTCCTGTATGTATACGCACCTTGATGCTGGTCGTGACTCTGTATTTCAGTTCACTTCTGGTAATGCAAAAAAGTCTACAATTTTTTTTTGATTGAGGATTGATTCATTTCTTCTGTTGGCCATGATGCCCTTTTGGTTACGATCTGGGTGGGTGGTGCCAGTATCTGCTATCAGTATGTCGATCAGCACCTGGATGCTGGTCATGACTCTGTATTTCGGTTGTAAGAGTAAAAAAGGAGTATTTCTGGCTCTGCTTGTAAGAGTAAAAAAAGAGTTATTTGTGGCTTTGTTCACTTACTTGATATTGCCATCCATTCCGTTACTTGTTCGGCCGAACAAGAATGCTGTTCACTTACCTATTCCCTGACAAGTATGCTGTCTTTACTATGCTATAGATGTCGTGGTAGTAGGGTATGCACATAAACAATTCCTTTTTCTTTACGTGATGTGCAAATTGATCTAATACGTGAAAGCTGTAGAAAGGAGATGCCCAGTGTGTCCAACCATCCTACTGGGGTTTGCCTGGAGCTTTAAAATTTTCTTCCCTCCCTACTTGATATCGCCATCCATTCCGTTACACTGTTCTGTCTAGTTCCCCGATAGCCCTGTCAGTTTTGTATGGAAACAATCTGAAACTAGTTGACTGTATGGTGCTGGTCTCCAGATTGACTTATCAGTTTTTCATACTAAATCTTGCATATGTGCACAGTGGATGTAGCTGGTATATTAGTTTAACATTTCTGATATTTTCTGTTTACGTCTGATCATGTTCAGCTGAATAGTGGCCATGTAGGTTGTGATCTTGTTATAGGTGTGATGTATCATGTTTAATACAAATTGGACTTGAATTCAAGGTGCTTTTAGATGGTGTGTGATATATGCCACTTGTTTAAAAGAGACTGAGATCGATATTACTCGAATCTATCATATATGCATGGTTTGAATATTGTTCGCTTCAGCTCTCAACTTACTTATAGTATGATGCAGAACTCTCATTTACTATACTTTGTCTTCCTTTTTCAGGTCAGCAACTAGGCAGGGACGGTGGAGTTGGGGTTTCCAGCATCATCCATGAAGGAAACTTCTCGTCTGCCGGTCCTCGTCTTGTTTCGGAAGAATTGGAGAACAAGTCATTTTACTGTTGCGTTTGAACTCTTATTTTGTTATGAGGTAGAAGAACCTTTGTCGACTACGGGTGAAGCTATGTTTACCACCTCGCTATGCTGTAGGTTAATTTATTTTGCCATCTTCCATGTGAAAACAAGACTCACTCGCAAAAACTTAGGCTAAGTTTTGCTCTTGGTGGTTACTGGATCCTTATGCCAGTTTTTGGTCTGCTTAAGCAGGATAATCAGATATCCTCTTCCGTCCATGTGTTAATCGTCTGTGGTTGTTCATTGTTAGTATTTGATAGTAGTATTTGTTGCCGCTCTTATGCTGTTATTATGGCTCTATTTCCCTTGGCCGGTGCTATTTGCAACCAAATGGATCTCGCCTAGTAACAAATCTGGGCTAGTCTACCTCTGTTGCTAGGTTGTGTAATAGGCCGTTGATGCATGTAGCTTCTCGTTAAGGGTAATGTCCTTATGTTAAATGCTTTCTGCATTTCACCCATTTATGCAGCGAAAGTTTTCATACTGATATGGTTAAATGATGATCTGGTGTTACATGCTTTCAGCCTTTCACCACTTTCTACGAATATGGTTACAAGATAATTTATACGTACCCAAGTGAAGCTGCTCCTTCCAGCCGTGACTGGAGCCTGGGTGCTCACGGGCTGAAGCAGCCATCCTTTGGTCGAGATATAATCTAAACTAGCAGCCAGACATGTTCTTGTTCGTGCAAGGTACACCTGATTAAATAAATAAAATTCAAACCAAAAAAATGAAAACTAATCGAAATCATATTTTGTAACATGTTTGCATACAAAATAAATTTAAAACATTCATTTAGACAAAAAAAAATGCCATCTCAAATATGAAGATGAATCGCTAATGAAATAAATAGAAACATAAAAAAGAATGCACATCCATTCGGCAAAGAACACCAACCGTAGACGTTGTTCCTCCAAAACAATAAGAACATATAATAAGTATTTATATAAAATACACCTCCAATTACAACTTCCCATAGACAATACTCTATTTATCTCCAAATAGGTGGCATATTTTTTTTAAAGTCAATGATTTTAACTTTGACCAAGTATATACACAAAAAAATACTGGCAAAAAAAAAGATCAATATCAATAGATCCACCTTGAAATATATTTTCATAATATATTTATTCATTATTGTAGTTAATACTCCCTCTGTCTTTATTTACCCTGCGTTTTGGGTTTGGTTAAGGTCAAACATTTTAAACTTTGACCAAATATGTAGAAAAAACTACAAACATCTATAATACGAAATTGATATAATATGATTATATACTTTATGATGATTCTAATAGTATTTATTTTGTATTATAAACATTGATATTTTTCCTTATACACTTAGTCAAAGTTTAGAAGTATTGACTTTGACTAAACGCAGGGTAATTTGGGACAGAGGGAGTAATATTTTCTTCGATATATTTGGTCAAACTTAGAAATGACTGAAATTTTAACTGAATTTATACACCACTTATTCGGGGACATGGTGAGTACATTCCTACTACATGCACTAAGCGACAAATAGTGCTTGGGTGCAATAGTTCTGATTGTTGTTGAAGACGGTGCACGGAATGTGTTCAGATTAGCGCCACAACAAATCCGCGTCAGCAAGGAACAAAAGGAATAAAGTAAGGAGAAAAGTGGCGAGAGAGGAGGAAGAAGATAGTAGATGAAGGCGAAAGAGGAAGGTAACGATCTCAACACATAATGACATGAACTTTTGATGAACTCATGGAGTTAAAAGTATGTCCATGAAAACGTCGGACACTCTCCTATCTATAAAACTAGTTACAGTAATAATTTGGATGGACTGTTAATTCAGTTAATTAAATGCAATGATAAATCTCAGTTTGTAGTAATAATTGAGCTAAGACTAAGTTACCATAACTAGCCAGGGGAAAACAATCCACCAATTGTGAAAGTTAAATTAAACTGGCATCAGACAAGCAGCACAACATACTTGATCTGAGCTTAGGGGGAAGCCTTATCATTGTGTGAGCGCAGAGCGCCACTACAGACAGATCCTGGCAGCGAGGAGAGAGGGAAAAAACATACTGAAGAAAAGTTCCGGGGTGGGAAGATGAAAGATGATAAAGGGCAATCGACAAAGGTGTGCAACGGTCATAGCACATACTATCATGGATTATTATTGCAACTAAGTCTATTATGGAGTTAGCTTGTTAATTAAAAAAGTCCTAAAGTGATTGATTAAGGCATGCCTTCAAGAACGGATTAAGGCATTTCTTCAGCAACAACTAAATAGAAAACTTAACCTATGTATTAAAAAATAAAAGCATAAAAAAGTATAAGGGAGAACACATAATTAAAGGAGAATCTATCTGTTGACAATCTGATGGGAGAGGAACGAGCGGCAATTGGATGAGGAACCAAAAAAAAGAGAACATATGGACCATCTCAAGCTAACTTGAACTTGTGGCGCCGGATGAGTAACACACGATACTTGATATGAGCTTTATGATCTTAGAAAAAAGCCTTATTATGGCGTGCGTGAGCTTGACCACTGATAGATTTGTCATTGCGAGGAAGAGAAGAACAAATGTAAGAGATGGGTGGAGGAGGAGATAAGGGGCAGCGATCATATCTAAGGTGGATGACGATCGCAACACATAATATCACACAAAAATCAGAAGTGAATTACTGGAGTTAAGTTGTTATTAAGCATAAGAAGAGGCGATCATACAAAACATGCCAACATGAAATTGATCAAGTAATGTCTTCGCAGTCATCCATACAAGTTATTAAACGTAAAACTTACAACTTAATTAGGTTTCCATTAACAAATACTCTATGGAAAATATAATAGAAGATAAATAACTGAGGGACAATGAGCCGCGAGTAGAGGCGGGCGACGGTTTCAAAAACAATGTCATAGAGTCCTTTTAGCGGATAACACTAAGCTAAGAAGAGAGAATACAAAAAATCAACAATTATTGATTAAGGAACGTCTTCCATGGCAATCAACTAGGAAACGTAACACCTAACAAGGTTTTCACTGAAAAACGTTATGAATGAGATGTAAGAGGAAACAACTGACCGGGACGAGGCGACAGGCAAAAGGATGTGGAAGAAAGAAAACACAAGAAGGGCTCGTCCACCATTTCCAAAAAAACTAAGTTGAATTTGTGGCGACCAAGTAACACAACATGCTTATCTTACTTTAGAGGAAAAACTTAACAGGTCGTGCGACTGTGTGACTGCCAACAAATGCAACCTGCTAGGAAGGCGATGAGAAAAGAAAAAGAAACATAAAGTTTACTTAAAGAGATGAATCGATAGAAGTATTTTCTTAGGATTTGGTTAAGGGAGGGATTAAATGTGTGGTCCACTTTATTTGATGGTACTAAGTTGGAGGACTAGAAATATGGCTATTGCTTTCCAGTTAGCTGGTTTGACATTAATTATGAATCCTTAGTACTCCCTCCGTTTGTAAAACGATGTTGCTAGACATCTTTTCCGAACGGAGAGAGTAGTAATTAGCGTGTCCTTTGTATTTTCTTCGGATGGGTGGGCAATAATAAAAAAGATGTAGTTTCCGGTACTGTACATCGTTAGTCAGACATGGAGCAGAGCACAGATGATGCCGGCCGGCTCTGTCCAATAGTAATTAGTTACGCTTTTGCTAGCTCTCGGTTAACCAAGAATTAAATTGGGCTCCGTCGATCCGGCAGTACCAAATCGAGAGAGTAGCTCCTCGTCCAGCCGTCCCGTCCTCGTCGTCCACGCAGCCTTCCGCGATGGAGGCGAGCAAACTTCAGTGAGGGCAGGGGTGCCGGCGCTGGAGAAGAGGACCGGGATTGGGGATGGCCGGGTGGCGGTAGACCGACGGAGGAGTAGCTTGTGCAGGCCTGCAGGAGGGGGCGGCGAGGACGACGGTAAGGCTGGCGGTAGCTTTGGGGACGCCGGAGTTGAAGAAGAAAGCCTCAACCGAGCACTAGCCGAGTCCAACTAATTAGCAATGAACAGCATCGTCTACTAGTTAGGACGGCGAACACAGAAAGAGTAGCTTCGGGTGCAGGTCAGATCTACACTAAGCCGGTAATTAAGAACAACCGCAGCAGAAATATATCGTAATCATATATTCGTTTTGACTGCGACGCAAGCATGCAAATACCTGATGAATGAATGGAGAGCTCCACTCACCGGCAGCCGGCCGGCGACCGCATGTCTCATCGATCGAGCATGGAGTCCTGAAGACATGCGAGAACACCAGGTCACGAATGAATGGGTCTACAGGAGAGAACGGGACAGAGCAAACAGAAGGAGGAACATACATACCCAAGACGAATTTGGCGCGGAGGAGGGCCGGCTAGCACTACCAGGCAGCCAGAGCTAGGGTTGGTTCGTCGCTGAGATCCGGAGCTAGAGGTAGGAGATAAGCTTGTTCTGGCTAGCTGCCAGAACTAACTAACAATGATAGTACTATATTATTACGGGAGGGCATCCAAGCTTCTACCCGAATTACGTTCGTCGCTGCCAACGGGTCCGGGTCATGTGCGGACCCAGGTGATCAGTGGCATAGGCTAGTCCGCATCCTGGTGTACCCGGCGTCCTGACCCGAGGAAGCTCGTTCCGACCAAGAAAGAGGGCATCTTTATTTCCTTTTTCTTGCCGACGCATGCATCTGAAAAACAAACTAGGATGGATGGATGACTAGATCCTTGTGGCAGACCGCGTTGAGGTCCCATCACCTCATCTTTACCTTACGCGTCACTGCTGACTCACATGCAACGCCTACAGAATTTCTGCAGACGACTGACACACAGATAACAAGTTTGTGCAAAGGGTCAATCCGTGCCGGATATTCAAATTCGGCTTCCACGAACATATGCTTTGGGGTTGACAAAATGATGTTAATGTGGATTATATGTAGACATTCTATGTCTACATATAAAATTTCTTTGTGATATGTGGGCAAAAAAATATATACATGTTTCAAAAAGGCCTTTCGAAAACACCGGTTGTTTGACCCACATGACATATGTATGTCGTTTATACATAAAAAAGTGCGCGCACATGGAAGTCACACACATATATGTTGCGGTAACAAATTTTTTTTTTTTTTTTGAGATTTCTTTTAACGATTTCACTGTAGCTACTCCTGGCAACGGATGAAGGACGGCAGCAACCCTCCGCATTGTCCCCTTGAATAAAGCTCATGGACGGAGGAGGGTTCACGGGGATCTGGAGCTCCCTCGCTTTTCTCCTTGCAGTCGTGCTGATAGGCAAGTGGGAAGAGAGGTGCTAGCTACTCTGCGTGTTTGTACTCAGCGACAAGAGGAAGGACACGTGTTGGTGTGCGCTTAGGAAGTTGTGATGCATGGTGGAGCTCATCAACGCCAACAATGTCGCGCAGGTATTATCACGGTCAACTAGAGCCGCTCCATGCCTGGAAGCACGAAGTTTCCATGGATTTTATTCCTCCTAGTTTGGAGGTTCGTCGACTTCAGCTTCAGATTGTCTAGCGACCACACCCCAAGTCATTTTGTTCGGTGGTTTGACGGGTACCGGTGCCTCCAGGTTTACCTGTTAGACGAAGAGGAAGATGGACATGATTGTGTTTTCTCATTTCTTTTCGAGGTCTTGCTTGTAATGGTTGAGGACTTATTTGTAACTTACTATTTGTTCGGGCCCTCTTTGTAAAATTACACTTACGACCATAATAGAACATATTTTAATATTTTTACATAAAATGACACAAACTAGTAAAGAACGGCCCTAGGGACGCCCTCTCTCAAACACGTGAACCACATTAGACAACTTGAAAAACAAAAGCATGTTGGCAATAAAACATACTAGAAATGGACCGTCACGGGACACATCGGCAACACTAGATGTGGTTTTGGTCAAGTCGGCCACGAGTGTTTTAGACCATACATTTATGATGTGAACCGCACCACCAATGCGCATTCCCTTCTACTCCCTCCTTTCGGAAATAGATGTCTTCTATTTGTCCGAATTCGAATGTATGTATACACTAAATGTAAGACATCTATTTCCGAACGGAGGGAGTACTAGATAATATGACAATATGCTGGGAAGCTAGAAGGTTTTAAAATCGTTACCTATATGAAAAACTCTGGCAGCCAAATTTAGACAGTCGCTCCAAACTGGCCCCAGTATTAGGTATGTGGTTCCCGCCCACGTCAGACGCTAGACGCTGTATGAGCTGAGTACTTCCAAGGAACGACAAGACAATTGGATAGATGCAATGGAACTTTCGGAGAAGTCAAACACGCAGACACACACAGCATGCATGCGCGTGCGCGCATTCATTCATGTTCAGTTCAGACACAACACGGAGTGCACTGCCATTGCTATGCATTCATACTATGAAATTTGGAATTCAGAGACTTTTGGCAGAACGAACCAACTACCACCCGCTGATATCTACTCTACTCCTATGGAAAAACTAGCTGTCTTTTGCTGAAATCGAAAGAGGGATTACACTAGGTAGCTCTAAGTCAACTGCTAGACCCTACTGTCGACCCATCTTCTCCACATCGGTTCTTCGAAAAACAATGCAACAAGGAGTAAATAAAAATATGCACCTATCTACTCTGGCTGTGGATCAAAATAATAATAATAATAATAAGTTACTACAGCCAGGTGCGTGCCGTAGCAATTGGACATCGATCGATTAGTTTTCTTCTTCAGTCAGTGCGGCAGGTTCCGGTTGGTTTCTGCGCCTGATAACTTGGTCATGGTTGGTTGGTGACTTTTTGCTGCCATTGTTTTGCCTCCTTGCTGCAGGGATGCATCGGGGGGCACGGTGGCCGCCGTCCACCACCAGCTCCTCCTCCGCGAGCTCCAGCTTACTGAAACCGGTAGTGCTAGTGTTCGTCATGTTCATGTCCCTTGCCCTGCAAGTTCAAACGCTTGAATCGTCAGTCAGTACAAGAAGGAAATAATCTTGCAGTAAAAACAGAAGCTAGCTGCTCAAATTCGGTGCATGTGTAATGTTGGATCGAGCAACGCAATCTCCGAATCACTCCACTGACACTGACTGAATGAATGTGCACTGTCTGCATCTGCATCACAGCGGAATTGGAATTGTGGCGCAGAGCAGAGAGAACAGAGTCGAGCATGGGCGTGAAAAACAGAGTAGCAGCACGCAGCATCGGATATTCATAACCGTTCAAAAAACATTTTTCTAAATGTCAAAAAATTACAAATAATTTTTTTCCAAATGTCAAAACTACCTAGAAAACATTTTTCCAAATGTCAAAAAATTACAAATAATTTTTTTTGCATACAGTTCATGACATTTCATGTTGACACAAAAAGTTACGTGAAGAAAAAAGTTTTTTTGCAACCTGTACAAAAAAGACAAATCCGGACACACCGAAACGTACGCGTCAGTTTTTTCTCTTTTTTGTACAGATTACAAAAAAAAAAAAATCACCCTGCCATTTTTTGTGCTAACACATCATGTTGTAATGTACACCCGGATTTGTTTCCGGAATTTTTTGACATTCTGAAAAAAACTAAAAAAATTACATAGTGGGTGCAGCTGCACCCTAGAGCCAAATCGCCGTGTGGAGTTGTATATTATTCAGAGGGGAGATGGAAGAAAGGAATCATTCAGAAACGTTGATTCTAGATCGATCTATCGTCTTCCGCAAACAGCCATTGGGGATGCAGTAGCATCTAGCAGCACCGACGCCAACAATGATTATTCGGGGATTACGATTCACAAAACAGAAGCAGGCTTTTTAGTGTGAGGCTAAAGCACAGCTTTCTGAATTGTCCTCCATGGCTGTCTCGTGCTACACGATGAGATAATCTCAATGTCAACAAGTTAAGGAGCAGATGAGTAATGCTACCTGTCGGCATTGTACGACGAAGACCTCTTGAGCGCGCCCAGCTCGCCGGCACGGTCGCCGCTCACCGTCTTCTTGGTCTCCACGAGGCTCCCACTGAAGTACTCCCGCTCCATGTCCACGCCTACCCCGCCGATGCTGCCCGAGAAACCGTCCGCGGTCGTGCTGGCGCTGCTAAGGTCCGACCGCCCGCAAGGGAGCCGCCGGTCCCCGGTGTAGCGCGGCCTGTCCTGCTTGGGGGCCGCGGGGATGGAGCCGCAGGAGATGAGCTGCATCAGCACCGCCGACGCGCGCGTCCGCCCGCCCGCGATCACGCCTTGCGCTGCCACCTCCTCGGTCTCGGCCGCGCACCGGGGCGCGACGGCGGCGGCCGCCACGCGGACGTCGTTCTTGATTAGCGTCTCCAGCGTGTCATCGGGGCTGCTGGACGACGGCGGCGGCGAGATCTCGTCGATGCCCAGCTCCGTTCTCGCCTGCGGCTCCGCAACCGCGTTCCGGCCGCGCCGGCCACCGCGGCGCTCGTCGGTCTGCGTGCCCGCGTCCGCCTCGGCGCCGTGGGAGACGGTGGCGACCCTGTACTCGCCGAGGTCGAAGGAGCTCCAGTTCTTCCGGCGCCCGGCCCTACCACTGACCGTGGGTGTCGTCTTACTGTTGTCCCCGTGGTAGCTGGAGGTGGACGACGAAGAGGACGCGGAGGCGTCGCGCGGGCGCACAGCGTGCTGGGGAAGGACAAGCAGCTCCGATCCCTTGAGGACGTACTCGTTGCCGTTGCCGGGGTGTACGACGTCGTCGGCGGTGAGGTCGTGCCAGACGTAGCCGTTCCTGTAGCTCCTCTTGGAGGACCAGGAGTAGGCATCCGCCATGCCGGCGCCCCGGAGCACGGTCAGCCGATCCAGCACATCTGCATGTGTCATTGACGATGCAATTAAGCAATGCTGTCCTTAACGATGCAGAGTAAGATGTATAGCGAATGAAACAGAGCAGAGCAGGGGAAGGACGGAAGGTACCACGGAGGCAGAGGCCGTGTTGGGGCGAGGAGAGTGCGACCTCCATGAAGTGCGGGTGGTCGAGCTGGCCGTTGCGTGAGAGGTAGTATACCACGGCCACCTTTGTCGTCGTCTTCTCCTGCGCCGGTGCGCGCCTGGTGGTTGTGGACCTTGAGGGCGGCTCCGTCCACACCACGGTTCGCTCGGGGCTCGCCCACCGCCCTCGGGAGCTCGCCATTTCCTTGGACACCGAAGTAGCTCGCAGCTGGGACTTGGCCGTGTCTTTGGAAGGAGAATGTGTACGTCACACACACAGGGAAACATGTGCCATTTTATAGGGAGATGGTGACGCGGTGTCTGCAATGTCGATCGAGGTGTCAATGAGTGAGGTGGCGGCGCTCGTGACTGACTGATCGAGGTGTGTCAATGACTGAAATTCGCCGGTGAGGTAGAGACAGGGAGACGGTGACAAAGCGTGTGAGGTCAGGCGGATCACAGAGTCGTCGTCTACGCTCATCAGTTCACACGTCGCGCGTCGACCGCCAAATAACCACTATGCCCTTTAACTATTTCTTCAAGTGTGAGTGCGTGCGTCTGTCTCTGGCAACGCGGCGGCCTTCAACATATCAGCACTACAATCATGTCACGTGTTCCCTTGCAAGTAAACCATGCGTGCAAACCAGTTGAGTTGACTACTAGAGTACTCGTACTACTACCTTTCATGCCTGTCCTACAGATGGCAATGCATACCCGATACCACGTCAAATTGAGAGGGTTTGCTAAGTCTACTTATGTGGGGAAAAGTCCAAACCCTAAACCATGGACTCCTCCAAGCCCGTCGAGCTGGATGAGGGGAGCGACTCCGGCGGATGCCATCCGGAGTCTTCCTCTGTTTTCTCGTCTTGTTCCTCCCTTGTAGTATTTTTTGTCTGAAATGACATTTGATAGACTTTTATGCAGTATTGGCGTTTTAAAAAAAAATCAGCTGTATCTAGACCCTCCCATAAAACGCCACAGATCAAAAGCTTTGAGTATTTTCAGAATACGCCATTCATATTTGGCTGGTTTTCTGGCAATCTCGGAGTCCCTAGATTGCAAGAAGAAGTCATATCAACTGATTTATGGTAAATAACTTAGTCGATTTTGTTTTTCGCTATTTGAGATAAACGAAAGTGATGACATATTCTGAAATTCTTGGTCTCTGCGATTGTCAAATCGCCTTTTAGTGTTTTGCTTTGGGAGTGCCGGATATGGTTAGTGGCCATTAAAGGGTGATAGTTTAACAAAGACTCATTTAGGTCAAAGGTGTAATGCTTAAAACTCTTAAGTAATAAAATTCCCTTTATCTAAAAAAAGGTCAAAAGACAGTCCCTTTAGTAGCTCCTGTTCGTGGCCAAATTACACATGGGCAGATTAGTCATTTTAGTCAGGCACGCAAGGCGTGGATGTTGGCTAGTGTGAGTAGTAATAATACTGTGCAGGAAAGGTAGTACCTCTTGAGCGTGCCCACATGCACAGTGAGCAGCTTGATTTGAGTACTAATTTGAAAGGTAGTACCGCTCGCGCGCGCCACAGAATGGGCACATGCTGCCTGTCGTTTGACTTGCTCATCCCCATCACGCACACTATTACACTGACATTATTTACAAGCAGTTGCAGTTCTGATGGCGTTCTGTGACAGGTGCGGAGTAAAATAATGCACCGTTCTGAACGCGTCACTTAATTGTTTTCTTAATTCATGCTTGGACTTGCATGTGCTCACTAACTCCAACCATAAGCATCCCCGTTGTCACTCACAGAGTTGGGGTACGGGCGCAACAAGTTGCGAAATATTCACACTCAGTCTTGGGAGGCACCGCATTCGTGAACAGAAATTCTAGCAAATCTGTTGGCTACAGAGCGATGGGTCGATCATAACGGGTCAACGGGCGACTGTTGACTCGAGTGAAATTTAGCTAGGGGTCAGGTAGCAGCGTTTTGCATAGGTCAGAGGAAGACGACGTATAGTACTTACGTAAATTCGCAAAGAAAATACAGTACTTACGTAGGCCTCGCTCGGTGTAAACAAAATAAATCCATGACGGGAAAGCAGATGCAGAGGCCAACTTGCCCTCGGACCTACCCGCCAAAAAAATAAGGAAGAAACATGCCCTCGGAGGAGGATGTTTATAATTTGCTCTCAACCTCTCACACGGTCAGGCACGCTAGCAATAATCGGTACTTGTAAATCTACTACATTTGCTGACGAGATCAAGACGAAGCACGAGATGCAACTATTTAAGCTTGTTCGCGTGCATCACACACGCATAACACGAGTTGCCTGAAGCAGAGGTTCATTATCAACCACCGAATTCAGTGGGAAAAAACACATACAAACGGATGTCTATCATTTCCCCAAGTGACATTTTTTTAATTGTTGTTATCATTATTATTATTATTTCAAACTTGTACGTAACACGTACACAGCCAACCGTTCAAGAGAAAAATCCATGCAAACACGTTGTATATTCTAGAATATTTTAGCTTTACACCTTGGTATATATCCACATAATCATATTCACCATAAGTTTCAATTTACTTATATATAAGAGAAACAACCATAAACTCTAGGAACGTCTATTGACATATTAAGTAGACGACACACCTTAAACTATCTAAGAAAAGAGACTCAAGGATGCAAAAGGAAGACGTACATATAAACTTAGATTCATGTAAGTGTATCTAGGTGCATGATTTTTTGTTGTTGTCGAAACTAGGATGACTCAGTTTGATAAAAGGTATTAAGAAGGCAATGCATCAAAGTAATAAAATAAATTATTTTTCCAAAGAATTGTGCAAATTTATAAGAAGTGTGTTTGCGACCACAAAAAAATGGTTTTGTAACAAGAACATTTTATTTTAACATTTAGCAAAGCTGTGGTTAATTTTTTAAGTGTGATAAAAAACTATACTAGTTAAAACCATAACATGATTTGGTATTTTGTCACTTACCAGTTGTGTGATATGCGAACATGTTAGATTTATGACTACGCACTCAATAATAAAATAACTATACTACGCACTCTCTTGTACCATGGAGATTGTAGTTTTTTCTGATTCAGATGTATACATGCACCTTTTAGGGTGTAGGTTCACTCATTTAATTCAGTATTTATATTTTGATATTAAAAGATAAAATGCTTGTAGTCCTAGACATGGCGGTGGCATCGAGTCAACAAGCAAGTAGTTCCTATAGAAATTCTAACATCCACTCGTACTTCTTGTTCAAAATCCTTTAGTTTTTCTATGATGGAATCAAACAAAAATTAATACATGTGAAATCATATAGTATTAAAATGGGCATGACATTCCAATTCTGCAGTTTTTCTGTTGCTGAGTTTCTCCCATCCTCTAAATCAAACAGGCCGACACAGCGGGAATATGGTCGATCAGAATATGTATGGGCATGTACACAAAACAGGACAGTGGACTGACATGATCGACAAGCGAATCAACGAACGAGCAGTCTTAGCTGACCTGGGTCAAAGACTCAGTCCCACTGACGATCGGTCGGTGTTAGGTGACAAGCTTGTGCTCGATCGTTCGCTGTTTATTTGCTCACTCACTGACATCGATCGGAGTAGTACGTACGATGAATCGAGGATCGAGACTAGGCGAAGCACACAAGATCGTTAACCAGTACTGCGATAATATCTCGAATTTATCTAATGATATTTTTTTCGAATTTTTTGAAACAGAAAATACAGGTTCAAATTTTCTGGGAGAACCTAGCTACATGTGCTCGGCCTCTATTTGAAGTTTGAAGTTTCCGACTACTACTACTACTTTCACAATGTTTTTTTTCTACCTATGTTATTTTTAGCGGTACTGGGAAGGGCCTCGAGCTGGATCACACCGAGACTTTACACGGCCTAGCTAGCTTAACTTTACCAAGGGATTTTTCTAGCCCGGCGGGAGGAATCGGGAATGCTGCTAATTGTCGCATATCAGGCACGGCCCAGAATGACATTTTTCTAACGGACGGCATGGTCCAAGTCCTCTAAGATGAACGGGCCTGAATTCTCGAACAGTCTTTTGGCTCTTCAGCGCCAGTGTTCTCCTTTTATGAAACAAAATTAAAAAAAATGTTTTCCTGTATCGAAAATTCTGAAAAAATCATGCAAATACATATACATGTCTAATATGTACGAAATAATTTGCAGAGAATTATCTTTCATACGTGGCCTGCACAAAAAAGACAAGTGTAGTAGGTAATATGTGTTCTTTTTAACCTTTTGCACAACCATGATTTTCGTGATTTTTCTGTAGCCTACAATACACTGTATTAGATAATAAAACTATACTACTAAATATTTTATCCTAAATTCTCCGTTATAAATTTTGTGGTGCCCCGGTAGCGACTTTGTTCTGTCCGTGTATCCCCTTGAAAGAGAAAAATATATATATTTTATACTGCCTCTGTTTTTTATGTACGGATTTATTCGGAAAAAAAGGGATTTATTATCCAGGCAACCACCATTTTATCAGTACAAGATGACTAAAAAAAAGGCGATAAGAAGAGGCTGAGGTTCGCCGAAACACAACATAAGGACTGCACATATCCTACCCGCGGATGTTGAGTCTAACGACCAGTCAAGGACATACGCTATAGCCAGGGACGGAGCCAGCCTCAAGGCTTGGAGGGGCAGACTCTTGTTGGAGGGGGCGAGAATGACGTAAAACTACTAATATGAGCATGCTTACTAAGGGATTAGTGAAGAAAATCTGATCATTGGGGGTGGCTGAGCCCCTGCTCGTCCCCCCCTTCCTCCGTCCCTGGCTATAGCCTTTTGGAAAGATCGTTTGATTTTAAAAAATGGTGCTTTGAAGAATTTGGAAAGCAAAGGGAGAAATAGCGGTAACTGGATCGGCGGAGCATGCACAAGGCCGTACGTATCTATCTCCGATAACCCAACATGAGGTGAACGGACCAAAACTAGCTGGCTGAGAAGATGGTTAAGAGGGTGGTTGTACCCCCAACCCAACAGAGTTCAAACCCAGATTTGATGCTGGCATTTCTCATTTAAGGCGGAATATTCTTCAGTGGGAGGCGACGTCCCCGTCGACAGCGAGGCGCCCGTGGTGACTTCGTTAATCTCAAGACTTGACCCGTCGACTAGGTCTCTCACTTCTCGGGGTGTGGTTTAGGTACTCTTCTGCTAAAGCATGCATCATAAACGTGACCCGATTTAGCAATCCATCTTCTCGGGGCAGACTATGTGATATTTCTTGTATAAGTTTAATAATTTTCTTCTAAAATGAACATATTCTATTGGATTTTCAATTTTCGAGTGGGTCTGCCCACTACTTCCTATTTGGGTCTGCCCCTCAAATTTAATTGAAAAATTAGACGTACTATAACGAAATTTAAACTAAAATTAAAGTAAACCGAAAACTTATCTAGGCGCTGGGGAGGGCTCGCTAGGTCCTACCTCATCGTAGTTCGTCGTATGGCCGACGACGTGAGATGGGTCAGCCTTGCCATTCTTCGCCGAGTCGATGTGGGGGCGGACTGTATCCGGAGGCGTTAGCGGCGGTGCTTCACTTTCCCTCTTCTCTAACAACAACAACATCGTTCTACTCGCCTCTCATTTGTTCTGACAGAAAAAATGACCCGTGGGCGTTCAGAATTTTGACCGTGCCCCATGGGTACATGTATTTCTAGCAGCGCTCATGTCATTCATGTCAGGCCACCAAGGTGCAAGTGCAACAATATTTGGAAGAAGATGAACACATGCGGCCAAGTGGATCAAGATTTTGTAGGTTGATGTACTGAATTGAACCCACGCACTCGCCAAGTTGTCTTACCGCCAGCGCAATTAAATTTATGCAATATAGTATGTTGATTCCAGTCACAAAGTTAGGAGTTATTAACAAACTTGGGTAGGTGTTTGCACGAGGGTTATGAGCTTCTACAACTCACATGGCGCACAACCCCTATTTCTGGCCGTCCGTTTCCTCGATTGAACGGCCGAGATTTGTCGTTTAATGCGTTGAACGTTCAACTCATTCAATGCAAAATCTTGGCAGTTCAATCGAGGAAACCAACGGTTGAGATACGGGTTTGTGCCATATGAGTTGTAGAAAATTCGGTTTCACGCCGGTTGCACGACATCCTAGCTCGCTAGCTAGGTAGCTAGGCCAGGCCAGGTAAGAGGACGGATGGAGATGTGTGAGCGAGAGATGCGAAGTTGGTGACTCATCACGTACGGCAATAGCGAGCCAAGGAAGGATCGGGGGAGTAGGACCAGATGGAATCACAAACGGAGGGCCAGCTTACTAGCTACGTACTGTAGCACGGATCCATCCACCTTAGTAAAAAGAGGCAATCATCAGCAACGATGACCCCTTCAAAATAGGCCCGTGGATGGCTCGATGATCCATGCCACTTTGATGCCCGGTGCGATGGATGTGCATTGACAGCCTCCCACTTGCCAGCCGGCCGGCAGCTTATCGCTATCCAAAGCGGAAGGGCCGGAGCACGTACCTCTGCCGACGGCCGACGGCCTCACGTACGTCGGCTATAAAAGTGGAGTAGTCGAGCTCACGACGATACGTTGTCACAAGTGGATCCATTCCCTTTCGTTTCAGCACGTTTCTAGCCAGGCTTGTCCGCCCTTGATACCACCACGAGCCACCTCCCATAGTCATCAGCTCCCTGCTTGGAGCCTGCAGGTGCAAGCTTCTCTTGATCTCGATCCAAGAAGGATGAAGACGAAGCAGTCCAAGACGACGACGTCGCCGGGGGTGGAAGAGGTAGCTCCAGGTGGAGGAGGCTACCGGAAGGGGCCGTGGACGGAACAGGAGGACATGAAGCTGGTGTGGTTCGTGCGGCTCTTCGGCGAGCGCCGCTGGGATTTCTTAGCTAAGGTTTCAGGTTTGCAAGGTGGAGGGTGACCCATGCATGCATCCAGCTCGAACTCGAGCTCGGCCGTGCTGCATGGGATCCAAATATAAGATGGTGCTGGTCTTTTTGTGTGCTAACACTCCTGCTCTCCATTGGCAATCCTGCCTTGTCTCTGTTTCTCTTGGCTACAGGTTTAAATCGGACGGGCAAGAGCTGCCGTCTCCGGTGGGTGAACTACCTTCACCCGGACCTCAAGCGCGGCCGGATGACCCCCGACGAGGAGCGCCTTGTGGTGGAGCTCCACGCCAAGTGGGGCAACCGCTGGTCGCGCATCGCCAAGTCCATGCCGGGGCGTACGGACAATGAGATCAAGAACTACTGGCGCACGCACACCCGCAAACAGGACAAGACCACGCGCGCCACGGCCGGTGCCGGCTCGAGCACGACGTCCACGACCATGTCCATGTCCATGTCCACGTCGAGCTCGTCCTCCTCCTGCAACGACGACGACGACCATGCGCATCACGGGGGCGAGGGCACGGTGGCCAGCCAGGAGCCCCTGATGTACACCGGCATCGGCATGGACAGCCTGCTCTGGAACGACTTGGATAGCTACGCCTGGAGCGGTGCCGGTGCCGCCGCTTTGGTAGCGCCTTCCTCGCCGGTGTGGGACTACTGCTGCTCGGATTCGCTGTGGGGGATAGGCGACGACGAGGTTGAGTACAAGAAGATGATCGGTGCCTCCTGATCTTGTTGCTGCATGCCTGGATCAGCTTCCCTTTGTACAGACATGTAACATATGCATATGTACGATCCATAGAGAGTAATACCTATACGTATGCTGTATGCATGCCTGCATGCATGTCATTGCTTCTTAGCTAGCTCTACCTAATCTACTGTACTTAGTAGCTAGGCTTCATGTACTGAGGCTGAATTGAGAAGAATTCAGACGGACTTGCAAATTAAATGAAGATTTTCATCAGCATCAATAGTTCAATACTGACATCTCTTTGTACGTATTTTGTACGATATGGTAGCAGATGCATGCTTGATGCCGAATTTTTTCCATCATTTCTCGAATAAGTACTTCCACAATTATAATAGAATCTGCATGAGAAATCAATAGTCCAAGAATATCGATCAGTCAATCAAAATCGATACCCGTGTGCCCGGATGGCTGGGGGAATCTAATAATTGCGGCAAGAACTAGCCAGATTCTCAAATCAATTCCTACCTGCAGACGTTCACCAAAGCAAGTAACTTATCAAGTTGATGCTGACCCTGAAGATGTTCATCACACCGTGCATGTCCCTGTCCTACTTTCTCAAGCTTGCATCTAGAAGCAATATTTCATTTCCCTTCCTTTTCATGCCCAAATCAATTTCATATCTGAATTCCATCTCGAACAGCAGTGAGTGGCCTGATGGTGCGCAGTACTGAGAGAGGAATTTCAGTGGGTGATCAGCTGGTTGCAAGTTGTGGATAAAAGGAGAGGTCCAGGTGGCTTTGATAAGGGATCCATGGAGTTAAAAATGGTGACCGCAAAAAGGTAGTGATAAGGAGCCATCAGCAGCAGATTGTTGCATTCTTCTAGTATTATCTTGATCGTCAGTAATTTACTCCATCTTGCTAGCTAGTGCTTCATCTCAACCTTTTAATTTCTTTCTTGCTCTTAGTGGTCCGGCAAGTGTGTTGTCCTCTTGCACATACGTGTGTGCTTTATACTAATGCTAACCTCATCTTCTGAATTTTTCCGGCACTTAACTGCTCCTCCAGGATAGATTATATTACCGCCTCAGCCACTGATTCAGATGATCTCTATGCCTAGCTAGCTAGATGTCACTCAACGGTATGGTTGCCAAGCTTGGCATGGTAAAGGCCTCAATAATTCCGTTGTCTCGCAAGACATATTCAGATTCAGAATGATACTACACCACATCTATTAACTTTTTTTTTAGATAAAGAGATTTATTACTTAAAGATTTTAAGCATTACACCCGGCCTCTGCATATGAATGCGCACAGCCGCAATTCAACGAAATAAAAACAAAAGGAACACCAACCGAAATACAAGTGGAAGCTAATGTGATGAGTGAAAGCCCCTGTCTATGGAGGACCAATACGACGATCAAGCGACCACCCATGTTGGATAAAAATATCACTCGCCACCTCCTCCAAACGTGCACATGTCTCTGTAAAGAGGTCGTGATGCCCCACCCGTTGTAAGGTGGACCACGAACGGAGAATACCTGTGCACCGGTAGAGTACCTGCAAAGACAAATCAGTTCCGTAAACATCTATTAACTAATGTCTCCACTAAAGATTAGAGCAAAGACAAATCAGTTCCATGTACGTACTGTACTTACTAGGACACCTAATTTTGGTAATACCCATCACATCTAATTTTGGTATGTCGGCCCTCTCCAGCATATGGCCTACCACAAGCACTTTTGCATTTTACTTTCCTCATAAATTTTTTATTTACAGTTAGCATAGTTCTATAAACTCAATATTTTTTGAAAGAAAAAAATACTAGTTCAGTAACAAATATTTAGGTGTGCTCAACTCACCTGTTCCAGAGTCACCATAGATCAACTCGGGCAGAAAAATTTAGGGTTGTCTGCCATGGTGGGTAAGGAGACGTAGCCATGCGCCCGCAAAGAGGAAGTGGTCAAAATGTGGGCGGATGTAGAAGAAAGGAAGCGAGGCATCAAACCGAGATGCTCTCTAAAAAATATTTAGAATGAAGATGTTTCGTATTTTCATTTACAATACCGGTTTTACGGTTTCCCGATCCAAGAGAGAGCGATGTACCTAAAAGCATTTTCCTGGACAATTTTTACGGGATCTACCAGAGTTGCTCTTACACGGATGTTGCCCTGAGTGGGCATATAAACTATCATTTTTTTGTCTTCACATTTGTCGTTTTGCCTAGGCCACAAATGAAAACATAGTTGGATGCAACTTGATACACTAGACATTCAAGTGTGCATGTATGTTTTTCCTTCACATTTTTTCAAAGTTGGGGCTACATACATGCATGGGGTTCGGGCTCCACTTTAAGTTCTTGTTCAATGGCAATTCCAGTCACTGGCTATTCGCTCAAGGATAAAAAGTAGCCATTTATTAAATTCAGAAAAAAGAAGTACATCGTCATGAGATAACATGAAGTACAAAAATCGCAACGCGCCCAATAGCCAACCCCACGAGACACTGTAAAACTAACCGATCACCAGTCGCGCGCGACAAAGTCTCTTACCGTCGTCTATAGCAGTATAGCTTGGGTATTTCAGTTGGTGGTGTTGAAACTGAGGAGCTTCCACGTTTGCGAGCCAGGGATGCCGCACAAGGTGGACAGGTAGCTGCCGCCGGCCCCGGCGCCGTTCTTCGCCGTGAGCAGCATCCAGTAGCACTTGTAGCCCGCGCCGCCGCCGGACGCTACGGAGGACCAGCACTGCGACGTGCTGTCGTAGTACATGCTCAGCCCGTGGGCGAGCGTGTAGACGGTCACCGAGAACCTCCCCAAGCTCTTCACGAAGCTGGTGGTCACGTTCTCCTGGTACGTGTACTCGGACGGCCGCGTCGCAACGGCCACCGTCGGCATCGGCAACACCGCGGCGGTGACAGCGATGACGAGAGCTAGCGCAGCAACAGCCGCCGATTTCTTCATCATCGAGTAGCAAAGCAACTAGCTAGTAGCTATAGTTAGCTAACTAACCTTGCTTGTTAATGGTTCATTAACTGCAGGTAGCTAGCTAACTCTCTTTGTGGGATGCATAGGCATGGGATACTTTCACTATATATAGCCTGCCTGCAGCTGTGCAACAGATGAGATCACTGGGAGGGCTAGCAAGACATTAAGCTGGACCTTGAGTGAGGCAGTGTGAACAGTGTGGAAAGGATGCTGGGTGCTGGTGATCGAGGTCGAGGACGTACACGCCGAGGAGGAGCGTGGAGATTGGTGATGCGACAACTGTGAAACCCTAGTAGTTTAATCGGCTTGCTTGCCCGGTTGCTTGGTTTTGCTACACAGGTAGGTGCCACGCAGAATAACGAGGCCGCCGGGCGCGAAAGCTCAGGCACCGGCATCCGGTGGTCAACTTGGCGGGCAGGGAGGAGAGCGAGCTGGTAGCTAGCTTACAATGTCGGCAAGGCCGGCTGGCAGCTTGAGCGTTCATGCGTGTGTGTGTAGAATCGTGAATATGTTGATCGAGCTGGGGGAAGTCAAATGTTCCTTAAACTTAACTAACAATGCGGTGACAGTCAATCATTAACGTACTATTGCCCCGTGACATCTCACAACTACGTATCGCTCATGCAGGGTTCTGCCTAATTAGTTTCTACCAACAGTATAAAAAACAGTACTACTACTTATAAACGACGCATGAAAATGTTTTATCAAAACTGTGAAAGGTAATGAAATTCTATTGGTGTATTTACTAGTCTTTTCCCAAATGTTAATTTTATGATTCCTTGCTAGATCTTGCTATGTTGTTGTAGACATATGAACTTGTTTCGTTAAAAAATCTTTGACTTATAGAATGTGGATTCATTGTATGAATCGCCGTTTGCTTGTTGCTGTCTATTTGTGATGTCATTTGTCTTTTTAAAATCCGTTGACGGTCAAATGTTGAATATATATATGTCTCAATATGTACGTTACGTGATTGTATCAACTGTTCCGATGTACTCTCAATGTTGTTGGAGTCCTAGAACCTTAGACTTCGGTAGAACTAGGTGGAAATCATGTGGGTGAGTGAGAACAGAGAGAGAGAGGAGGATCGGAGGTGATACCTTCGCTGTGACTCGACGTGCTCGAGCCGGAGACCATGGTGGTCGACGGCGTGGGCGTCGGAGCGGTGGCGGCGCAGTGGTGCTTCCCGTCGGCACGCGCTAAACCCTAGATCGGAAGGGGATGTCGGTGGGGGGTGGCGGCGCACGTTCAACCTCGTGAGGCGTGCAGGCCGGCCCCCCCACCCTTTATATAGCGCTGCGACAGGGGCCCACCGACAATTAAGGTCGGGAGCCCCCGATCAGGGCGCGATCACAGGGATCGTGGAGCCGTTGGACTCCACGGTTGGAGATCATTATCTAACATTCTCCCCCTTGATCTCAACTTTTACTTTTACCTTTTTACCTTTTACTTTACTCGTTTCATCACCGATTAGTACATAGAGCATGTTTCATCGTCACAGCTCAATTGCCGATAGAATCAGACAGCCACTATATACTTTTCAGTTTTGAAACAAAAAACTTGTTACTTTTGGGGCTCTGTAATCCAGAAATCATAGACTTTCCATTAAACCCATGCCGGCTATGTGTTCCTGGAACACATTGGGTGGTAAGCCTTTCGTTAGCGGATCCGCAAGCATTTTCTTTGTCCTTATATGCTCGAGACTTATAGTTTGATCCTAGATTTTATCTTTCACAACATAATACTTTATATCTATTGCCTTTGTAGCATTACTCGACTTGTTGTTGTGAGCATAGAATACTGCGGGCTGGTTGTCACAGTACATCTTTAGTGGTTTGTCAATACAGTCTACCACTTTCAAGTCGGGTATAAATTTCTTTAACCATATCGCTTGCCCCGTGGCCTCATAACATGCTATAAATTCTGCATACATCGTGGATGCAGCAACTAATGACTGTTTGGAGCTTTCCCACGAAATAGCCCCTCCTGCGAGAGTGAACACGTATCCTGACGTGGACTTTCTATCATCTTTGTCTCCCGCAAAATCTGCGTCTGAATACCCTTTTATCTCTAGGGAATCAGATCTTCTATATGTTAGCATGAGGTCTTTTGCGCCTTGCACATAACGCAAAGCTTTCTTTACCATATTCCAGTGTTCATGGCCTAGATTTTCTTGATATCTACCAAGTACCCCGGTGATAAAAGCTAAGTCAGGACAAGTGCACACTTGTGCATACTGTAAGCTTCCAACAGCCGAAGCATATGGTACTGCTTTCATTCGATCGATCTCATATTGGCTCTTGGCACATTGAAATTTCCCAAAACTGTCGCCCTTGACTATAGGAGCAGGTGAGGCGCTACTTTTATGCATATTATATTTCTTTAGAACCTTTTCTAAATATGCCTTTTGTGATAGTCCTAGCACTCCATTCTTTCTATCCGGTGAATTTCTATGCCCAAAACATATGAAGCTTCACCAAGATCTTTCATATCAAAATTTGAGTACAAGAATTTCTTTGTTTCTAGTAGTAGACTGACATCATTGCTCGCAAGCAGAATATCATCCACATACAGAATTAGGAAAATATATTTCCCACTTTTAAACTTTGCATAAATGCAGTTGTCCTCAACATTCTCTTTAAATCCAAAACTTTTAATTGTATTATTGAACTTGAAATACCACTGTCTAGAGGCTTGCTTTAACCCATAAATGAATTTCTTTAAACGGCATCCCATATGTTCCTTCCCCTCCATGAAAAAACCCGTGGGTTGTTTCATGTAAACATTCTCTTCTAAATCTCCATTTAGAAATGCCGTCTTTACATCCATTTGATGCAACTCTAAATCAAAATGTGCAACTAGTGCCATGATGATTCTGAAGGAATCCTTACATGAGACCGGAGAAAAAGTCTCATTGTAATCTACCCCTTCTCTTTGCGTAAAGCCTTTTGCCACAAGTCTTGCTTTATACTTTTCTATATTCCCATTGGAGTCATACTTAGTTTTGTAGACCCATTTGCAGCCTACTGTTTTGGCTCCTTTAGGAATTTCCTCTAAGTCCCAAACATCGTTGGAACTCATCGATTTCATTTCGTCTTCCATTGCCTCCACCCACTTCGATGCGTGAGGGCTTCTCATGGCTTCTTCATATGAAGTGGGATCACCTTCCATATGATCTATTTCTATGTTATAAACATAATCAGTAGAAATAGCTGACCTTTTAGCTCTTTTAGACCTTCTAAGGGTCTCATTTTCTAAAAGTGGCTGCTGCACCTCCCTTTCATGCTCAACAACGGGTTCAGTCGGCTCCTGACGGACAGGTTCCGGATCTTCACCCACAGTTGTCACGGATGGAGTTACAACAGGTGCTTGCACCACAATCTCAGGGATTATCGGTGCAGGTACAACAGGTAGGGCGAAAAATGGCTCATGGATCATCGGAAAAGGTGCACACACCATTTTCTCCTCAAGATCAATTTTCGACCTACCATGCTCCCCCTCATCATTTCGTCCTCCAAGAAGACCGCGTGTCTCGTTTCTACAAACTTTGTGTATCTGTCTGCACAGTAGAAACGATAACCTTTTGATCTATCAGGATAGCCAATGAAATGGCAAGTTACTGTTTTGGGGTCTAACTTTGCAATGTGTGGATTAAAAACTTTTGCCTCAGCTGGGCTCCCCCAGACTTTTAAGTGGCGTAGAGAAGGAACTTTTCCTGTCCACAACTCATACGGTGTTTTGGGCACCGACTTACTTGGTACTCTGTTGAGAATGTGAATGGCGGTTTTTAACGGCTCCATCCATAATCCCAATGGCAGTGTGGAATAACTCATCATACTGCGCACCATATCCATAAGAGTACGGTTACGCCTTTCAGCTACTCCATTTTGCTGTGGTTCGCCCGGCATAGAATACTGGGCGACTATTCCATTTTCCTGTAAAAACCTTGCAAAAGGTCCAGGTACTTGACCATATGGAGTGTGCCGACCGTAGTACTCCCCCCACGGTCGGACCTAACTATTTTAATTCTTTTATCATGTTGATTTTCAACTTCAGCTTTGAATATCTTAAATTTATCCAATGCTTCAGATCTTTCTTTAATTGGATAAATATAACCATATCGGGAGTAGTCATCTGTGAACGTTATGAACGAGTCATAACCATCCACACTTTTCACCGGAAATGGTCCACATATATCAGTGTGAATAATTTCTAGTGTTGCTGTGCTTCGGTTTGCACCCTTTTTAATTTGTTTTACGTATTTTCCTTTTATGCAATCTATGCATTGTTCGATATCTGAGAACTCTAACGGAGGAAGAATATCATTTTTAATGAGGCTTTCTATTCTTCCCTCGAAATATGGCCTAATCGACAGTGCCATAACTTCGAAGAGTCATGAGTTCGCTTTCTTTTCTTTTGTTCTTTGTTCGACAAGGGAATTTGTTCATTCACATTACTCACAGAATGCACTTTTTCACGCAAGGATAACAAATAAAGCTTATCATGAAGTAAAGCAATACCCACACAAGCATCTTTAAACATATGGCACATTTGCCATGACCGAAATAACATTCATAACTGTCTTTATCCAAACACGATACACTTATTAAGTTTCTGTGAATCGAAGGAACAAATAAAACATCTCTAAGCATAATATTGAAACCATCAGCTAGCTCCAAGGAGATGTCGCCAATAGCTTCAACTTCTGCTTGAACTCCATTTGCGACTTCAATGTGTCTTTCGCTTCTTTGCAAAGTCCTTGTCGAATGGAATCCCTGTAAAGAATTTGCAACATGAACAGTTGCACCTGAGTCAATCCACCAAGTAGATTTTGAAAACTGTGTATACAGGGATTCATTTACAAAAGAAACTGTGTCTATACCTCTCTTTGCCATTATCATCTTGAGCCAATCTAGGCAATCATGCTTGAAATGCCCTTTCTTCTTGCAGTGAAGGCATGTGTCTTTGTCCACTGGAAGCTGTTGCTGATACTGCTGGGGACCTTTGCCATGTGGCTTATACTGGTGGGAACCTTTGCCATATGGCTTTGAAGGTGAACAGTAGTTCCTGTTCTTGTTGTCCTTCACGAAGTTCAAGGAGCCCCATTCTGGGACTTCAGCCTTTCCTCTTCTTGCGACAACATGGCAATGGTCTTTTCAATGTCCCATTTTTCAGGTGACACATTGTAATTGACAACAAAATTGTCAAACTGTGGTGGCAGTGAAGCCATCACCAAGTGAACTATGAGTGCAGGCTTGAGCTACAGATCAGCCTCCATGGACTTAAGCTTAGCAGCCATGTTGCTCATTCTGAGAATGTGCTCCCTTATGCCATGTGCACCTCCATGATACTTTTCTGTCACCAGCTGTTTTAGCAGCTGGGTAGCATATGTCTTTGAAGAACCAGTAAACTGGCTCTTTATCTTTTGGAGATACTCTCCCACGGAGATACACTGTCGTGGTGGGATCACGGCAGATGCCATAGGTATGGCTAAGATGGGGCCGAATGGTCGTTGGGGGAATCCGGGGAGGGTTTATGCACTCAAGAAGTGCACACGCAAGAACACGCAAGAACACGAACAAAGAACCAAGAAAGCAAGAACACAAAACACACCACGATGTACCCTGCTTCGGGGCCCTCTTGCGGAGGTAACACCCCTACTGCAGCACTATCCTAGTCAGTGTATAGCTCAAAGTGACAAGTACAAGCTGCTCCTCGAGCTGTATGATGATACAATGGTGAGAACTCGAGGTGGAAGATGATGCTACAAAGAGAGGAAAAGGCACTCCGAGCCTGAACCGAGGTCTCTCCGAGGTGTTCCGAGCTTCCTCTCTCTCTTATCTTGATCCTGGATCAGTCCGTCCCCTCAGCAGGAGGGGGTGAAGCCCACTATATAGGCCAGCCGGGTTACCATTGTGCCCCTCGCAGAACACTGTTGCCATGCCTCTGCAACGGTCACCACCGTACCACCGTACCTCGGTCGGGGACAAGACGTGGCTTGCCCATCTCCTGTAGCCTACGGCAGAGCTAGCATGTCCCCTCTGACCGAGACAGGACGTGGCCTGGCAGAGCTACCTCGTAGCCTTTCCCAGACCTCGCGTGGTCAGCGGTCGGAGACGTGCAGGCCCGCCGAACCCGGAGCACGCCTCTGCCATGCTCCTTGACAGACGCTCCCGTGTCAGGCGCTCTAGTACCCGGCTGGAAGTGACAGGAGCATTGACTCCGGCCCGACCTACAGCCCATCACCTCGGTTAGCTCGCACGGATGTGACGGCCGTACCTGGGTCTTGCGCTTAATATCTTTTACTAGCTCGGATCTTACTTCCTTCCCACAGCTTCTCCTGCACCCACAACGCAAACCACCGCACTGAGGTAGTTAGGTCGGCAGAACATAGCTCGGACTGTGAACCTCGGCCCTGGCCACAGTATACCTCGGACCCCTCTGGGCCAAATAGGTCGGCCTGTATTCTCCAGGTCAAGATGAAGCTCGGACCTTCCCAGGCCCAAACAGGTCGGCCCTTTCCGTACCTCGGCACAACTTGGAACACCACCTTATGCCAAGCCTTGACCCTACCCGGGGATACTCCCCCGACATTAGTCCCCGAAGCTGGTGCGGTCCTACGACCTCGGAAGGAGGGCCGTAGCAGGTTCAAAACAAGCCTTACACCACCTCCTAAACCGACCTCCAACATAGTCATGCCGAGGTACCTCCCATACACCACCATCCAATCCGAGGTAGATATGCGAACTGAACTCTCCGAGCTATCTGACTCAGCACCAACTTGCCTCAAGATTTTCCGAGGTACGTGGCGAAGAATCTCTGCCCGGGCTTCGGAATCCGGACCTCTGCCAAGCAGATTCTGACCACACGCCGCCCTCGTCAGCCGGACCCACCGAACAGCGCACCTGCGCACTCAAGTACTTGACCGCCCACGACCCCTCGATTTTGTGCTGACCAGCGCAGGAAATCCGGGGTGGGCGGTTGCCACTCTGCGGCCCACGATGTGGCCGATCGTGCGGCCGCAGACCGCGTAACCGTGCGCCCACTCGCACACGATCCCGCGCCTCCCGATAACCGCGCGGTAGTGGCGCAGTTAATGCGGGCAGTTACCGCGCGCGGCTATAAGTAGGGCCCCACGGGTAACTTCGCCATCTTCTTCCTCCTTCACTCGCCCTCTCGCCTCCATCGCCACCAGTGCCGCCGCTTCCGGTTGCGAAGAAACACGTTCCCGCCGCCGCCGACGAGCAGCTCCTTCGTCGCCGCTGCGACCGCGTCACCGGCGCCGCCCTTCAGCACCTCGTTTTCACGGTATGTACTCCCTTTCCTGATACCCTAGGCATTGCCCTAGGTTTCTTCCTCTTTGCGCTGTGGTTCTTCATATGTTCTTGAATAAAACTCTATTTACCTCCTCCGGTAGATCTTACTTGCATACTTTTTTGGGTAGTAGCGAGTTTCATACCTCGGATAGATGCTCGCCTAGCATAGATATGCCTCTATGTATATTAGATAGCCGTCCAACTCCTCCTGAGTTAGCCAGATATAGCCTTAGATTCCAGATTCACTTTTTCTTTGCTAAACTTCTGTGCACTCTTCTGCAGATTGATTCTGCCGAGATGTCTCCTCCTGAGACTTCGGAACAAACCGAGGTTCCAGACCTCGAACTGGAGGTCGGAGAACGAGCCGGCTGGGAAGGTTCGGATGTAACTCCGGACGAAATCCAGTGGCTCAGGGCGACTCGGCGGATTCCCGCCGGGGTAGAGTGTCGCCTGCCAGAGGGCGAACTCGAGCCTCAAGTCAAGGAAGGGGAACGGGTGGTCTTCGTCGCGCACTTCCAGCGCGGCTTCGGACTGCCCGTTAGTGATTTCTTCCGGAGCTTCCTCGACAAATTCGACTCCAGGTTCATCACCTCCCCGCCAACGCCATCACCACTCTCTCCTGCATCGTTTCCTTCTCTGAGGGATACCTCGGCCTCAAAGCCACGGTAGACCTCTTTTCTCGCTACTTCCAACTTAAGCGGCAAGTGATCCCGGATCCGAAAAACAAGGATCTGCCCAAGCTACTAACCGCCTGCGGAGCAGCCATCATAGCTCCTCGCCGAAACTCCATCTTCCCACGTATCGCTACTCCGGACACCGTTCGCAAGTGGCTCCGGACGTGGTTTTACGTGAAGAACTCCGGCGAAGAGGACTTCCTCAATCTGCCGGTGTTTAACCTCAGCCCTCCTACCGAACCGCTCAACTGGGACTACACTCCCCCTCTCACCAGCGAAATCAAGTCCATCCATGGGTATGTTGCGAAATGGCAGGACCCGGAGGACCCTGCGAACGACGGGAAAGTCCTGACGGCTGACGATCTGGCCTGCACATTTGTGAAGCGCAGGGTCTCCCCTCTCCAGGCGAGGACTCACAAGATCTGCCACATGAGCGGTCTTTATGATCCAACCCGCCATACGCATGTTGCACTGGACAACGCCGCTGTAGCTCGGCGAGTCCGAGCTATCACCAAGTCCAAGATCTCTGACGCTTGGACATGGGGAAGGGAACCCCACTACAGGACCAAGCCACCAAAACAGGTACGCTGTTCCGACGTTTTCTTCGGTACTCCTTTACCACCGAGGTCTTGCTACCGACGTTCATCTTGACCATTTTCTTCCTAACTCCTTTTCATATGTCTGCCATATAGCTGTTCTCCCGCCAGACCGCCGAGGATGGAGTCCATCCTGCGGACCACTTCGGCAAGGATCTTCCTGTCGAGGACCCACCATCCAACGAGGACCCTGACAACGAGGATTACATGCCCATTGCCTCGGCCCGCGTCACCACCGCGGGTAAGCCTCAAGCACAAGCTTCAGTTCAAGAGATTTCGGATGACGAGGAGGGATTTCTCGTCATGGAACCAATAAACGCGGTACCTATCTCCTGCCTTCCTCACCTTCCGAACTTTACTCCAGCAACCAGCCGGAAACGCGCTGGTGCCGCAACTTCGGCCGCCGAACCATCCGCCACTGGAGCCTCCGGACCCACTGCGGCTCCGGTCAAGAGACGTCGGCTGAAGAAGTCCGGAAATCCTCCTCATGCCCGAGGGGGCAAGAAGTTTCCTACTTCGGATGGGTAATGCTTTGCTTCTATAGCCAACAAAGTTTGTTGCTTAAACTTATCACCTCGGTACTAACACTTGACCATCTTCCTTCGTTGCAGTGACCCCATAGAAGTGGATCAGGAGGTATCCTCCATGACTGCACCCGTTGGTGCCTCTGAAGCCACGACCACCCCGACGAACTCTCGCCCCGTATCTCCTCCACCGAGGTCTGGCCCGGCCTTGGAGAAATCTGCCCCCACCCGAGGCCAGAGTTCTCCGCGTCCTCAAACGGTGCGGGGACCA
The DNA here is from genome assembly GCA_947311845.1 of Poa pratensis. NCBI lineage: Eukaryota > Viridiplantae > Streptophyta > Magnoliopsida > Poales > Poaceae > Poa > Poa pratensis. The sequence continues at coordinate 4,369,604 of CAMZMU010000027.1, forward strand.
ATCGCGCCAGCACTCCGGCTACCGCCTTGCCGGAGCCTCGACTCTCCCCCCGCAGCCAGACTGCCCGCAACCAACAACAGCAACAGCAGAAGCTTCAGCAGAAGCAACAGCCCAAGCAGCAGCCCAAGCAGCAGCCCCAAAAACCAGTTCGCCAGACTACCTTGCCGTTGGAGAAAGGCAAGGAGAAAGAGAAAGAGATGGTGAAGTCTAAGGTCACCCCCAAACCAACATCTGGGTCTGGCACCCTGACTATCTCTTCTCCTTCAAGGATGCAACCGAGGTCTCCTCCCCGGTGACACGCCGAATTCCTCCATTTGCCGCACCCGTTGATGAGACTGCTCCTCCGGCCGACGAATATGCTCGGAGGACATCTCTTATACTGGATAACCGGCCTGCTTCAAGCTCCGAGGCTGCTCAAGCCTTGGAGGCCTCGGTTAGGGGCATCGAGCAGGGCGGACCGTGGGGATATCCTCCTCTGCGCACTGACAGTGACCAGAGCCTCGGCTCCTTGGAACACTACAACGCAGACTGGAATTCTGCAGACGAGGTCTCCTCGGCCTCCCTAGCTGCTCCGGTAGGTGAGCACCCTGCGGGAAACAGCGCCTGCGGCCGAAGCGTCACGACCTACAAGTCGCTGCCCTGCGTGCTGCTCAAAACATCGACGTAAGTCCTATTCTCTTTACTTTCATGCAGTATCTCATCTAATATCCACCATTCCCAGTCCCCGAGATTCGAGGTAAACTATTGACGCTCCGCCGGAGTTAAAATTGTTTGGCTTGAATCTCAAACCATTTTACCTTACTTTATCATGCACCTCGGGTACGAGTCCCCGAGACTCCTGTCGAGGCATACCCCGGCAACATTTTTCCAATGATTTGACTCCGAGTCCCCGAGACTCTTGTCGAGGTATAGCCTTTCTAACCGAGCTATGTTTTTCTTCCTTGCAGAATACTATGAACGTCCGCACGGACATCTTCCATACCCTCCTGTTTGACCACAAGAAACTCCACGACGAGCACAAGGCCGTCCTTGCAGAAAAGAACTCTTTGGACGAAAAGCTCCAACTAGAGAAAGCCGAAGTAGCTCGTCTGGTAAAGGAACTGAAGCGCATCACCGAGCTGCGGACGTCGGAAACAGAGCAGCTGCAGGCGGAAAAGGCCAGTGTTGTTGAAACAGAGAAGAAACTTCGGGAGGATGCCGCCAAGGAACATGAGAATGCGCTCCAGTTAGCCGAGGCCCGCGCCACCTCGGCCACCGAGGCTTATGAAGCCCTTCAAGCTTCGGTTAACCAGCTCCTCCCGACGCTGGAACGTATCAACAAAGAAATGGACGGTAAGCTTCTTGCCCCCCTTATCCTTGCTTTGTCCTCAACAGTACTGGCTCTTTGCCGAACTGTTTCTTTCATTATTAACAGGCTATTCTTCTGCAGAGCACTTCACCTACACCCAAGTTTCGGCTCGCAATATCACTGATCAGCACAGGAAGAGGCGTAGCGAGACGAACCCCGCCTGGACCATTGAGGACCACATCGTGGCCATCAAAGCTCGGATCCATCCCTTGAAAACCATTGGGTCCGAACTCCTTGATGCAGGTGTGTCTGCTTTCCGAGCCTTGTGGCCTCTTGCCGATGCTCCCAATACTACGCCTGAGCTCGCCGCCAAGCTTCGTGAAGCCGAACAAAGACTTCGAGAGTGGCGCTCATCCTCGGCTCGCGCTGGAGCTGATGCCGCTCTCAAATTCATCATGACTTGGTGCGAGAAGCTCGACCTCGAAAAGATGGACACTCTTCGCCGAAATTCGCCCTGGTCCACGGACCCAATTCTCATCCAGCGGCGCGAAAAGATGGCTTCCTTCTTCGCTGGATATGCCAACACCAAGAACTTGAGCGAGGGAGACACCTACTCCGACGCCGAAGATGACGAGCCAGAAGAGGATGAATACGAAACAGAATCCGACGTCGAAGCCGAGCAAGGTGACGATGGTGACACCCGCGAAGCAGAAACCGAGGCTTCTCCACAAGCTGGTGCCGAGGTTACTGCCGACGTTGCCAGCACCTCCCAGGCTACCTCGGCTGCTGCCGACGTAATTCCTGATGCCTCGACCTGAACTCTGTTACTATCATGCTTGGCCAAAAAACTTCATTAAATCCCCGGTATGCCGGGACGCAGATGTAATCAAACTTAAGTAGTTCCTTTTGCTACCTCTGTTACTATCATGCTTATCCGAACCATGCTTTTCTAAGCTTTACGTCGAATCCTTTTGAATGATTGCTCGAGTTTACTTTCGTGTTTACTATGTTTGGCATTCTTTGCTCTTGACTACCTTTTAGGCAGATGCCAGTCGAGTCACAAGATTGTTGTTCATAGCATACAGTACTTGGTAAATTCCGAGGTATGTTTCAAAGTCATCCGACATAAACGAAAGGTAAAGACAGGGGTTAGTAAACGACACATGCCGAACTATAATTTTGGACCGAGTCCCCGAGTTCATTTTCATGTCTCCCACGTTTTTTCCTCTTTGCTCTTGACTACCTTTTAGGCAGATGCCAGTCGAGTCACAAGATTAGTTTCATAGCACACATTACTTGAAGTTTGAGACGAGGTTCAAAATAGTTCGGCATATGAACAAAACTGACAAACAGAGATAAAACATAAGCACAAGAGCGAGGCAGTCCCCGAGCTTTACCTCGGAGTGCCGACATTTTTATTAAGGATTAACCGAGGTACATACATTGCGCCTTTCATGAGTAGAAAGGTCGGAGTAGAGCTACGTTCCATGGTCGCCTGACCTCTGACTCGGGGTTGTCCAGCCCATCTTCCCTTGGTTCCTGCGCATCTATAAGATAGTAGGAATCATTGAGCAGAGCTCGGCTCACAACGAACGGTCCCTCCCATGGAGGTGACAACTTGTGCCGGCCTTTCTTGCGCTGCACCAACCTCAGCACCAAATCTCCCTCGTGAAACACACGAGGGTTGATACTCCGGCTATGATAACGTCGGAGACCTTGCTGGTAAATTGCTGACCGAGATGAGGCCAATTCTCTCGCTTCCTCAAGCAGATCTACTGCATCCTCCCGAGCCTCTTTTGCCTCGGCTTCAGTGTACATTGCCACTCTGGGCGCATCATACTCGATGTCAGTGGGTAGCATAGCTTCTGCCCCATAGACCATAAAAAATGGCGTATAGCCAGTCGATCGATTTGGCGTGGTCCTTAGACCCCACAGTACTGCTGGTATCTCATCTATCCAACACCCCGGCGTTTTCAGCAGTGGTTCAATGAGCCGAGCCTTGATGCCGGCCAACACTAGAGCATTTGATCTTTCCACCTGTCCATTAGACTCCGGGTGTGCCACCGAGGCTATGTCCAGCCGGATTCCCTTGTTCATGCAAAACCGAGCGAACTCTCCAACAGCAAAGTTAGTGCCGTTGTCCGAGATAATGCTATGGGGGTAGCCATATCGCAGAATAATCTCCTTCAAGAAAGTCACTGCTGAATGACCATCCAACTTCCGGATTGGTTTCACCTCGATCCACTTGGTGAATTTGTCCACCATCACCAATATGTGTGTCATGTTACCTCGGGCTGGTTTGAACTCTCCCACCATATCCAAACACCATACCGCAAACGGCCAAGTGATAGGAATTGTTTTGAGCGCCGAAGCCGGCATATGCGTTTGCTTGGCAAATCTTTGGCATCCTTCACATCTCCGGACTATGGCCTCTGCATCAGCAAGAGCAGTGGGCCAATAGAACCCATGCCTAAACACCTTGGCCACCAGAGCTCTTGTGCTGCAATGATGACCACATTCTCCTTGGTGGATCTCCAAAAGCATCTCCTTGCCTTCAGCTGGCTCAACACACCGTTGCAACACCTCGGTTACGCTTCTTTTATAGAGCTCCTTGTTGATGATGGTGTACGCCTTGGCCCTCCTTTGAATCCTCCTAGCCTCGGTTGTGTCACTTGGCGTGCTTCCCTCCGTTATGAACTTCATAATTTGCTCCGCCCACTCCGGCACCGGGTGCAAAGGAAAAAGTTCCTCATCCACCTCCATTGGCTCGGCCACCATAATCTCCTCCATTATTTCCTCCACCATCCTGCGACCAGTCCCCGAGTCTGGATGAGCAGTCCCCGAGCTCTGCCACGCAGTCCCCGGGTCCGACCAAACGCATCCGACGTCTACCTCCATTGGAACAGGTCCGGGCTCTTGCTCCGCCGGGATGAAAATAGATTCGGATTCAGGAGAAGGTTTGATTGAAGGAGTTCTCAAGTGATTCAGGGCTACCCCTGGTGGTACTGCCTCTTTGATGAACCGAGCTTTGACAACACGTCGGCAGCATCATTTTCTGCCCGAGGTATATGCCTGTACTCACACCCTTCAAAGAACCCGGATATCTTTTGCACATGGAACCGATATAACGCCATGTTGGCATCCAGAGCATCCCAAGTTCCAGAAGATTGTTGCACCACCAGGTCGGAATCGCCGAAGCACTCTACACGCCGGATACCGATCTCCTTTGCCACCTTGAGGCCATGGATTAAGGCCTCATACTCCGCCACATTGTTTGATGCTGAGAAATGAATCTGCAGCACGTACTTCAGCTGATCTTGCTTTGGCGAGGTGAGGACTATACCAGCCCCCAGCCCGATCTTTGTTTTGGACCCATCAAAATGCATTTTCCAATAATTATAGTCCGGCCTGGGTGGCTCATACTGCATCTCGGCCCAATCACAAAAGAAGTCCGGCAACGCCTGGGATTTAATTGCGTCTCTTCTCTCGTAATGTGGTGCATATGGAGACACCTCAATCGCCCATTTGGCAACTCGGCCAGTTGCATCTTTGCACCCGATGATCTCCGAGATTGGAGCTTCGCACACCACCGTCATGGGATGCTCCTGGAAATAATGCTTCAACTTCTTGACCGCCAGGTAAACACCGTACGTCATCTTCTGGTAGTGAGGATAGTTCTGCTTCGAGGTAGAGATCACCTCGCTCAAGTAATACACCGGTCTCTGCACCGACCTGCCACCTTCTTCGCGCTCCACCACCACTGCCACACTTACAACTCGGTTTGTGGCCGCAATGTAAAGTAACATCGGCTCATTGTGCAATGGTGACGCTAACACCGGGGCAGTGGACAACATCTTTTTCAGCTCGCCAAACGCCACGTCGGCCTGCGGGGTCCATGTAAACCCGGTACTTTTCTTCATGAGCTGGTACAAAGGTAAGGCTTTTTCTCCTAGCCGAGCTACAAATCGGCTCAACGAGGCTAGGCACCCTGTGAACTTCTGCACATCTTTCAAACACTTCGGTAACTTCATGCTCTCAATAGCTCGGATTTTGGCCGGGTTAACCTCGATACCTCGGCTGGACACCAGGAATCCGAGCAACTTTCCAGCCGGGACACCAAAGGTGCACTTGTCCGGGTTAAGCTTCAACCGATACTTTCTCAAATTCACAAATGTCTCCTCGAGATCCTCGAGGAGAGTATTTTTCCTTAGTTTTGATGACATATCATCGACATACACTTGCACATTTTTGCCCATCTGAGAGTGCAGGCATTTCTGCATACACCTCTGATAAGTTGCCCCGGCATTTCTCAGACCAAAACACATGACACGATAGCAATACGCCCCATACGGGGTAATAAAAGCGGTCTTTATTTGATCCTTTGGGTTCAGTGGTATCTGGTGAAAACCAGAGTACGCATCGATGAAAGATAACAGTTCACAACCAGCAGTGGAATCGATCACCTGATCAATCCGAGGTAATGGAAATGGATCTTTTGGGCACGCCTTGTTGAGGTTAGTAAAGTCAATGCACATGCGCCACACCTTGACCACGGCTGGCTCGTCTTTCTTCTTTTCCACCAGGACCGGATTGGATATCCAGTCCGGATGCAGTACCTCCATTATGAACCCGGCTGCAAGCAACTTAGCCAGCTCGTCCAGCACCACTTGTCTCCGGTCGTCTGAGAGACGACGGGTCGGTTGCCTCACCGGTTTCACCTCTGGCCTAACAAATAAAGAGTGCTCTGCCAACTCCCTCGGAACACCTGGCAGGTCCTTAGCCGACCATGCAAAGATATCCCGATTCTCACGGAGGAAGTGACAGAGCTCGCCTTCCTATTTCTCGCCTAGCCCGGTCCCAATGATGGCCACATGCTCTGGGTGCTCCGGGTCAATGGGGATCTTCTTGGTCTCCTTGGGTACCTCGAACGCCGCAGTTGAGTCCGGGCTCATCAGTCCGGACAGGCCGAGCTGTGTTGACTGCGCCATTGCCACCACTTGATGCAGCTTCTTCTTCTCGGCTGCGATCACCAAAGACTCGGCTAGGTTAGATCCCGCCGAGGCACACTGAATTGCTCGCTTGTAGTCACCCGAGATGGATATGATCCCATTAGGCCCTGGCATTTTCATCTTCAGGTATGCAACATGGGTGGAAATCATGAACTTGGCCAAAGCCGGCCTTCCAAGCAGTGCATGGTATGCACTCTCCAAGTCCACCACCTCGAACTCGATACTCTCAACTCGGCAATTTTCCTTGGTTCCAAATGCTACATCCACCCATATCTTGCCCATGGGTGCACAGGAAACGCCGGGCACAATCCCATGAAAAGTACAACTGCTTGGCATCAACTGATTAGGCGAGATGCCCAATTTCACCATTGTGTCTCGGTACATGATGTTGATGGCACTGCCATTGTCCACCAGAACTCGGGTGAACCTCACATTGTTGGTAGGCCCACACAACGTTGGATCTACCACCAGGGCATACTTTCCAGGACTCGGCATGATCCGAGGTGTGTCCTTTCTGCTCCAAGTGATCTCCTGCTCAGACCAGTTCATATAGGTCGGCACCACCGGCATTACTGCATTCACCTCCATGGCACGCCTCTGCACGCTCTTCTTGTCAGTTGGCTCGGTCACAAAGACCACATAGCTCGCATGAACCTCTCTATAGTCATTTCCGGGGTATTCATACTGCTGACTTGGTCCGGCACCATTGTTGTTGTTATTACCTCGGACATTCACCACATTCACGGGTCTTGCTGCTGCAGGCCTCGGAAGAGGTGCAGTGGTTACCGGGGTAACATTTGCTCCGGACAGATTAGGGTGGGACCTCGGCTGAAATCTCTGAGGTGGTGGTCCTGTTCTGATTCCTCCGGCCCTTGCCCCCTCTTCTCTGATTCTGCGGTTCCAGCTGCACTGCCGGGTTGAATGGTTGGCTGGCTTGCGCGGGTCAGTCGTATGGTAACAGCACGGACCATCTATCATTGATTCATAGGTCATGGGTGGCTCCTGGTTCGGACTAAATGCCGGACCATTGATTTTTGGCCTCTGGACACCTCCAGCTCCGGGCTGATCCGGGTTCACCGCTGCAACTTGGTTGGAGGTATGGATAGTCCGGCTCCCTCCTCTTCTGTCCGAACTCCTGACGGTCATTACACCTTGGTCCGAGCCGGTTGTTTATTGGCTCCCTCCTTCTGTTACGTGCTCCTGCCTCTGCTGCTGGCTGCATCGGATCACCCAGGGCATAAGAATCTGCAACCCGGATGTTTCTGCTAGGGATCTCGGCATATCTCTCTGGAGCCTCTGCCACAGCATGCTGCCATGTCGACAGCCATCTGCAAACCAGGAAATGGCCTGGGCCTCTACCACTCCTTCACAGGAATTCCGAACATTGCTCCACCGAGTTAAGAATTCTCGGTCAGTTTCATGATCATCTTGCTTACATGCCGCCAGGAGCTGAGGTCGGTTTGGCCTCTTGTATGTACTAGCAAAGTTGCTGTTAAACGCCAGCTCCAAGTCTATCCAGGAGTTGATACTATACTCCGGCAAATTATTCAGCCAGATCCGAGCTGGACCTTCCAACATGTGCGGGAGATACCGGACCGCCCATCGGCGATTGCCCCCCGCAATGTGCACCGAGGATACATAATCTGTCAGCCAATCTTGTGGCTTGGTGCTCCCATTGTATGGCTTGGTGTTCCGACCTAACTGGAACTGAGATACTGGTGGTGGTGGCTCCTTCATGATCCGAGGTCCAAAACATGCCGGACCAGGAGGGCCTTCCTCCTCCAGTTGCTCAGACAAGTAGAGTCTATCCAGCTTGTTACGGACATCGCCTGGAGCTAACATCCGACCTCCTATCCGAGGTCCCAACGCCCCATCCACTCTGTGGTATCCAGCTCGTGCCATGGCCGAGTCTCCATCATCATATCGGTCATCGCCTTGACCGACGTTCTGAGGTTGCTGAACATACTCCGGCTCTCGCTGATACTGCCCCTGCTGCCGAGGTTGTTGCTGATACCTCGGGGGCGGAGGTGGTTTACCTCGGCCAGCCGATGCCGCTTGACCGCCGTTCTGATTTCCCTGACCGGAGTTACCCTTAGCCCGGCTCGCATTGCCTGGGCCGGGGTTTCCCTTAGCTCGGCTAGCATTGCCCTGGCCCGCCTTCTGCTTTGCTGCTAGGACTGGATCATACATCTGCAGCTGCTGGTTCTGACCCGAGGTGACACTCCGGGCTCGATCGGCTCCTCCGACGAGTGGAGACGAGGCTTGCCCCTTGGACACCTGACTGACTGGCCTAGCTGAATAAACCATCTCTGAATCACCAGCCCCGGCATTTGCTCTGCGGAGAGCCTCATTCTGCTGGTTAGCCACATATACTAACTCATTGACTCGCTTCTGCTGCGCACGCCATGCATCTCCAGATAATCCGGATAGCTCGGCCCTGCCTGCCTCGGCAGCTCTGAGGTTCTTAGCAGGGGAACTATACACCGGCCTTCCAGTTGACACGCGACTCCCACTCCTAGCCGAGGTGGTAGGTCGAGCCTCCCTGTTTAGCTCATCATTGAGCCCCTTGCCTCTCTGCCGCACCTCGGCTCCCCTATGTGTATCAACCGCTACCGGGGTGAAGCCATTCGCTGCATTGTACTCGCGCAGATCTCTATTGAACTCATCTCTAGCTGTTATCATTGCTACAGCCTCCTTCTGCAGCAGGACACGCTTTGCCTCTAGGTCGGCCACAGTCACCACTATGTCCACCCTGGATTTACTGGGTCTGCCAGCGTATCCACTATCTCTACCAGGGTCGCACCTCGGCCCCGCAGCTCTGGGGTGCCAGGCAAGTCCTTCTCTAGCCTGGGCTTTGCAGATCTCACCTTAGCAACCTCGGCTGCCTTGGACTGGCTGGCATCTACTTTGCCAGCGGCGTCAACCGGACCTGTCACCATCACCTCTACGCAGCTCTCGGGGCGAGTGATGCGCCGACCTAAAGCCGCGAGGAGAGGAGTTTCGTCGTCCACGAGCACCTGCTCCGGGTACCCGCGAACAACCTCGACAGCAACGTACGTGACGAAGCTGCCGAGCATCATGGTGAAGCCGTGCTCGGGGAAGGGCTTGCCGGCGAAACACCCCGCGTTGTCGCTGATGAAGGTGAACTCTCCGATCTTGGCGACAAGCCCGGAAAGAACACGCTCGCCTGAGCCCGTCCGGATGAAAACTCCCTCCAACGCCTCAATCTGCCCCACGGTGGGCGCCAACTGTCGTGGTGGGATCACGGCAGATGCCATAGGTATGGCTAAGATGGGGCCGAATGGTCGTTGGGGGAATCCGGGGAGGGTTTATGCACTCAAGAAGTGCACACGCAAGAACACGAACAAAGAACCAAGAAAGCAAGAACACAAAACACACCACGATGTACCCTGCTTCGGGGCCCTCTTGCGGAGGTAACACCCCTACTGCAGCACTATCCTAGTCAGTGTATAGCTCAAAGTGACAAGTACAAGCTGCTCCTCGAGCTGTATGATGATACAATGGTGAGAACTCGAGGTGGAAGATGATGCTACAAAGAGAGGAAAAGGCACTCCGAGCCTGAACCGAGGTCTCTCCGAGGTGTTCCGAGCTTCTCTCTCTCTCTTATCTTGATCCTGGATCAGTCCGTCCCTCAGCAGGAGGGGGTGAAGCCCACTATATAGGCCAGCCGGGTTACCATTGTGCCCCTCGCAGAACACTGTTGCCATGCCTCTGCAACGGTCACCACCGTACCACCGTACCTCGGTCGGGGACAAGACGTGGCTTGCCCATCTCCTGTAGCCTACGGCAGAGCTAGCATGTCCCCTCTGACCGAGACAGGACGTGGCCTGGCAGAGCTACCTCGTAGCCTTTACCCAGACCTCGCGTGGTCAGCGGTCGGAGACGTGCAGGCCCGCCGAACCCGGAGCACGCCTCTGCCATGCTCCTTGACAGACGCTCCCGTGTCAGGCGCTCTAGTACCCGGCTGGAAGTGACAGGAGCATTGACTCCGGCCCGACCTACAGCCCACCACCTCGGTTAGCTCGACACGGATGTGACGGGCTCCGTACCTCGGGTCTTGCGCTTAATATCTTTTACTAGCTCGGATCTTACTTCCTTCCCACAGCTTCTCCTGCACCCACAACGCAAACCACCGCACTGAGGTAGTTAGGTCGGCAGAACATAGCTCGGACTGTGAACCTCGGCCCTGGCCACTAGTATACCTCGGACCCCTCTGGGCCAAATAGGTCGGCCTGTATTCTCCAGGTCAAGATGAAGCTCGGACCTTCCCAGGCCCAAACAGGTCGGCCCTTTCCGTACCTCGGCACAACTTGGAACACCACCTTATGCCAAGCCTTGACCCTACCCGGGGATACTCCCCCGACATACACTCTTCAATTGAGCCCACAATAGCGTTCTCAACTGTGTTCTTTATAAATGCCATGCACTTTTTGTTGGTGTTCACCCACTTTTGGTTCTCTAGGGTGTATCCCATCTCCACTGGAGCATGGTCCCTCAACTTTTTCTGCCAAGCAGATTCATCATCAGTTGTCTCTCTTACCGGCTCTGTTGGCCTGACTGGCTGTGGAGCATTCACAACCCAGTCAACCTCAGCGCAGATAAAAGCCAGTTCAACTTTCTTCCACCACTCAGCGTAGTTGTCACCCCTGAGCGTCGGAATGTCCTTGAGGCAACTCATCAGGTGAAAACTTCCTGAAACCACAAGGATATGAGATAACAAAAAACAATTGCATGTATTAATCCAACGTTGGTATAAATCAAACATACAACCGTTTGTGCAATTAAAACTATATCACCGTTGGGCAATAAAAGAAATAAATGCACCTTTTAACACATAATAAACAAATCATGATCATGCTATTAACAACGTTGGTCATTTAATAACAGAATCATAATCATCTTTAATATCACTTTAATCAAGTTTTTAATTCTCACTTTAAATCATGATAATGCTATTAACAACGTTGGTCAATTAATAACAGAATCATAATCATCATTAATATCACTTTATCATGCTTTTAATTCTCACTTTAATGCTTTTAAGCAATTACTTTTAACTATTTGCAGCGGAAATTATGAATAAAATTCATAAACTTTATACTTTTCAGAAACATTTCAGTATACTTTTATATTTCCTAAACAAATTTTCGTTGGAATAATTTGAATAGGAAAAACTATGCAAAATTCAGCACAAAATTGAACAAATAAATGCCAAAACTGTGAAAAACTGTAAACTGTGCGGCCCACGGCTATCCATCGCACGCGGCGACGCAGTCGCGGCCCACGGCCCTTTTGCTATCTGTCGCGCGCAGCGTCGCAGAACTTCGGCCCACGGCCCGTGAGCGGCAGCGCTATCTGCCGCTCGAGCGAGGCGCAAAAACGGCCCACGGCCGCATATTTCTTTTCCTTTCGGCCCATCGGCCCAGCTGGGAGCTAGCCCTAGCGCGCGGTGCATCCTGGCCGTCCGTTTCATCGGACGGTCCAGCGCCTTTCTCGCGGGATCAAACCCAGCGACGCGTCCCCGACGGAAAACCCTAGTCGCAAAAGAAACTCCCCGCAGCTCGCCCCCGTGCGACGGCGGCTTGGCCGGCTCGCCGGAGTCCGCGCCGGAGACGGCCGGAGGCGGCCGCGCCGTGCCCGACCTCCTTTTTCCCCTCCCTTTTCTTTCCTTTTCTTTCCTCTCCCGTCCCTCTCCCCACAGCCCGCAGTAACAGCGAGCCGCAGCGGCGAGAAGACGGCGGCGGCGCCCCTCGCTGGCCCTCTTGCCGGCGCGTGCGTGCACCCGAGGGTGGGCGCACCGCTGTCAAACGGCTCAGCTGGCGGCGCCCTTTGCCCCTTGCGGGGTTGCTTTCTTTGCCCCGTGAGGGGTTGAGTTCTTCTTCCGACGCCTCGGCATGCCGATGCGCGTCGGATCGAGAGGAACGGCGCGGCTTTGCAGCGGCGCGACTTCGCCGGTGAGCCCGAGGCATCGCCGGTAATTTTCTTTTCCCACTTTAAAATTAGGGTTCGGGGTTTCCACGGGAGGGATTTGCTTTTCTTTTTGCTTTTCAATTGCTACCGAAAAAATTAAAACTAGGATCCAAACACGCTCTGATACCATTGTTGGAGTCCTAGAACCTTAGACTTCAGTAGAACTAGGTGGAAATCATGTGGGTGAGTGAGAACAGAGAGAGAGAGGAGGATCGGAGGTGATACCTTCGCTGTGACTCGACGTGCTCGAGCCGGAGGCCATGGTGGTCGACGGCGTGGGCGTCGGAGCGGTGGCGGCGCAGTGGTGCTTCCCGTCGGCACGCGCTAAACCCTAGATCGGAAGGGGATGTCGTGGGGGGTGGCGGCGCACGTTCAACCTCGTGAGGCGTGCAGGCTGGCCCCCCACCCTTTATATAGCGCTGCGACAGGGGCCCACCGACAATTAAGGTCGGGCGCCCCGATCAGGGCGCGATCACAGGGATCGTGGAGCCGTTGGACTCCACGGTTGGAGATCATTATCTAACAAATGTATGTACTCTCAATGTATCATATAGATTTTCTTCAGTATTTCGATCGCTTTCTTGAAGACAGATGGGTGCAACGTGCGTTTTCATGTCGTGATAATAATGTTTTAAAGTTTAGGCGTCGTGGACGTTTACAGTGCCCATCTAAAGTCTGCTTCCTACCCATCCCCAATGTTTATTTCGTTGTTTGAGCGACAAGAGAGAGAAGATCTAGATTTACATTTCAACAAACCAATTCTCTCCTTTATGTGAAGGAGAGATTTTTGAATCTGGGTCTTGGGATGATTGATTGACCTCCTCCTTTGTACTTCCTCTCCAATTTCTAAGTATCATTTGTTGCATTGGTGTGATTTGAGAGGAAAAGATATGAGCACTTCTTAGTGTTCTTGCTTTGCATTTGTTCCATTGGTCTGAGCTCTCCATGTTGGTTCGTTCGAGTGAGAGCCCATGTGCTTCTTATTATTAGAGGGTGTCCTTCCTAGACGGTATCATGGTTGTGACCACGGTGACCTCTTCCTGCAAGATTGTGAAATGGTTGTGGAGCTTGACATCTCCCAAATTGGAGGAAAAGCTAGCCAAAGTGAAGGAGCCCTAACTTTGCGGGGGCTCAAGAAGATTAAGGTGGCCTTCGTGGCATTCAGGAAAATCATGGTTCTCCCACCTTTCAAACGGTGAGTAGCTTTCTTGCGAGAAAGTGAATACTGAGATAATTCCTCATTTCCACTTGCTTCGGTTATCTCGATACTCGAGTTTTTACCCACTTGTATTCATATTGTGATAGTATCCGTGCTTGATGTTATTCATATGCTAAGGTGCTATCTTATGTTATTAATCTTTTCATATATCGTGTGCTTGCTAGTTTCTTTGTATTGTCTTATTTATCTTAAGTTGTTGGTTCACTTAGTTGAGCCTAGTCTATTCAGGTTTTTGTGCTTAAAAACTAGACAAGGAGTTATTTCCGCATTCTTTCAATCCAAATCCATAATAGTTTTATAAATTCATATCCATATCCCTCTAGGCGGCATCTTGATATTTATCCCAAAGGACCAACTTGGTTTAAAGAAGATTAAACTCAGCGAAGAACAAAAAGTCAAGAGAAAACTCAAGAGGGAGAAGAGCTTGCGATCTGCATGATGACATTAAACGAGAATCTCCACCACAATATACGCATATACTTCTCCCCAATGAAGCTTATGAAGTAAGAATTTCTTGTTGATTGTATCCTTAACCTTTTTTTTACACGAGGAACTTACCATGAGCCCACTAATTGCTGGTTCTTCTGTTATTCCTGCTGGATTCAGGGGCGTATCCAGTGGGGTATCATGGGTGCCATGGCACCCCCAATAAATATGTAGCATTCATTTAGGTACTAATATTTGGACCAATTCTTGCTAAATGCTACAAACATTTGGACTAATTATTGCTCAATGCTAAGTATAATAGGGAATTTTTTAACACTAGCATCCCCGCCAATTTCATCCTAGATCCGCCACTGGCTGGATTGGTCATAGGGGGTCTGCTTCTATTGGGCCTAGAGTTGGTCAAGATACTACTGCAGGACAAGCTGTAGAAGGTATTATCTTTTAGTTTCTTTATTGAGTTACATTTCTTCCTCGTTGTAGAAATATTGTGTAAGAAGCTCATATATTCATGTCCCATCTTTAGACAGTTGGCATGGTAACTCTGAACCCTTTAAATTTCACACTTTTCAAGGGTGTATTCGTTTAGCAATTGTATTTCTTGTTGGGGATCAAAATATTGATCTGATTAAGGACTTGACACGAGCTCATCCAGCTGCCTTTGAATCTCATTCGACTAATGCTATGGCTTATTTAGGACCACATGGTCCAAATGATGTAATCATATGTGGGTTGTAGTAGTACAACTAGCGAAATATTGTTCCGTGCGAGCATGTTCCGGGGCATGTGTTAATACTTCAGCCACATTGTTCTCCTCCAACCAATATGCAGCAAAAGGTTTTTTTCATGCAGCATGCTTAAAACTCACTTCTGCCTCTTCTTAAGTATCAAGTAAAAGCAGCCAGTGGTCTGATTTAGGGTGTTCAACATGTGGCCCTTGGATACAATTCTTGAAATTCACCATTGTAAACAACTTTGTATAGCCTTTCTCCCGAGGCTCTTCTTCATGTGAACTGGTCACAATCATAGGGAAAGACCAATGTATTGTAAATAGCTAAAGAAATGTAATGACAAAACACTATCTAGAAGGCTAGATAAATGAAATGCCGGTTAAGTAATAGAGCAGCATTTTCATCTAAAAAAAATGCCTACGGTGACAGAAACAAAAAACAAATGAGTCCCAGATATATTTGTACACAGCCAATAAATGGGCATGAATGTGGGATGACAGGTGACAAAATAGAACAATTAGAACTCAAAGTAAAGCAGTAGATGAGTGCATGCGTAGCTAAGAACACCCTTGTCGATCTGGGCTGTCACCCAACAGCGCAGCATTGATGAAAAAAAAGGAAGCCCATGAAGAGTCGAGTAATGGACCAGATCCTAATGTGCAGTGCAAATATTATCTAGCATCGGCTTTAAACATTTCCTTGAATATATATTATTCCATTAGCATTTTACCACCCCCCATTAATTTGTTGTTATTCCATTAGCAAGAGCTAGCTAGCCATGCAAAGGCTAAGTTAAGCACCTGATAAGTTTTCCAGCTCGATCGCAGATAAGTTTATCACGTTTCCCATCGTCCAGTAAGTTGTCACGAGTTCTAATGAGATTTCACGCACATGATACATTGCGCGTGATGATATGACATATACAGCAGTACACATGCCAACTCTGCATGCAGGGAGCAAATCTACCCTCTCGATCGACTCTAGCTTCTTCCTCACTCGTGTATATAAGCACCACCTCTGCCATGCCGTAGCCACACAACAGATCCACCACCTACCCTAACGCAGGCGCCGTCTAGATACACTCTCATCTCTCCGTCCCACTGAGTTGCAAGGGCAATGGCGCCTCGCCGCACGAGCATGGGCCGCCAAAAGATCGAGATCAGGCGCATCGAGAGCGAGGAGGCGCGCCAGGTATGCTTCTCCAAGCGCCGCGCCGGCCTCTTCAAGAAGGCGAGCGAGCTCGCCATCCTATGCGGCGCAGAGGTGGCCGCCGTCGTCTTCTCCCCCGCAGGTAAGGCCTTCTCCTTCGGCCACCCTTCCGTCGAGGCCGTCATCGAGCGCTTCGCTCCGACCGGGCCTGGAGGAGGAGGAGGAGGTGGCGCTGGCGCAGGAGAAGACAACGGTCAGCTGGCGGACCTAAACCGCCAGTACGGGGAGCTGCGCGCGCGACTGGACGCGGAGAAGGTCCGGAAGGACCGCGTGGACGCGGCCATGGCGAAGGAGCGCGCGGCCGCGAGTCCCGTGGCGGCGTGGCTGGAGGCCGACGTCCGTGACTTGGGGGAGGAGGACCTCAAGGCGTTCTCGGCGGCGCTGGCGGAGGTGCAGGCCGCCGTCGCCGCGCGGGCCAACCAGGTGCTCCAGGACGCCCTCAACCACGGCCGCGCCATGGCGGCGGCCAGGGCCCACCGCCCCTCCAGCAACAACCACATGCCGCCGCAGCAGCAGTTCCTCGCCAACAACGGCGCTGGGTTTGATCAGTTTGGCGCAGGCAGCAGCGGGGCCAGCAACAGCGAGATGGACATGCAGATGCATCTGCAAATGCTGATGGCGATGCCGCCGCCGCCGCCGCCGCCGCCGGGGTTCACCGTCGCCGGATCGGAGATGCTGCTGCAGCAGCAGCAGCAGGAGTTCGTCTTCCCCGGGCCCTACTGAGAAGGAATTATTTCGGCCCTAAAAATGTCATTAGCATCATATTGGGCTGTAACAAAAGCCCAGACAATGTAAAGATGGCCGTTCACCAACTAAGAATTAGGACTTTTTTGGAGTATAATAATTTTCTACTGTATTATTTTTGTTCTATATTTTACGATGAGATAAATGATATGCCTATGGTGAGAAAATGAATCCCATATATTAATTTGTACATATCCAATCAATCGACATGACAGACAGAACAAGCATTTCCAAGATCTTAACTCAAAGTAAAGAAAGATACGAATGCATCCGTATCCAGAAGCACACTCGTCAAGGCTGTCATCCAACAAGCCAGCATTACTCCTAATTCCTCTCCAAACTAAATAAGGAACCCCATGAAGAGTCCAGTAATGGACATCCTAATGTGCACTCCCATTACAGATAACATCAGTTTAAATATTTCCCTGGATAGTAATCCATTAATTACCATTAACCATCAGCTAACTGGATCGCATCTACCAATATATTCTTGTCAATCCAGTAGCAAAGAACCAGCTATGCGTGAAAAGAGAATTCATGCGCATCATAAATTTCCAAAATCCTTCATAATTGATGACCATGATAACGACAATAGGTTGTCACATGTCCAAACTAGGAAGAACTTGATGAGTTGTGAGGTGTCGAATATATGAAGAGCTTGATGAAATGATAATCCATTAGAAAGATAGTTCTTGTGAGTGAGATTCAAGTGTATGAACTCTCTTCTCACGCATAACTGGTTCTTTGCTAGTGAAATAACAAGAATATGGTGGTAAATGCGATCGAGTTAGCTGATGATTAATGGTAATTGATGGATTACTATCCAGGGAAATATTTAGGCTGATGTTATCTAATACGAGTGCACATTAGGATCTCCATTACTGGACTCTTCATGGGGTTCCTTTTTAGTTTGGAGAGGGATTATGAGTAATGCTGGCTTGTTGGCTGACAGCCTTGACGTGTGTGCTTCTGGCTACCGAAATCAAGGCGGCGGTGGATAACATGGACCGCAACAGCGCGCCAGGCCCTAACGGTTTTGGGCCTAGTTTCTACCGGGCTCCCTGGCCCACGGTTTCAAATGGCATGTTGCGGGCTTTTGCTGCTGTTCACGCAAGGAAGTCTGATCTTTTTTTTTACGGTAAATAGCAGGAGCTCTGCCTATGCATTATTAGAAGAAGAATTGATCCAGTTAATCAGGAAAACCGGACCCAAAAATCATACAAAGCGCGGTTAAAGAACCGCACACTCTAACTCATGGAACGTCGCCTGTGACTGAGACAAGGGAATCTAGACCCAAACTAACAGGCCACACCTCATACCCAACTAAGAGAAACTCTCCAAACACACACAACTTCTCACAGCTAGAGATGCACCGGTGTGCATCCTCTACACAGAAGAGATCAAGCATTACTCACCACTAACTCTCGAACCGCCTCCAACACCTGCTGTGTGCGCTGCTTCTTGTACAACTGCAAATAAACTTGCATCTTCTCCTCGATGGCTTCGTCGGTGGCTTTCTCTTTGCTCTTGAGTTTTGGCACTTCCCAAAAGCCTCTGCCCGCTTAAACTCGGCGCGCTTGGCTGCTGGAATGACACAATCTTTATTCTTCTTTTCCAATCGGATGCTTCGTCTCTCGGCCAAAGAGGGAACATCCAACCGAAGCTGCTTGTCCTTGGGCATGTCAGCAATCTCACGGCCAAAGAAGTCTGATCTGGGATCGATTAATCGTGCTCACATTGTTTTGCTGCCAAAGAAAGAAGGGATTCTTCCTCCTGGTTCCTACTATCCGTGTCACTGCAGAATTGCTCAATCAAAATCCTTTGCAAGACCGTCACCTCACGTTTGCAGTCACAAATTGGTGCCTTGGTGGACGAAAACCAGTCCGGCTTCCTCTCAGGGCGGAGCATCTCTGAAAATTTTGTGTATGCTACGGAATTGGTCCAATGCTGCTTCAAACGCCGGGCCCCTGCTTTGTTGCTAAAACTGGACTTCGCCAAAGCATTTGATTCAATCAACTGGCAGCGTTTGAGGAAGATCATGCTTGCTTGCTTGTGGGCTCCCTCCACTTTGGTGCGACTGGATGGATATGGTACTGAGCACCTCGAGGTCTGCTGTTCTGCTCAATGGGATTCCGGGGCGGTGGATTGACTACAAGTGCGGGCTCCGGCAGGGAGACCCGCTCTCGCCTTACCTGTTCCTCCTCGTCGCTGATGTTCTGCAACAACTCATCAGGCAAGACCCTCTGCTGCAGCATCCTCTGGTGGACGGCGCCCCGTGTCCTGTCCTGCAATATGCGGACGATACGTTGATCATCATGCGGGTTGACAAAGAGGCGGCGAAAAGGCTACGCCTGCTGCTTGACCAATTTGCTGATGCAACCGGCCTAGTGATCAATTTCCACAAGAGCACTTTGGTTCCTCTCCATGTTGCCAATGCCGATCTGCTGGAAATTCGAATGCTCTAGGCTGTCGTGTTGAGGGATTCCCGCAGACCTACCTTGGCTTGCCGCTCTCTTGTGATAAGCTTTCTCTTGCTGCCTTCGCCCCTCTGATTGCTAAAGTTGACAAGTACCTCTCTGGGTGGAGTGCTATCCTAATGTCAGCTGGGGCCGGATTGTGCTGCTCAATGCTGTCCTCGACGAGCTCCCCACCTTGGCAATGTGTGATGTTGAGCTGCCGCCTGGTTTTCTCCGTGCCATCGAAGAGCTTCGCCGCGCCTTCCAGTGGAATGTGCAAGGCGGGCCTCCGGCGCCAAGTGCCTCGTGGCCTGGGATGCCGTCTGCAGACCTAAACAGAGGGCGAGCTCGAGATTAAGTGTTTAGTTGTGGAGAACGAATGCCTGCAGATGAAGCTTGTCCACCGCCTGCACTCCGGAGAGGACTCGTCGTGGGCGCGCTAGGCTTGGTTTGTTGTGGTGGGGCAGAAGGCAGCCGGTCACCACTGGGGGCGCCTCGCCGCTCTCATGCCTCTCTACCGCGGGCTCACTACGGTGAAAGTGGGCGACGGGCGGCGCACGACGTTCTGGCTCAACGCCTGGTGCGGCGACGTACCGTTTGCATGCAGGTGGCCAGCGCTGTTCTCCCACGCGCTCGACTCCGACACCACCGTGCATGCCGTCCTCGACGCTGGCGTGCGCCCCTGCCTGGTCCCTCGCCTGAATCATGTTGGTGCTCGCCAGCTCCCCGACCTCCTGGGCGCTATCGCCGAGACCGTGCTCTCCGGCGCGACGGACCTGCGGGTTCTGACCCGCTGCCAGAAGCCATCTGGTGCCCTCGACGCCGCGGCACTCTACAAGCTTCGAATGTCGGGCGGCGTCGACGACGTCGCGTACCACTTTGTCTGGCAAAATTTTGCTTCGTCGCGGGTCCGCTTCTTCGCTTGTCTGCTGCTGAAAAGGAGGGTCCTGTCTCGCGAAGCCTAGCTTGCTCACCAAGCATGTGCTCATCGTTGCGGAAGCGGGGTGCCCGCTCTGTCGTGCCCCTCTCGAGACGGCGGAGCACATCTTCTTCGAGTGCGCCTTCGCTGCCCGCTTCTGGAGTGCGCTCAGCTACCGGTTCCCGGCTGGCACGAGCGTGCGCCAACTCTACGTCTATGACGCCCCGCCCGTGATCAAAACTGAAGTGGAGTCCACCTTCACCTTGATCTGCTGCTGGAATCTGTGGAAACACAGGAACGCGGTGGCCTTCCGTGATCAGCGCCCCTGCCTGCCTCTCCTCGTCCGGCTCTGTCGAGAAGATGAACATCTCTGGCGCACTAGGCTCCCTGCCAAGCTCGAAGACGCTGCCAATGCTTGGTTGCAGTGTCTCGATGTCGGCGTGTGACCTCTCTCTAATCCCCTGCTGCATCTTGTAACCCATCCCCCCATGTAAACACATGAAAAACTCTCGGCCTTTTGGGTCGTACCATACATATATACAAAAAATTCAGGTGGGGCTTTGTCCCCCCCCCCCCCCACCCACCCCCCCCGGTGAAAACTTCGAAAACAAATTAATTGATTATAATCTTCTCATCAAGTTCTTCCTAGTAGTAGACACTTCACACCTCGTCATGGTCTTCCTTGTCTGGACAAGTAACAACCTATCGCTGTCATCATCCTCATAATCTCAAATCTTGGAATACTTGAGCGAGCAGAGATGAGGATGAAGATAAGTGGTGAAAAAAATTAAGTGGATGCACTTTCTTTGAATAATCAAAGAATGTTTTGATAATTTATTAATAATTATAAGATTTTTATAGAAATTACATGCCTAAAATCTTTTCGATCGAAAGAGGAGGAGAGCTAGGCTAGGATCTCTATCTCTCGCTACGCGGAGGTGTTTGGTTAGGTTTACTTTGGATTTCGGACTTTGGCTTATAAGCCAAAAAAGAAACACATAAACATGAGCGTTGTTTCACTCCTCATACTGAGTTGGATGTACAATCATATATGGCAACTCATCATGGGAGTGTAATACCCATCCCGTCTCGTTTCTGTGCACTTGTTGTTGTCACGCGTATGAGACTATTTATGTATATACATGAGCTCTTATTGATTCTGTTAGAAGAGTTTAGATCACGGACAGACTTGAAACAAAATTATAGTGGGGGAACAGTTTTTGTTTGGGCTTATTTTAGCTTTTTGGTTTTGGCTTATAAGCTAAAAAACACCTAAATAGGTGCTTTTTGGCTTTTGGTTTCTGAAAGCCAAAAGATTTGGATCATTGTTTTTGGCTTCCAAAATCCAAAAGCCAAAAAGCACCTATTTAGGTGCTTTTCTTGCTCATAAGCCAAAGCCAAAAAGGCAAAATAAGCCCAAACAAAAGGGCAGTAAGTAGAGGGACTTCCTTTGAAGTTTCAAATAAAGTTTGGATATTATTAATTTTTAAATTCCTTTTTTTTTTGGAATTCCAGCAGGGGCAAACATTTTTTTGTACTATGACTGATGAAGAAGACAATTTGAAACAACAGCTAACATCTCATATCGTCTCCTCGATGGACCAACCACACAAATGCATTCGACACACTTACACTTCCAAGATACTTTGCAGTTCTCAAGAAAATAACCAAAAATAAATTTATTCAAAAGACGTGCCTCCACTTAAACCTTTTGGCCACACTAATTTTGTGCCGAGTCTACCCGTGGTCTAAAATCTTTCTTATATGGGTGACAACCATGGTTTTGGTTACCGGTCGGGAAATCCGGTTACCGGTCGGTAACCGGACATCCCGAGCACCCTCGGGAAATGGTCATACCGAACGAAAAATCCCGAAATTTTGATTTTTAACGAAAACTTTCGGTAAATGGTTAAACTAGGAACCAAAAAAAATTGAATTTTCAAATTTTGGATATCAAATTCGTCCGGTAATCGGTCGGGATTTTTCAGTAACCGCGGTAACCGGAAATCCCGACCACCCTCGGGAATTTTTTTCTACCGGTAACCAAAACCTTGGTGACAACTCAGACTATACAGTAGGAGAACAGAGAAAGATTGGAGAGATGCAATGACAATTACACTCCTATTATGAGTTGCCATATACGACATGGTATATCCAACTCAGCATGAGGAGTGAAAAGCCTCATATCAACTCTTTACCATTTTATATCATTATATAAACACGAAAGGTAGCGAGAGACAAAGAACCAAGCCTACATATCCTCCTCCTCCGACTCTAATCGAAAAAGTTTAGGTGTGGCAATGGTGCGTGGCCGCACGAGCATGGGGCGCCAGAAGATCGAGATCCGTCGCATCGAGAGTAAGCAGGCTCGTCATGTGTGCTTCTCCAAGCGTCGTTCCGGCCTATTCGAGAAGGCGAGCGAGCTTGCGATCTTGTGCGGAGCGGAGGTGGCCATCATCGTCTTCTCCCCCGCCAAAAAGGCCTTCTCTTTCGGCTACCCCTCCGTCGAGGCCATCCTCGAACGCTTCGCTCCGGCCATGGTGGCGGCCGGGGGAGGACGAGGTGCTAGTGATGGAGAATACCATAGGCAGCTAGCAGATCTGAACCGCCAGTATGGGGAGCTGTGTGCACAACTGGACAAGGAAAAGACGCGGGCGGAACACGCGGACGCCGCCATGGCGAAGGAGCGCTCAGCGGAAAATCCCATGGTGACCTGGCTGGAGGCGGACGTCCGCGACATGGGGAAGGAGGAGCTGATGCTCTTTGCAGCGGTTCTGGAAGAGGTGAATGCCGCTATCACCGTGCATGCCAACCAGGTGCTCCAGGACGCCCTCAACCGCGACCGTGCCATGGCGGCTATGGCCCGCTCCTCCAACAACAACCAAGTGCAGCCGCCGCCGCTGCAGCAGCAGCAGTTCCATGCTAATAATGGCGTTGTGTTTGATCAGTTTGGCGCCGGCAGCAACATCACCAATTACAATGACGAGATGGATATGCAGATCCAGATGATGATGGGGATGCCGCTGCCGCCGCCGGGGTTCGTTGATGCTGGAATGGAAACGATGATGCAGCAGGGGTTCGGCTTCCTCGGCCCCTACTGAGAATCTGAGACTGAAGAATAAGAGAGATCCAAACCGAGTCCTGCTGAGTCGATTCATTCTTTGTTTGTATGGATGGGTGCATGCATGGATGGACATCTCAGCACAAACTTGGAGAGAGATCGGACGCTAGCTACCTAGCTTCGATCATTTATCTTTCGATTTATAATTTGTTCGTGTCGGGTTTCTACCCTTAGTTATATATGCCTCGATCGTGCATACAGGTGATGATGGTACTATCTATCTATCTGTATGATTGGTGCATGTGCACCTAAAAGGAACGTATAAACCAATGCTTCCATAGATTCGATCGTGGTTTATTTACAATTATAACTTCCACACCTATTCATTTGTCATTTGGGAGAATTTCCCATATAAAGAAAGAAAAAGAGTCAAAGAAAGGATGTCCGTGTTGTCTTCACATGTTGCGGTGTATCAGCTCTGGTTCGCGCACCGCGACATATTGTGTTCAAGTGTCAGTGTAATGGCTTGTAATGTGTTTGCTCCAAATTTATGAAAATACAAGCCTTTTTTAAATTCTCCCTAGGTAGCAAATTGCAAAGATGCAAGGGTCTCTTTGTGTCAATCTATGACAATTAATTATGCACGTTGAAGGTAGCATTTGGTGGGAGCACGAGCCATAGCCGATAAACAATAAAAGGTCGAGACAACAACAGATTATATTTGCCTATAGTTACGGACGGCGAGCTGGCGACAAGAACAAACTAAACTGAAAGACACGTGCCCGAAGTTAGGTAGCGTTCGGTCTATCTCTGAATTCTGCTGAGCCATCCTACCATCCATGAAAATTCTGAATGGGCTCGGGGAGGCTCGGTTTGGATCTAAACGACCTTCTTCCTAGTAGGGTCCGGGAAAGCCAGACTCATGTTGCATCATCATCTCCATTTGGCGGCTGCAGCGGCATAGCCATCATCATCTGCATTTGCTGATGCATCTTCATATCCATCCCGGCATCAAACTTTATTTGAGCTCACTTGAATCCAAGACTATCACGTCGTGGTTATCGTGACTCGCCCAATTTATTGAAGGACAAAATTGTACATAAGAAAATCATAAATCTGTAAAAAATCATATATGTTTGTGGGTTGGACCATAGACATATAACTTTTGGTTAAAAGATAAGACTACTTGTGATCTGTAAAAAATAAGTAATATATGCTATTTTTTGTACAGGTCGCCAAGTTTCATATTTCTAAACCAGAGTTTAAACAGATATAATCTATCGCGCAAATTATATGTACGATTTTCAGACTTAGTAGCAATTTGTCCTTCAATAAACCGTTAAGGAGTTAAGATACTAGCTCCAGATTAGTATGGTAAACAGTTTTGGGAATTTGGGAGACAAAGATAGCCAAGCAGAAACGTTAAGGAGAAAAGGTTCACTCTTTTAAAATCAGATAAAAATCTAAATCTCATTTGCAGCAACGCCAAGTTATCTCATTTTAGCCGAATGGGATTGGATAAAATTAACCATCGGTGCCTTGAAGCTAATTGCTGATGGCAATTATTGATAGTGTTTTAAGGGAAGAGATTAACTTGCTGCTAGCTAATACAGTACTAGTGCACATTAGGATGTGAATTACTCGATTCTTCTTCAGCTGCCATTTCATTTGGAGCTTGATACATCTATGCAGCAATGCTAGGTTCATGCATGCATCATGTATCTGTTACTCTGTATATCAGATTTCTATGGATTAATGCGTGCATATATTTTTCTTCAGTGCTAGATATTGTGAAGAATTGTTTTTCTGTCCTGTCAACTGTCTCATGCCATGTTTATGTGCTCCATTATCTAGAAAATTTAAGTCCGTCGGGGATGTCTCACTGATGTGTGGGCTCATGCAAATTGTGAATTTTTCTTTTTGGTAGTAAGTTATTTGTATTTGTTTGTTCCTATTTTCATGTATCTTTAGATATTTGTCAAATTGAGTAAATAGTTTCCCTGTTTTGTTTGGATGCAAAATAGGAAAATTATTTACTAGACTTGAAAAATATCTAAATATAGATGTAAAATGGGTTGTCACGGTCATCTTGAATACTACGAAAACAATAAATGCATCCATATTCTGCCAGGTAAATACGAGCTAGTAGTATAAATTAGACAGCGCACAGCTAAGTTTCACACCAGTATCCTCCTGATTGCCGTAGACAGTTATATATTTCCTCCTCCTCCCGGGTCGCTCCTGCCCGAGCGACTCCGGAGGATCTAGATCCATCCCGTCAGGCCTCCCCCTGCCGTCATCTCCTCCTGCCGACACCGTCGCCGGCGCTGGCGGCGCCCTTCTCGTCTTGGACAGAGGGATGGGGAGGGCAACGTGGCGTCCCTGCATGGGCGATGGTGGGGCGGCGCCCGTGGTGCCGGGCGGCGCGGCCTCTTCTGGTCGGGGCTTGAGGCCGGAGCGCCGAGGTGGAGGCGGGCGTTGGACGGCTGCGAGGCCTCCGACGGTGCAGGTGGTGGATCCGATCTGGGCCTTAGGGCCAGATCAGGACCGGCCGGGACTGCTCTGATCATCTCCCCTCTGTTCTCCTCGGTTGCTCTGACCGGCGGCGTGGGGGCTGGCTGGTTTTGCTGAATAATGGCGGCGGTCCTAGGGTTTCTCTTGCGCCAAGATAAGGATCTGCTTACCACTTGTTTCTTCGATCTGGCCAAATTGTCGATCTGGCTACCGTGGCGTGTTCCGGAAGACTCCGCCGGCGAACTCCACTAGGCGATTCATGCCTGGAGATTGCTGGATCGGGTGAGATTCGGTCGTGCGCTCCCATGTCAGAGGGAGCGCTTCGAAGCTCTGTTGGCTGTCAATATCATGGGACATGTTCTCGTTCCATGGTACTGGCGGACAAGGTCATGTAAGTCGAGATCTGATGACTAGCAATGGTGGGTCGAATCTTTCTGGCGAGGAGGAATTGGCTTGGTGTTTCAGGACTTGGAGCAGCGGCATGTAAGTGGGGGCGACAACATACGTGAAGTCCAAAGTCCTACCTTTCAGGGTGAAAATCCAAGGTCTGACCTTAATTGGTTGTGCCTGACAGTGGTCTTGCTGAAGACATTGTTTTTGAGAGCGAGGATTATCTTCAGGGTGAAAACCCAAGGTCTGACCTTAATTGGTTGTGCCTGGCACTGTTCTTCTTGAAGGCGTTGCTTTTGAAGAATTGGACATCAGGAGTTGTTTTGATGGTGGTTGTGCGGCTGTTGCAAGGACTGTAACTCTTTATCGGGACTTTTCTTTTTATTTCTTCTTCTTATTGTCTTTTCGCTGTGTGCATCCGTAATGGCTTCGGTTATTGCGTTGTTGCAGAGGCTGGGTGCATGTTGTATCTTCTCGATATCAATAAACACTCTTTATCTAAAAAAAAAATTTTTTTTTTTGAGTGAAAAACAGTGCACAGCTAAGTGCAGGATTCGATTGGATGGCCAACAATAATTGAATGTAACGGGCTGCAGAAAACAGAAGAGCTAGAGTTGGCCCGGACTAGGGCAATGCACTGCGTAATGCGGGCTGGGCTTCTGCCGTCGAAATTTATAAACGCAACTTTTGAGCCATGAGGGCTTTTAGTCCTATGTTCCGGGCCGTGGCCCTGGCTCTGCTTGGTCTGGATCCAGCCTTGACACGACAGGATTATTCTTTTTTTTCTTCTGACACAATAAGATTGTTCAGGATAAAGCACACACAAAAAGCGAAGGGTCCAAAACCAAGAGAGATAAGCTCCTCTACAAACCTCCTGCACATATTTTTGATAACGAACGAGCACACATTATATCATGAACGCACAAGCATCATGCTAATCACTCGATCTAAGATCGATTCGAAATGGGGTGAAATGACTAGCTCAAAGCTAAAACTAGAGAATCGTCTTGATTTAGGTAAACAACTGAGAGCCATTGAAGCAAAACTAATGTTGATGTACAAAATTAAAATGTAATTATTACCTGATGCAATCCGGATTCATTTTCTAAAGCGTGTTTCGATAAACGAAGAACACACCCGATACACCAGCCATGTTAACAGTTTGATCTACGCCAACAAGAAGATGAGGGCAAACTGGACTTGCTCGACATGAAAAATAGAGAACCAGTCTCAACCTGGATTTAAGACATAGTACACTTAGAGCTATTCGAGTAAGCAAAATCAGGTGCAATGCATATGCTTGTGAAGGTAACGTTGCCAACATAAAAGAATTAGCTAGTGCACCGTAATTTAAAATGTATTACCTTACAATGACGACACATAGATCTATTTTTCTCTGAGCGTTTTCGTAGAAGGAGCACACTCACTCAATGATACAACCATATTGGGCTATGGAAAGGTTGCATGCAGGTCTAGCGTGTAGACTGCCTCTCATAATTGGGTAGAGTAGAGTTTCTCAAGAATCAATCTCAACCTGATTAAAAACATAGTATTAGATCTACTTCTATTCAATTAAACAAGTTGGGTGGCATGCATGTAGTTATAAAAAACATGATGCAACATACATACAAGTATTTTCTAATGCACAAATAAGATAACATATTACCATATGTTGACGCGCCAGCCCGATACGAGATTACCAGATCTATCTTCCTCTCGGAGCAAAGGAAGAAGATGTGCAGTACTGCGACCAAAGAGAGATGAGCTTTAGATAGATCACATGCACGCCTGCCGCGTTAACCGCTTGTACCCTGAGCTCTTAGGGTGGGTGGAAAAGGAGTTTCTAGGAACCTATATTAAAATCATATAGTACTTATAAGTATCCGAGATAAGAAAATGTCAGATGCCAGATTCTTGCTATAAATGTATTCGTAATAAAAAAGGATTTACCATGGTAGAGATATCTAAAAAGAATATTACCTCTTTCACGTCACCTAGATCTGTCTTCAATGTCATTGATGCAAGTTGAAAATTGTGTTCACAAATGTGCCATAACACTTCAATCCAAAATTCGGCCAATCAGTGGACCCCCTATTACCATATGCCTCAATGGCGGAAAAGATGTGGCACACTTCATGTCATGGGGACAAAGCTGTGGGTCCTCCTATTGGAGCAGGTTAACAACGCCGCTGAACTTGCCCTGCTCCGGCAAACTGGTGAAGTTGGCGCTTCCCTTCATCTTTGGCCAAATTGTATGGAGCGGGTGGTAGAGTCTCTGAGAGGATGAAGGACGTTGTTGGGAGAGGGAAAGGAGGAGTGCGCCGCCGCAAAAGGCTAAGAGTATGGCGGAGGGGGTGGGTGCGGATTTTTGTTAGGGTTAGTTGTGTTTATATACCAAATGTGGTTTCCATCTAGACGGTTGAACCGATATCCAAGGGTTAGAAGTCATAGTTCGATTGAACCTATATTTTTGGTGGTTGTTGATGGTGCATGCATTTTTAAAATTAAACCCTGGTTTAGTTTGAAAATATAATTCTTGGTCCTTGTCTCCTTGTGAATCGTTCGTAGGGGTTGGCAATTTGGGACAGCCACGACCACGAGCCACACACCACAATATGTGAAATATATCCTGCTCATACATGTTGAGCAAGGATAACGTGCACACAATTAAAGCCAATTTCATCAGCCGGATCACGAGTCGCTTGCCGTACAAACATGCATTGTGTCACAATGGCAAATCGAGAATGCCTTGAAAATGAAAATCATTACACACAAGATTGGCAAGACATAAAGTTGCTGGACAGATGACAGAGATCCATTTGTACAAAATAACAATGATCTTGATAGTCGTGGAACGGAATGGAAGCAAGATTGAGCAAGATTTACAAGGTAAGATGATCGATCGATGTACTCATGCATTATTCCTGACTGACCGACTGACTGATACTGTTCACCCTGAACTTGGGGAAGACACTGAAACTAAAACTGGCTTACTGATCTTGACACGTATGACGACGCTTGCTTGATTCTTGAAGCAGTCTCGATCATGGCGAACGATGGATGGATCTGATTCGGATTCTTCAGTAGTCTGCGGTGGGGAGCTGCTCGTGTGGGCGCTGGCCGATGAAGATGATGTCGTAGATGAGGGCGGCGATGGCAGCGCCGGCGAAGGGGCCGAGCCAGTACACCCAGTGGTTCTCCCAGACGCCGCTCACCACGGCGGGGCCGAAGGAGACGGCCGGGTTCATGGAGGCGCCGTCGAACGCCCCGCCGGCGAGGATGTTGGCGCCGACGATGAAGCCGATGGCGATGGGCGCGATGGTGCCGAGGTCCCCCTTCTTGGGGTCCACGGCCGTGGCGTATACCGTGTAGACGAGGCCGAAGGTCATGACGATCTCGAAGACCACCGCGTTCCAGAGCCGACGCCGGCGGACAGGGAGAAGGCACCCACGGCCTCGCCGCCTGTGGCGATCTTGAGGAGGAGGCAGGCGACGACGGAGCCCAGAAGCTGGGCCACCCAGTAGACGACGGCCTTGAGGAGGCTGATATTGCCGCCGACGAAGGCGCCGAATGTCACCGCCGGGTTCACGTGCCCGCCCGAGATGTTGGCGCCCACGGACACCGCCACGAACAGGGCCAGCGCGTGCGCCAGCGCCGCCGCGATCAGCCCCGCCGGCGTCGTCGGTCCGCCGTCAGTCAGCTTGGCTGCAAGAAGCCGTGCGCATCAGTGCGTGCATGACGGATGACATGATTGACCGGTAAACAGAGAGAAGGAGAAGGTAGTGTAGGCCGTACCGAAGGCCATGCCGGAGCCGGAGCCGGCGAAGACGAAGATGAGCATGGAGATGAACTCGGCGACGCCGGCGCGGAAGGTGTCCGGTGCGACAGCTCCCCCGGGGCGCCGATGGCGATCCTGCTCACCGGCATTTTCGATCGATCGAGATCGGTTTCCTTTCCTGCGCACTCTGAACTCTGTTCGGACACTCTGCTCCTGTGTGGTGTGGTGTTGTGTCTGTCAGTCAGTTACGGGCGCTATATATAGTCCGGGAGTGGATGGCCGGGAAGCTGCGAGACCGCTTCAAACAGCCAAGGATTGGGATCAGATCACACGCCACGACCCTAGCTATTTTTATCATCTACAAAATGTTGGGGAAAATTTATATCTACATCACGAACATGATTTGTTTTCTCCATTTTGGGCGGCAATTATCTAGATCACGGGCTTGGTTTCATTTGGGCGGCAATGATCAGTGTAGTAGTTATGGTGCGCTTTTAGGATTTGTTATCATTTTAAAAACAAAAAAAATCGTCCACAGAAACAATAAAAGTGTATTTGTTCTATAAAAGTTTTTTTTCCTACAACTTTCACTTCGAGTTGGTCTTTCAGGATTAAAAAATTGTGAAGTTTTTCAAGTATTCGTCCCGAGAGACAACACGTTGAGCACATGCTCTGAGAACTCAACCCACCGAAAATAGAAAAGTTTTTTATGGTACAACTTTCACTTCGAATCAGTCTTTCAAAAAAAAGTACTGGTAAAGTTCAACTTCAAATCACGGAATGACGACATGCACAATCAAGGTATTCAGGGTAACGAGGAGGAGGGGTGAAGATGAGAGGTGAATCCACTCACAAAAATTGACAATTTTGCATTAGAAGTTTAAAAACTATCACCAATTTCTCACTTGGCTCCCTTGACTTATTTTTCTGCGTTGAGACTTATTAATCTCACTGGATTATCACATTGCTCTTTTTTTTTTGCGAAATCTTCTCTTTTAAAATGGTCAAAAATAGTTTCCTTCAAATATCTATGTTTTGTTCACTAATAGAAATCTTCAAAAATAAATGCCTAAACAGACTTTTTCTGTTCGTCTTTTAAAAACGTTCAAAAATAATTTTTGTTCAAATACCTAATTTTGTATTTTTTTGAAAATCGTAACAAGAATAATTGAAGTTACAGACTTTTTCTAATCACCTTTTAAAATCGCTTCAAAAATAGTTTCCATTCAAATCCTTTTTTGTTGACTTTTCGAAAATCGTTCAAAAATAATGTTCGTTCAAATTTATCTGTTCGCCTTTAAAATCGTTCAAATAATTTCCGAAATACCATTTTGTTCATTTTTTTGAAAACGCTGCAAAGCTAATTTCCGTGCATAGACTTTTTCAGTTCGCCTTTTAAAATCGTTCAAAAACGTTTCCATCGTCCAGTAAGTTGTCACGAGTTCTAATGAGATTTCACGCACATGATACATTGCGCGTGATGATATGACTATACCCTACACATGATTTCTGATGCTTTTTTTGTTACCTTTTTCATCATGTTGCAAACTCTTGTATGCAAGCTCTACATTATGCCTGCCTGGAACTGGAAGCATCATTACGCTCAGCCATCTGACCGAAATCATTGATCTAGCTAGTGTAGAATAATGGCGCCAGAACCGAACCTGCTCCGCCACTTAGACTCAAAAAAATCCCAGTGAGCGTGCAGGCGGTCAGCCCTTGCACGCACGCATTGGGCCGGCCCACTATCGCCAGGTGGTATGCGACTGCGTCTTATGGTCGCACGGGTCGATACAAAGGCGATCCCAGTAGGCCCCGGCTGTCGCATACGTTGAGTGGGCCTGACAGGTGGGCCCGAGAGACACATCGAGGCAGCAACGACCTGCTGGCGTCGGCACGCATCCAGATTAGAGCATTAGCAGCTTATTTGCAACTTTTAAAAAAATCATATTGAAAGGTAAGATAATTTTGGTCAAATAATATGTTGCCAAGGATAATTTTTTGAGTGAACTCCAATTTTTGCCCCGTGGTTGAGCATTTGTGACAATAATTACCCCATTTAGAGAAAAATTCGTTTAGATTCGACACGCGGGCCAACCAGGTGCTCCAGGACGCCCTCAACCACGGCCGCGCCATGGCGGCGGCCAGGGCCCACCGCCCCTCCAGCAACAACCACATGCCGCCGCAGCAGCAGTTCCTCGCCAACAACGGCGCTGGGTTTGATCAGTTTGGCGCAGGCAGCAGCGGGGCCAGCAACAGCGAGATGGACATGCAGATGCATCTGCAAATGCTGATGGCGATGCCGCCGCCGCCGCGCGCCGCCGGGGTTCACCGTCGCCGGATCGGAGATGCTGCTGCAGCAGCAGCAGCAGGAGTTCGTCTTCCCCGGGCCTACTGAGAAGGAATTATTTCGGCCCTAAAAATGTCATTAGCATCATATTGGGCTGTAACAAAAGCCCAGACAATGTAAAGATGGCCGTTCACCAACTAAGAATTAGGACTTTTTTGGAGTATAATAATTTTCTACTGTATTATTTTTGTTCTATATTTTACGATGAGATAAATGATATGCCTATGGTGAGAAAATGAATCCCATATATTAATTTGTACATATCCAATCAATCGACATGACAGACAGAACAAGCATTTCCAAGATCTTAACTCAAAGTAAAGAAAGATACGAATGCATCCGTATCCAGAAGCACACTCGTCAAGGCTGTCATCCAACAAGCCAGCATTACTCCTAATTCCTCTCCAAACTAAATAAGGAACCCATGAAGAGTCCAGTAATGGACATCCTAATGTGCACTCCCATTACAGATAACATCAGTTTAAATATTTCCCTGGATAGTAATCCATTAATTACCATTAACCATCAGCTAACTGGATCGCATCTACCAATATATTCTTGTCAATCCAGTAGCAAAGAACCAGCTATGCGTGAAAAGAGAATTCATGCGCATCATAAATTTCCAAAATCCTTCATAATTGATGACCATGATAACGACAATAGGTTGTCACATGTCCAAACTAGGAAGAACTTGATGAGTTGTGAGGTGTCGAATATATGAAGAGCTTGATGAAATGATAATCCATTAGAAAGATAGTTCTTGTGAGTGAGATTCAAGTGTATGAACTCTCTTCTCACGCATAACTGGTTCTTTGCTAGTGAAATAACAAGAATATGGTGGTAAATGCGATCGAGTTAGCTGATGATTAATGGTAATTGATGGATTACTATCCAGGGAAATATTTAGGCTGATGTTATCTAATACGAGTGCACATTAGGATCTCCATTACTGGACTCTTCATGGGGTTCCTTTTTTAGTTTGGAGAGGGATTATGAGTAATGCTGGCTTGTTGGCTGACAGCCTTGACGTGTGTGCTTCTGGCTACCGAAATCAAGGCGGCGGTGGATAACATGGACCGCAACAGCGCGCCAGGCCCTAACGGTTTTGGGCCTAGTTTCTACCGGGCTCCCTGGCCCACGGTTTCAAATGGCATGTTGCGGGCTTTTGCTGCTGTTCACGCAAGAAGTCTGATCTTTTTTTTTACGGTAAATAGCAGGAGCTCTGCCTATGCATTATTAGAAGAAGAATTGATCCAGTTAATCAGGAAAACCGGACCCAAAAATCATACAAAGCGCGGTTAAAGAACCGCACACTCTAACTCATGGAACGTCGCCTGTGACTGAGACAAGGGAATCTAGACCCAAACTAACAGGCCACACCTCATACCCAACTAAGAGAAACTCTCCAAACACACACAACTTCTCACAGCTAGAGATGCACCGGTGTGCATCCTCTACACAGAAGAGATCAAGCATTACTCACCACTAACTCTCGAACCGCCTCCAACACCTGCTGTGTGCGCTGCTTCTTGTACAACTGCAAATAAACTTGCATCTTCTCCTCGATGGCTTCGTCGGTGGCTTTCTCTTTGCTCTTGAGTTTTGGCACTTCCCAAAAGCCTCTGCCCGCTTAAACTCGGCGCGCTTGGCTGCTGGAATGACACAATCTTTATTCTTCTTTTCCAATCGGATGCTTCGTCTCTCGGCCAAAGAGGGAACATCCAACCGAAGCTGCTTGTCCTTGGGCATGTCAGCAATCTCACGGCCAAAGAAGTCTGATCTGGGATCGATTAATCGTGCTCACATGTTTTGCTGCCAAAGAAAGAAGGGATTCTTCCTCCTGGTTCCTACTATCTCCGTGTCACTGCAGAATTGCTCAATCAAAATCCTTTGCAAGACCGTCACCTCACGTTTGCAGTCACAAATTGGTGCCTTGGTGGACGAAAACCAGTCCGGCTTCCTCTCAGGGCGGAGCATCTCTGAAAATTTTGTGTATGCTACGGAATTGGTCCAATGCTGCTTCAAACGCCGGGCCCCTGCTTTGTTGCTAAAACTGGACTTCGCCAAAGCATTTGATTCAATCAACTGGCAGCGTTTGAGGAAGATCATGCTTGCTTGCTTGTGGGCTCCCTCCACTTTGGTGCGACTGGATGGATATGGTACTGAGCACCTCGAGGTCTGCTGTTCTGCTCAATGGGATTCCGGGCGGTGGATTGACTACAAGTGCGGGCTCCGGCAGGGAGACCCGCTCTCGCCTTACCTGTTCCTCCTCGTCGCTGATGTTCTGCAACAACTCATCAGGCAAGACCCTCTGCTGCAGCATCCTCTGGTGGACGGCGCCCCGTGTCCTGTCCTGCAATATGCGGACGATACGTTGATCATCATGCGGGTTGACAAAGAGGCGGCGAAAAGGCTACGCCTGCTGCTTGACCAATTTGCTGATGCAACCGGCCTGTGATCAATTTCCACAAGAGCACTTTGGTTCCTCTCCATGTTGCCAATGCCGATCTGCTGGAAATTCGAATGCTCTAGGCTGTCGTGTTGAGGGATTCCCGCAGACCTACCTTGGCTTGCCGCTCTCTTGTGATAAGCTTTCTCTTGCTGCCTTCGCCCCTCTGATTGCTAAAGTTGACAAGTACCTCTCTGGGTGGAGTGCTATCCTAATGTCAGCTGGGGCCGGATTGTGCTGCTCAATGCTGTCCTCGACGAGCTCCCCACCTTGGCAATGTGTGATGTTGAGCTGCCGCCTGGTTTTCTCCGTGCCATCGAAGGCTTCGCCGCGCCTTCCAGTGGAATGTGCAAGGCGGGCCTCCGGCGCCAAGTGCCTCGTGGCCTGGGATGCCGTCTGCAGACCTAAACAGGAGGGCGAGCTCGAGATTAAGTGTTTAGTTGTGGAGAACGAATGCCTGCAGATGAAGCTTGTCCACCGCCTGCACTCCGGAGAGGACTCGTCGTGGGCGCGCTAGGCTTGGTTGTTGTGGTGGGGCAGAAGGCAGCCGGTCACCACTGGGGGCGCCTCGCCGCTCTCATGCCTCTCTACCGCGGGCTCACTACGGTGAAAGTGGGCGACGGGCGGCGCACGACGTTCTGGCTCAACGCCTGGTGCGGCGACGTACCGTTTGCATGCAGGTGGCCAGCGCTGTTCTCCCACGCGCTCGACTCCGACACCACCGTGCATGCCGTCCTCGACGCTGGCGTGCGCCCCTGCCTGGTCCCTCGCCTGAATCATGTTGGTGCTCGCCAGCTCCCCGACCTCCTGGGCGCTATCGCCGAGACCGTGCTCTCCGGCGCGACGGACCTGCGGGTTCTGACCCGCTGCCAGAAGCCATCTGGTGCCCTCGACGCCGCGGCACTCTACAAGCTTCGAATGTCGGGCGGCGTCGACGACGTCGCGTACCACTTTGTCTGGGAAAATTTTGCTTCGTCGCGGGTCCGCTTCTTCGCTTGCTGCTGCTGAAAAGGAGGGTCCTGTCTCGCGAAGCCTAGCTTGCTCACCAAGCATGTGCTCATCGTTGCGGAAGCGGGGTGCCCGCTCTGTCGTGCCCCTCTCGAGACGGCGGAGCACATCTTCTTCGAGTGCGCCTTCGCTGCCCGCTTCTGGAGTGCGCTCAGCTACCGGTTCCCGGCTGGCACGAGCGTGCGCCAACTCTACGTCTATGACGCCCCGCCCGTGATCAAAACTGAAGTGGAGTCCACCTTCACCTTGATCTGCTGCTGGAATCTGTGGAAACACAGGAACGCGGTGGCCTTCCGTGATCAGCGCCCCTGCCTGCCTCTCCTCGTCCGGCTCTGTCGAGAAGATGAACATCTCTGGCGCACTAGGCTCCCTGCCAAGCTCGAAGACGCTGCCAATGCTTGGTTGCAGTGTCTCGATGTCGGCGTGTGACCTCTCTCTAATCCCCTGCTGCATCTTGTAACCCATCCCCCCATGTAAACACATGAAAAACTCTCGGCCTTTTGGGTCGTACCATACATATATACAAAAAATTCAGGTGGGGCTTTGTCCCCCCCCCCCCCCACCCACCCCCCCCGGTGAAAACTTCGAAAACAAATTAATTGATTATAATCTTCTCATCAAGTTCTTCCTAGTAGTAGACACTTCACACCTCGTCATGGTCTTCCTTGTCTGGACAAGTAACAACCTATCGCTGTCATCATCCTCATAATCTCAAATCTTGGAATACTTGAGCGAGCAGAGATGAGGATGAAGATAAGTGGTGAAAAAAATTAAGTGGATGCACTTTCTTTGAATAATCAAAGAATGTTTTGATAATTTATTAATAATTATAAGATTTTTATAGAAATTACATGCCTAAAATCTTTTCGATCGAAAGAGGAGGAGAGCTAGGCTAGGATCTCTATCTCTCGCTACGCGGAGGTGTTTGGTTAGGTTTACTTTGGATTTCGGACTTTGGCTTATAAGCCAAAAAAGAAACACATAAACATGAGCGTTGTTTCACTCCTCATACTGAGTTGGATGTACAATCATATATGGCAACTCATCATGGGAGTGTAATACCCATCCCGTCTCGTTTCTGTGCACTTGTTGTTGTCACGCGTATGAGACTATTTATGTATATACATGAGCTCTTATTGATTCTGTTAGAAGAGTTTAGATCACGGACAGACTTGAAACAAAATTATAGTGGGGGAACAGTTTTTGTTTGGGCTTATTTTAGCTTTTTGGTTTTGGCTTATAAGCTAAAAAACACCTAAATAGGTGCTTTTTGGCTTTTGGTTTCTGAAAGCCAAAAGATTTGGATCATTGTTTTTGGCTTCCAAAATCCAAAAGCCAAAAAGCACCTATTTAGGTGCTTTTCTTGCTCATAAGCCAAAGCCAAAAAGGCAAAATAAGCCCAAACAAAAGGGCAGTAAGTAGAGGGACTTCCTTTGAAGTTTCAAATAAAGTTTGGATATTATTAATTTTTAAATTCCTTTTTTTTTTGGAATTCCAGCAGGGGCAAACATTTTTTTGTACTATGACTGATGAAGAAGACAATTTGAAACAACAGCTAACATCTCATATCGTCTCCTCGATGGACCAACCACACAAATGCATTCGACACACTTACACTTCCAAGATACTTTGCAGTTCTCAAGAAAATAACCAAAAATAAATTTATTCAAAAGACGTGCCTCCACTTAAACCTTTTGGCCACACTAATTTTGTGCCGAGTCTACCCGTGGTCTAAAATCTTTCTTATATGGGTGACAACCATGGTTTTGGTTACCGGTCGGGAAATCCGGTTACCGGTCGGTAACCGGACATCCCGAGCACCCTCGGGAAATGGTCATACCGAACGAAAAATCCCGAAATTTTGATTTTTAACGAAAACTTTCGGTAAATGGTTAAACTAGGAACCAAAAAAAATTGAATTTTCAAATTTTGGATATCAAATTCGTCCGGTAATCGGTCGGGATTTTTCAGTAACCGCGGTAACCGGAAATCCCGACCACCCTCGGGAATTTTTTTCTACCGGTAACCAAAACCTTGGTGACAACTCAGACTATACAGTAGGAGAACAGAGAAAGATTGGAGAGATGCAATGACAATTACACTCCTATTATGAGTTGCCATATACGACATGGTATATCCAACTCAGCATGAGGAGTGAAAAGCCTCATATCAACTCTTTACCATTTTATATCATTATATAAACACGAAAGGTAGCGAGAGACAAAGAACCAAGCCTACATATCCTCCTCCTCCGACTCTAATCGAAAAAGTTTAGGTGTGGCAATGGTGCGTGGCCGCACGAGCATGGGGCGCCAGAAGATCGAGATCCGTCGCATCGAGAGTAAGCAGGCTCGTCATGTGTGCTTCTCCAAGCGTCGTTCCGGCCTATTCGAGAAGGCGAGCGAGCTTGCGATCTTGTGCGGAGCGGAGGTGGCCATCATCGTCTTCTCCCCCGCCAAAAAGGCCTTCTCTTTCGGCTACCCCTCCGTCGAGGCCATCCTCGAACGCTTCGCTCCGGCCATGGTGGCGGCCGGGGGAGGACGAGGTGCTAGTGATGGAGAATACCATAGGCAGCTAGCAGATCTGAACCGCCAGTATGGGGAGCTGTGTGCACAACTGGACAAGGAAAAGACGCGGGCGGAACACGCGGACGCCGCCATGGCGAAGGAGCGCTCAGCGGAAAATCCCATGGTGACCTGGCTGGAGGCGGACGTCCGCGACATGGGGAAGGAGGAGCTGATGCTCTTTGCAGCGGTTCTGGAAGAGGTGAATGCCGCTATCACCGTGCATGCCAACCAGGTGCTCCAGGACGCCCTCAACCGCGACCGTGCCATGGCGGCTATGGCCCGCTCCTCCAACAACAACCAAGTGCAGCCGCCGCCGCTGCAGCAGCAGCAGTTCCATGCTAATAATGGCGTTGTGTTTGATCAGTTTGGCGCCGGCAGCAACATCACCAATTACAATGACGAGATGGATATGCAGATCCAGATGATGATGGGGATGCCGCTGCCGCCGCCGGGGTTCGTTGATGCTGGAATGGAAACGATGATGCAGCAGGGGTTCGGCTTCCTCGGCCCCTACTGAGAATCTGAGACTGAAGAATAAGAGAGATCCAAACCGAGTCCTGCTGAGTCGATTCATTCTTTGTTTGTATGGATGGGTGCATGCATGGATGGACATCTCAGCACAAACTTGGAGAGAGATCGGACGCTAGCTACCTAGCTTCGATCATTTATCTTTCGATTTATAATTTGTTCGTGTCGGGTTTCTACCCTTAGTTATATATGCCTCGATCGTGCATACAGGTGATGATGGTACTATCTATCTATCTGTATGATTGGTGCATGTGCACCTAAAAGGAACGTATAAACCAATGCTTCCATAGATTCGATCGTGGTTTATTTACAATTATAACTTCCACACCTATTCATTTGTCATTTGGGAGAATTTCCCATATAAAGAAAGAAAAAGAGTCAAAGAAAGGATGTCCGTGTTGTCTTCACATGTTGCGGTGTATCAGCTCTGGTTCGCGCACCGCGACATATTGTGTTCAAGTGTCAGTGTAATGGCTTGTAATGTGTTTGCTCCAAATTTATGAAAATACAAGCCTTTTTTAAATTCTCCCTAGGTAGCAAATTGCAAAGATGCAAGGGTCTCTTTGTGTCAATCTATGACAATTAATTATGCACGTTGAAGGTAGCATTTGGTGGGAGCACGAGCCATAGCCGATAAACAATAAAAGGTCGAGACAACAACAGATTATATTTGCCTATAGTTACGGACGGCGAGCTGGCGACAAGAACAAACTAAACTGAAAGACACGTGCCCGAAGTTAGGTAGCGTTCGGTCTATCTCTGAATTCTGCTGAGCCATCCTACCATCCATGAAAATTCTGAATGGGCTCGGGGAGGCTCGGTTTGGATCTAAACGACCTTCTTCCTAGTAGGGTCCGGGAAAGCCAGACTCATGTTGCATCATCATCTCCATTTGGCGGCTGCAGCGGCATAGCCATCATCATCTGCATTTGCTGATGCATCTTCATATCCATCCCGGCATCAAACTTTATTTGAGCTCACTTGAATCCAAGACTATCACGTCGTGGTTATCGTGACTCGCCCAATTTATTGAAGGACAAAATTGTACATAAGAAAATCATAAATCTGTAAAAAATCATATATGTTTGTGGGTTGGACCATAGACATATAACTTTTGGTTAAAAGATAAGACTACTTGTGATCTGTAAAAAATAAGTAATATATGCTATTTTTTGTACAGGTCGCCAAGTTTCATATTTCTAAACCAGAGTTTAAACAGATATAATCTATCGCGCAAATTATATGTACGATTTTCAGACTTAGTAGCAATTTGTCCTTCAATAAACCGTTAAGGAGTTAAGATACTAGCTCCAGATTAGTATGGTAAACAGTTTTGGGAATTTGGGAGACAAAGATAGCCAAGCAGAAACGTTAAGGAGAAAAGGTTCACTCTTTTAAAATCAGATAAAAATCTAAATCTCATTTGCAGCAACGCCAAGTTATCTCATTTTAGCCGAATGGGATTGGATAAAATTAACCATCGGTGCCTTGAAGCTAATTGCTGATGGCAATTATTGATAGTGTTTTAAGGGAAGAGATTAACTTGCTGCTAGCTAATACAGTACTAGTGCACATTAGGATGTGAATTACTCGATTCTTCTTCAGCTGCCATTTCATTTGGAGCTTGATACATCTATGCAGCAATGCTAGGTTCATGCATGCATCATGTATCTGTTACTCTGTATATCAGATTTCTATGGATTAATGCGTGCATATATTTTTCTTCAGTGCTAGATATTGTGAAGAATTGTTTTTCTGTCCTGTCAACTGTCTCATGCCATGTTTATGTGCTCCATTATCTAGAAAATTTAAGTCCGTCGGGGATGTCTCACTGATGTGTGGGCTCATGCAAATTGTGAATTTTTCTTTTTGGTAGTAAGTTATTTGTATTTGTTTGTTCCTATTTTCATGTATCTTTAGATATTTGTCAAATTGAGTAAATAGTTTCCCTGTTTTGTTTGGATGCAAAATAGGAAAATTATTTACTAGACTTGAAAAATATCTAAATATAGATGTAAAATGGGTTGTCACGGTCATCTTGAATACTACGAAAACAATAAATGCATCCATATTCTGCCAGGTAAATACGAGCTAGTAGTATAAATTAGACAGCGCACAGCTAAGTTTCACACCAGTATCCTCCTGATTGCCGTAGACAGTTATATATTTCCTCCTCCTCCCGGGTCGCTCCTGCCCGAGCGACTCCGGAGGATCTAGATCCATCCCGTCAGGCCTCCCCCTGCCGTCATCTCCTCCTGGCCGACACCGTCGCCGGCGCTGGCGGCGCCCTTCTCGTCTTGGACAGAGGGATGGGGAGGGCAACGTGGCGTCCCTGCATGGGCGATGGTGGGGCGGCGCCCGTGGTGCCGGGCGGCGCGGCCTCTTCTGGTCGGGGCTTGAGGCCGGAGCGCCGAGGTGGAGGCGGGCGTTGGACGGCTGCGAGGCCTCCGACGGTGCAGGTGGTGGATCCGATCTGGGCCTTAGGGCCAGATCAGGACCGGCCGGGACTGCTCTGATCATCTCCCCTCTGTTCTCCTCGGTTGCTCTGACCGGCGGCGTGGGGGCTGGCTGGTTTTGCTGAATAATGGCGGCGGTCCTAGGGTTTCTCTTGCGCCAAGATAAGGATCTGCTTACCACTTGTTTCTTCGATCTGGCCAAATTGTCGATCTGGCTACCGTGGCGTGTTCCGGAAGACTCCGCCGGCGAACTCCACTAGGCGATTCATGCCTGGAGATTGCTGGATCGGGTGAGATTCGGTCGTGCGCTCCCATGTCAGAGGGAGCGCTTCGAAGCTCTGTTGGCTGTCAATATCATGGGACATGTTCTCGTTCCATGGTACTGGCGGACAAGGTCATGTAAGTCGAGATCTGATGACTAGCAATGGTGGGTCGAATCTTTCTGGCGAGGAGGAATTGGCTTGGTGTTTCAGGACTTGGAGCAGCGGCATGTAAGTGGGGGCGACAACATACGTGAAGTCCAAAGTCCTACCTTTCAGGGTGAAAATCCAAGGTCTGACCTTAATTGGTTGTGCCTGACAGTGGTCTTGCTGAAGACATTGTTTTTGAGAGCGAGGATTATCTTCAGGGTGAAAACCCAAGGTCTGACCTTAATTGGTTGTGCCTGGCACTGTTCTTCTTGAAGGCGTTGCTTTTGAAGAATTGGACATCAGGAGTTGTTTTGATGGTGGTTGTGCGGCTGTTGCAAGGACTGTAACTCTTTATCGGGACTTTTCTTTTTATTTCTTCTTCTTATTGTCTTTTCGCTGTGTGCATCCGTAATGGCTTCGGTTATTGCGTTGTTGCAGAGGCTGGGTGCATGTTGTATCTTCTCGATATCAATAAACACTCTTTATCTAAAAAAAAAATTTTTTTTTTTGAGTGAAAAACAGTGCACAGCTAAGTGCAGGATTCGATTGGATGGCCAACAATAATTGAATGTAACGGGCTGCAGAAAACAGAAGAGCTAGAGTTGGCCCGGACTAGGGCAATGCACTGCGTAATGCGGGCTGGGCTTCTGCCGTCGAAATTTATAAACGCAACTTTTGAGCCATGAGGGCTTTTAGTCCTATGTTCCGGGCCGTGGCCCTGGCTCTGCTTGGTCTGGATCCAGCCTTGACACGACAGGATTATTCTTTTTTTTCTTCTGACACAATAAGATTGTTCAGGATAAAGCACACACAAAAAGCGAAGGGTCCAAAACCAAGAGAGATAAGCTCCTCTACAAACCTCCTGCACATATTTTTGATAACGAACGAGCACACATTATATCATGAACGCACAAGCATCATGCTAATCACTCGATCTAAGATCGATTCGAAATGGGGTGAAATGACTAGCTCAAAGCTAAAACTAGAGAATCGTCTTGATTTAGGTAAACAACTGAGAGCCATTGAAGCAAAACTAATGTTGATGTACAAAATTAAAATGTAATTATTACCTGATGCAATCCGGATTCATTTTCTAAAGCGTGTTTCGATAAACGAAGAACACACCCGATACACCAGCCATGTTAACAGTTTGATCTACGCCAACAAGAAGATGAGGGCAAACTGGACTTGCTCGACATGAAAAATAGAGAACCAGTCTCAACCTGGATTTAAGACATAGTACACTTAGAGCTATTCGAGTAAGCAAAATCAGGTGCAATGCATATGCTTGTGAAGGTAACGTTGCCAACATAAAAGAATTAGCTAGTGCACCGTAATTTAAAATGTATTACCTTACAATGACGACACATAGATCTATTTTTCTCTGAGCGTTTTCGTAGAAGGAGCACACTCACTCAATGATACAACCATATTGGGCTATGGAAAGGTTGCATGCAGGTCTAGCGTGTAGACTGCCTCTCATAATTGGGTAGAGTAGAGTTTCTCAAGAATCAATCTCAACCTGATTAAAAACATAGTATTAGATCTACTTCTATTCAATTAAACAAGTTGGGTGGCATGC
Organism: Poa pratensis; assembly: GCA_947311845.1. Classification (NCBI taxonomy): domain Eukaryota; kingdom Viridiplantae; phylum Streptophyta; class Magnoliopsida; order Poales; family Poaceae; genus Poa; species Poa pratensis. The sequence goes on from CAMZMU010000027.1 coordinate 4,412,707, forward strand.
ATGTAGTTATAAAAAACATGATGCAACATACATACAAGTATTTTCTAATGCACAAATAAGATAACATATTACCATATGTTGACGCGCCAGCCCGATACGAGATTACCAGATCTATCTTCCTCTCGGAGCAAAGGAAGAAGATGTGCAGTACTGCGACCAAAGAGAGATGAGCTTTAGATAGATCACATGCACGCCTGCCGCGTTAACCGCTTGTACCCTGAGCTCTTAGGGTGGGTGGAAAAGGAGTTTCTAGGAACCTATATTAAAATCATATAGTACTTATAAGTATCCGAGATAAGAAAATGTCAGATGCCAGATTCTTGCTATAAATGTATTCGTAATAAAAAAGGATTTACCATGGTAGAGATATCTAAAAAGAATATTACCTCTTTCACGTCACCTAGATCTGTCTTCAATGTCATTGATGCAAGTTGAAAATTGTGTTCACAAATGTGCCATAACACTTCAATCCAAAATTCGGCCAATCAGTGGACCCCCTATTACCATATGCCTCAATGGCGGAAAAGATGTGGCACACTTCATGTCATGGGGACAAAGCTGTGGGTCCTCCTATTGGAGCAGGTTAACAACGCCGCTGAACTTGCCCTGCTCCGGCAAACTGGTGAAGTTGGCGCTTCCCTTCATCTTTGGCCAAATTGTATGGAGCGGGTGGTAGAGTCTCTGAGAGGATGAAGGACGTTGTTGGGAGAGGGAAAGGAGGAGTGCGCCGCCGCAAAAGGCTAAGAGTATGGCGGAGGGGGTGGGTGCGGATTTTTGTTAGGGTTAGTTGTGTTTATATACCAAATGTGGTTTCCATCTAGACGGTTGAACCGATATCCAAGGGTTAGAAGTCATAGTTCGATTGAACCTATATTTTTGGTGGTTGTTGATGGTGCATGCATTTTTTAAAATTAAACCCTGGTTTAGTTTGAAAATATAATTCTTGGTCCTTGTCTCCTTGTGAATCGTTCGTAGGGGTTGGCAATTTGGGACAGCCACGACCACGAGCCACACACCACAATATGTGAAATATATCCTGCTCATACATGTTGAGCAAGGATAACGTGCACACAATTAAAGCCAATTTCATCAGCCGGATCACGAGTCGCTTGCCGTACAAACATGCATTGTGTCACAATGGCAAATCGAGAATGCCTTGAAAATGAAAATCATTACACACAAGATTGGCAAGACATAAAGTTGCTGGACAGATGACAGAGATCCATTTGTACAAAATAACAATGATCTTGATAGTCGTGGAACGGAATGGAAGCAAGATTGAGCAAGATTTACAAGGTAAGATGATCGATCGATGTACTCATGCATTATTCCTGACTGACCGACTGACTGATACTGTTCACCCTGAACTTGGGGAAGACACTGAAACTAAAACTGGCTTACTGATCTTGACACGTATGACGACGCTTGCTTGATTCTTGAAGCAGTCTCGATCATGGCGAACGATGGATGGATCTGATTCGGATTCTTCAGTAGTCTGCGGTGGGGAGCTGCTCGTGTGGGCGCTGGCCGATGAAGATGATGTCGTAGATGAGGGCGGCGATGGCAGCGCCGGCGAAGGGGCCGAGCCAGTACACCCAGTGGTTCTCCCAGACGCCGCTCACCACGGCGGGGCCGAAGGAGACGGCCGGGTTCATGGAGGCGCCGTCGAACGCCCCGCCGGCGAGGATGTTGGCGCCGACGATGAAGCCGATGGCGATGGGCGCGATGGTGCCGAGGTCCCCCTTCTTGGGGTCCACGGCCGTGGCGTATACCGTGTAGACGAGGCCGAAGGTCATGACGATCTCGAAGACCACCGCGTTCCAGACGCCGACGCCGGCGGACAGGGAGAAGGCACCCACGGCCTCGCCGCCTGTGGCGATCTTGAGGAGGAGGCAGGCGACGACGGAGCCCAGAAGCTGGGCCACCCAGTAGACGACGGCCTTGAGGAGGCTGATATTGCCGCCGACGAAGGCGCCGAATGTCACCGCCGGGTTCACGTGCCCGCCCGAGATGTTGGCGCCCACGGACACCGCCACGAACAGGGCCAGCGCGTGCGCCAGCGCCGCCGCGATCAGCCCCGCCGGCGTCGTCGGTCCGCCGTCAGTCAGCTTGGCTGCAAGAAGCCGTGCGCATCAGTGCGTGCATGACGGATGACATGATTGACCGGTAAACAGAGAGAAGGAGAAGGTAGTGTAGGCCGTACCGAAGGCCATGCCGGAGCCGGAGCCGGCGAAGACGAAGATGAGCATGGAGATGAACTCGGCGACGCCGGCGCGGAAGGTGTCCGGGTGCGACAGCTCCCCCGGGGCGCCGATGGCGATCCTGCTCACCGGCATTTTCGATCGATCGAGATCGGTTTCCTTTCCTGCGCACTCTGAACTCTGTTCGGACACTCTGCTCCTGTGTGGTGTGGTGTTGTGTCTGTCAGTCAGTTACGGGCGCTATATATAGTCCGGGAGTGGATGGCCGGGAAGCTGCGAGACCGCTTCAAACAGCCAAGGATTGGGATCAGATCACACGCCACGACCCTAGCTATTTTTATCATCTACAAAATGTTGGGGAAAATTTATATCTACATCACGAACATGATTTGTTTTCTCCATTTTGGGCGGCAATTATCTAGATCACGGGCTTGGTTTCATTTGGGCGGCAATGATCAGTGTAGTAGTTATGGTGCGCTTTTAGGATTTGTTATCATTTTAAAAACAAAAAAAATCGTCCACAGAAACAATAAAAGTGTATTTGTTCTATAAAAGTTTTTTTTCCTACAACTTTCACTTCGAGTTGGTCTTTCAGGATTAAAAAATTGTGAAGTTTTTCAAGTATTCGTCCCGAGAGACAACACGTTGAGCACATGCTCTGAGAACGCAACCCACCGAAAATAGAAAGTTTTTTATGGTACAACTTTCACTTCGAATCAGTCTTTCAAAATAAAAGTACTGGTAAAGTTCAACTTCAAATCACGGAATGACGACATGCACAATCAAGGTATTCAGGGTAACGAGGAGGGAGGGGGTGAAGATGAAGAGGTGAATCCACTCACAAAAATTGACAATTTTGCATTAGAAGTTTAAAAACTATCACCAATTTCTCACTTGGCTCCCTTGACTTATTTTTCTGCGTTGAGACTTATTAATCTCTCTGGATTATCACATTGCTCTTTTTTTTTTGCGAAATCACATTGCTCTTTTCGCCATTGGACGAATGGAAAAAGGTGATCTGCAATTTTCACATGTCAGTGTCCACCTAATAGAACTCGTTAGTCTCACAACGAGGAAATGGCTAAACGGGGTATGTGAGAGACATAGATAAGTTTAGGACCAACACGTAATTCTAAAATACTGCCCTTCTTGAGTTAACTAATTAGTCGATGAATGGAGTGAATATAGTAACAGAGACTAGAGGGTTGAAGTTAAAGACCTAGTCATTGCATAATACATACAAAATAGCTCGGCATTTCATCATTTTCAGGTATGTCTAACGTCCGGTGGATACTAGACGTGATCGAGGGGAGCGTTGAAATATATTGTTTGTTCTTGTCGATCAGTATCAGACTTTCATGCGTCAACTGAACACCGAAATATCAGTTGAGTGAGGAAAGTGAGAACACGGTGCTATTTAGTGAGTTCCGCTGTATTTTCTTTCTAATCAGTGAGGCACTTAAGAAAACCATAACACAAAGGTAGGTAGCTAGCTTGTTCTTGGTCATATACTCACCACGTATCGATCATCGGTCATCTCTCAACTCAATCATGTTTACCTAATGCTGTTGTGTCGCCTATGTACGGATAGAAATTATCTTACAAAAAAGCTACTAATGGGTGATTAGAGACGGATGCAACATAACCAAACCGAAGAACAACACAGACGAGATAAACTAGCATAACATGGAGCTAGCAGTAGCCGTTTGTGTGCTAGAGATGGACTGACGTGGACGTTTCGGCTGATCCAGGCGCGTGTGGGCCCTCCCACGGACGATAGGGCGGGCCTCCTAGCCAGTAGCATCCCGCCACGTGGAGGAACCATTGGCGGAGAGGCGCGGTGCGGCGCCGACCAGTGACGTCGCCGCCGGTGGCCGCTTCCGGCCGGTCCGGCGGTCTCCACCTTTGTTTTTTCCGTTCGTTCTCGTGAACACGGACAAGTGACCTTGGAGTGGTTGCCTCGCTCTGCATGATTCTCTGTCTGATTAGTTCTTGTGTGGTTCCAAATTAATTTAGCCAAAGACGGTGCTAGATTAACCGGCGATGGCGACCTTGGCCGGAATCTTTCTTCGTGATTAGTTGATGGATGCATCTGTGTGTCAGCTCGGCCTGAGGCTAGAGGCAATTATTGGTTGGGCGTGCTGCAGATCGATACGTGTGAGCCACAGGACGCAAGGAAGAAGAAGATGGTGGAGAGCGACCTCTTTGCTCTGGAACCGTCGTGCTCTGTCCGCTTCTCTTCCTGATATATGCTCTGTTCATCCATGGTTGCTTCTTGAATGCTCTATCGTATCAGGGGAATCTTCTTCAGGAAAAGGCCAGGCATGGGCAACTCTCAAAAAATCTGGCTGCCGATATCCCTTGTTCGTTTGGCCCTGCACATTCATGTGTCCAGAGAAATTCGATCGTGATGTGCTTGTACGGACAGAATTACAGCCACGAAAGAAAGAGAGGATTGATTCAACATATTTTTTTCTGCCAGAAATTATCGGTATCTCTCCCGTCCGTGTATTTGGATATGGGTATTCACCCTTTGGATACATATATTTGCGTGTTTTGGTGCCAATTATCGGTATCTGCCTTAAAGTTATGGGTATCTAGTATGTTTTGCGTATGCTGTTGGAATTGTTTTGGGGCTCAAATCCCAAGTTGTCAACTTTTGTGTATCCAAGGGAAATATGGGTATACTATTTGGGGGTCTCTTATGGTCTCATGAAACAACCGGTGATTATTGGATGTTGTTAGCAATGTAGTCGCACATAGTGTTACTATGGGTGTGTATGGTGGCCTTCCATCATTACACCAACAAAGGCAACAATCACTTATTCAAAATAAGTTGAGTCGTTTTGACGGGGCGCGACCTAGTCCCGTGCTAGGAAGGTGTCGAGATAGACTTGCTCAAAAGTCTTAAAGTCGGCATGAGTCGTGCGAGACCAAGACTACTAGGAATTAAACTACAGCTTCTCAAGTCGGTCTTGAAGTTATAGTTTCCTCATTTGCTTCGATTCAAGTGAGAGTGAATGGAGTACATCCTCTTGGACCTTCTTTTATAGAATTGAGAGGCTTGATAGAGGAGAAAAACTACCCCTGTTGTGTGGTAAGTGGAGGGTGTTTTGGTAAAAATATTTCCTAGTATACGGTGAACTGGGTGAAAACCCTAGGTCTGATCTTAACTGGTTCTGCCTGGCAATGACGGATCACTATTCTTCTCCTTGTTGAAGGCATTGACTGGAGTTTAGTCGGACTTTTTCCGGGGTGAAAACCCATGATCCACGATAAGGCGACGACGGTATTTGTACACGGTTCCCTTCTTGGAGGTGTCGTTATTGGAGAAACTTTTCTGTAGTCCAGGTGTGGCCTTGGTGGTGGTAGTTCCTGCTGTTTCGCTAATTTGTTTGGCGGGTTTTTTTTTTTTTTTTTTTTTTGGTTGTGTGCATCCTTAACATCTCGACTAGCTATTGATGTTATGTTGTTGCAGAGACTGGATGTAATTGATATCATCTTGGTATTAATATATTCCCTTTATCGGAAAAAGTGAGAGGATGAGTCCATAGCTCATGGTGGACCAAGCCCTCCTCTTCTATTTTCATGGAGGGCTTGTTTCCTCATGGGATTCTTCTTCCTTTCGGCCTCCGTCGCCTTGGACATTTGGCTTTCTCTTTTAGCTTAATTTGTTGGGCAAGGTAACCTTCACCTATTAGGACTTGATCCCACTTGAATTCAGTGGTGGAGCCAAGGCTTGCCACAGAGGGGTGCACAGGACACCGCGTGCAACAAAATCTTCCTAAAATACTTTTTTTACCAGATATGCACCCCAACAATGTTTTTTTATCTCTAGGCATGCACCCTAGTTAGTTGGGGCCCAAGGTGGAGTTAGAAATCCCCACAATATGTTAGCCAAATTTATGGTTAAATTTCAATTATAAAAAACAAGGACTTCACACAATAAGTCCTCGGTTTCTTGGATGCCCATCAACTTTTTATCTCTTGTGGTGAGCTGCGACTTGTTTGTAGTCCCTCGCATGGAGCAGCCCATGTTTCAAAAAAAACTTTGCTTCTCTTTTTGTTTCTTTTCCTAGTTTCACAATTTCAGGTTTGTTTTTTATGTTTCTTACTTAGGGTAATACATGAACTTTTTAAGCCCTCCCTGCTTTTCAACCCGTGAATATTTTTCAAAGATGTAAACATTTGTTGAACCCCATGAAAATATTTTTAGATATTGTGAAAAAAATTGAATGCAAGAACATTGAAACATAAAATAACATTTTTCCGATATATGTGAACGTGTTTTTGTAACAGTGAACCATTTTTTTTCAAAGCATTAACATTTTTTTGTCAGTATACATAAAAAATGTTTAGACAACATGAACTATTTAAATGCACGAGCAGTTCTTTTTGTTGCAAGTGAACATTTTTAATGCACGGCCATTTGTTTCATCTTGAATATTTTTGCTTAACTGCTAATAAAGAGATTAAAAACATCCATACCTCTTAGTGGGCCGGACAAAAGCCACAGCCGAAGCCGAATCGAGACTGCCCACTTGACCGGGCTCCATTGCTTGTTACCTTCGTTTTTATGTGTGGCATCGGCCTGCATACTCGTCCTTAAATGGAAATTGCGCCCATGGTCCATGGAATGATGTATACGGGCCGGCCTGTAGGAGAAGCAGAAATACAATGGATGGTGTGGCTTTGGTCGTAGAAAAGAAAAAGGCTTCATCGATCTTCTCATTGTCTTAATGAAATTGCTTATAACAAGTTTTTTTTCGAAACACACTACAACGTAGACGTTCACATACACGTGCACACACTCAGTCTTAAGAACGCACGCACGCACACCCTACCCCTATGAGCACCACCTTCGAAAGACTGAGCCGGCGATCGGGTCTTGAGACTGACGAAGTCACCACAGACGTCTCGCTGAAGAATATTCCGCCTAAATAAGAAACACTAATGTCAAATCTAGGATTTTGAACTCTGATGGGTTGTGGGTACAACCACCCTCCTAATTAATCATCTTGCCACAGGAAAGTTCTCTGCTTGTGACAAGTTTTGAATTGTGATATTTCCAGTTTTCGTAATTTCGTGGCTACCTTTTTCGGTACTAGAAGGATAAGACGCGCGTTGCCGCGTCCGTTCTAATACAATCGATGATAAATGAGTAATTTTTAGTGAAACATATATATGTATCAGTAAAAATAATTATAAAATAGTATCACTGGCTCACTCTTTTACAACACGATAAGTTAGATCTTCTCACATAAATATAGAGAAGTAGAGAAGAAAACCCAATTATATCAGTTGTAGCAAAGTTAGAAGTATATTGAGAACACATGACCCCCAAAAAGTTAAGCTCTCAAATACTAAGTTTGACGATCAGGATGCAACCATAATTATAAAAATATCATTAAAATTAAATGTCTACATGGTTCTATGAAGATTTTCACAAAATAATTGAACAAACTTTCGATAATCTATGGACAATGTATGATGTATATGATGAACATTGCAGACTCAAGAGATATATTAGTCAAGACTTTATTAATCATCGAGACCTCAAGAGGTCATTAATTTTTTATAATGAAATTAAGTAGACTTTGCTGACATAAATATTCCAAAATCAGTAATAGTTGGCATAATTATGTCCCAAAAATTTACATCAATTGGATCGAGTACAATCGATCGATATTATGTAAACAGAAGAATATTAATTCCAGCGCTAGATACTAAATAGTGCACCAAAAAATAAAGCAAAGTGAGACTTAAAACGGTTTGTGCGATCTTAATCTGTGAATTAGATTCAAATTACATAAAAAAGTACTAACAAAATTAAATGGCATGAATACCACTATTTTTTGAATATATATCTAAGTGTAGGAATGCTCATCTCGAGTTTGTCATGTTCGCTAAATGTTTAACAAGACACGCTCATTTATCATTTTACACTCATGAGTCATGACTTTTATGCACTCTAACTACTGCAGCGGAGGCTAGACACTCATAGGTCCTTTTCAGTGTATGTCCCTTTTAGTGTATGTATCCAACCATCTACCGAATACACACGCAGTTGCTTACATAATATGTCTCGTTCTCTTAATATTATAAGTGAGGGATAAGCAAACATAGAGAAAACGTTCAAAGATAAATACACACATCATCTTTCATTAATAATTAGGTGACATCCAACAACGAGGTGTCTAACTCAATCTTCCACCCCCTTTTATCATCAAGTTTTTGCTCACGGTCTGAACCGCAGCTTCCCCACCACCGAGTCGCGCACCACTAACAGTAACAACGACATCAGCTGCCGATGCGAGAGAGGACATGGGTATTCACATGCAACTACTGCGATAGAGATGTAGGAAGTCTTCCAGCCCACTAGTGTTGTGTGACCACCAGAATATGCACCGACAGGAGCGCACGTAGCTTGCAAGTTGATAATAGACTTGAGACGTGACATCGGGGACCGAGGTGCCATGTATTCCTAGGGGCTTGACGGAACCAAAGGTGTGTGTGGAGAGGCGGAAATTTTTTACAGTGGAGTGACTATTTTTGGTAGAATACAACTCGAGGGAAGTAGATGGAGAGAAATGGTGTCGCGCATAGGTTACGTTATGCTATGGTGGGCGCTGGCGGCACAGAAAGTATAAGGGATAGATATTAAACTCACTTTATCTCTTTTTTTTTACAAATATCGAAACGATATATCCAGATTTCAGATTTGGCAAATAAAGCATACAACTAATTTACGTATTGTACGTGCTCTATAAGTTTTGTAAAAAAATATTTTTATTTTAGGCTACACAGAAAATGGAAATTTTGAGTAGCAAATTCCTTTTTCACACCATATTTCTTTTTGTGCAGCTGAAAATACCAATTTTTTTTACCGAAAGTTTGGCAAATATATTCAAAACATGTGTATAAGTTTTGTAAAAAAATATTTTTATTTTAGGCTACACAGAAAATGGAAATTTTGAGTAGCAAATTCCTTTTTCACACCATATTTCTTTTTGTGCAGCTGAAAATACCAATTTTTTTTACCGAAAGTTTGGCAAATATATTCAAAACATGTGTATGTGTCCAACATTTTTTTTTAGGTGTGAACAATAAAGTGGTGTGTATGTATCCCAAATATTTTATTGGTGTGAATTATAAAGTAAGATATGAGTGGGGTCCATCGTGTGGTGTGGTGTCACTATTCTATTGGAGGACATGAGAAGTAAGGAGAGGGCAAGGATTCTAGTGGGAGTATTGCATGTAGAGATATCTCGTTTCTGAATTGGACTTTGCGACGTATAGAGAGTTGCACGTTTTTTGTGACATTAATCGTTGCCTGTGCTTGTTATGCAAACCGCTTGCCGGTCCTACGGCATGCAGCAGTCACGGAGAGTTGGTGGTGTTGTGAAACGTATGTGTTGTAGTTTTGATTCTTATACTGTTATAGCTCTGGTTCTGGTGGATTCTATTCCCCAAACTGGATGAAATCTGGCATGTCTACTGATAGTTTTGGTTGTACGTTGGTTAACACCTAATGTATACTCCCTCCATCCAAAAATAAATGTCTTAGATTTTCAAAAGGTGAATGTATCTAGACATGAAACATGTACAGATACATCCACTTTTTGCCACTTATTTGGGACAGAGGGAGTATATGTTTTAGGTGTTTCATATTTTTTCTAAAATGAGTGAACATACACATGGAATGTTTCTATAATATTTATACACATTTTGAATATAGACAGAACCTACAACATCTTATTTTTTTCCGTCCATAAAAGGATTTCACAACTTTGTCTAAACATGTACTCTCTCCGTTTTTTAATTTAAGATGTTTTAGGTTGCACATGTTGTCTAGGTTCACTAATTTGAAAATATAAAAACTAATATATTTCTACAGACATTTGTGTACTTTTAAAATCGTGGACAAATGCTAAAACCATTCTTATTTTGAAAATCGTTCAAAAATAGTTTTCGTTCTAGACTTTTTCTTTACCTTTTAAAATCGTTCAAAAATAGTTTCCGTTCAAATTTGAGACATCCTTTTATGAAAATCGGAAAAATAATTTTTTCACAGACTTACTGTTCGCCTTTTAAAATCGTTCAAAAATTGACGTTCACAAACACGTTCATGAAAACCTGCAGCCGTTTGCACGTCAAGTTCTTCAACATGATTGATTAATTGTTACGTGTGTGTTTGCAGCGTGGGGCCGGCTAAACAAGTCAAAGGAGAGAGTACAATTAATCTGTACGTTTGTGTCAGTTTGTATGCAGCGTGGGGCCGGCTAGCCGCGCCGCGGTGCATCATACGTGGGGCCGGCTAAACTAGTCAAAGGAGAGAGTGCGTGGCATGTCGCCGCACGTACGCAAATAGTGAATCAACACGGATCGGGCGGTAGGCCCCAGCCAGGTTTGAGTGGGGCTGACAGGTGGGCCTGGGATGACACATCGAGGCAGCAACGGCGTGCTGGCATGGCATGGCATGGCATCGGCGCGCGTCGGCACGCATCCAGACTACTAGAGCATTAGCAGCTTATTTGCAAAATCTCACGCACGTAGAAATTGTTATGAAAGGTACTACTCGTGTAAATAATTTTGGTCAGATAATATGTTGCCAAGGATAATTTTTAGAGTGAACTCCACTTTTGCCCCATGGTTGAGCATTTGTGAAAATAATTACCCTATTTAGAGAAAAAATCGTTTAGATTATCCGTTTCACAAACTTTTGACTCTCTTCCTGGCTCATTTTCGTTGGGCAAGATGTGAGGCCATGATTGAGGCTAAAAACTACCGTGACAACGGCGACAAATTGAACGTAAGGTGAAGAGAAGGTTAGACATTGCCATCAATGACGCCCTCCGGTCTTTATATATTTTGACTCACCACATTGTGCTAAGATACCAGCCTATTCTAGCGAAACATGCATAATGCAAAATGGGATAAAACCATGTTTTTATATGTCGCATATTTCAGATTTTTTTTCACTAAATGGGGTAATAAGTGTCACAAAATCAAAAAATATTGGTTAGCGGCTACACAAAAATACACTAGGAGTACAAGACAATGTGAGAGGGGTGGACCCAACATAAGACAAGGAGACATAAAGGAGAAGAAAAATAAGGCGAAAAGAAAGACGGAAAGAGATCAGTCCTCCCTGCCAAGGAGCAAGGATCCCAGCTAGGATCCTCAACCGTGCATGTACGCCTCTATCGATCGTCTCTGCACAAATATGGTAGGTGTGCTATTGCGCATTCCATATATTCATGCCCCCTCCCATATACATGGAAACATGCAAGGAAGAAAATCTCTCTCTCTCCCTCGGACCCCCTCCAGGTATATATCTTGGTCTCTCGTCTCTTCCTTCACCACAACGCAATACACGATTGCACCCGAGATATTATAGATCGTCTCAAACAAAGGAAGAGGATCGGAGCAGAGCAGAGCTAGCATTGGTTGGAGCGAAGGCGATCGTCATGTCGATGGAACCGCTGCCGCATGGCTTCGGAGAGTTCTCCATGGCCATGACGGACGACGCGTCTCTCGCCTCCCTCTGGCCACTACCGCTACCAGGTTAGCACTGTCCAAGTTCACTGTTGTCGGAATAGTTTCTGCGCTATCTCGATGTCGATTTGCGTCATCGTCCTGGTCCGGTTAGCTGTGAGATTTGTTGATCAGGCGAGCGAGGCTTAATTAGATTCAGACTTGATCCTCCTAGCAAGGCCTTTTTCTCAAGTCTTCTTAACAAAGACAATGTGTGTTGTTAATTTCGTCTCTGCCTGCAGGTTCATCCTCTGTTCTGCTACCTTTTTGTTTCGGTTCATACTAGGAAAACTTATACACTGCAGTGTGACATCATGCTGTACATTCCTAGATATGCTTTTTGCATCCAGAACACGAGAGATTACATATGTGAATTTTTTCATTACAAACTAGTACAAAGTCTGCAGTTGAATCTCTTAGTGAATGAGAGTGTTTGTGCATGGCCACGGAAGAGCACGGAATCATCATCGTCTGGTTACAGCTCTCACCCTTGAACGACCATTTCTTTTTAATTCGTTTCTGTATCATGGCAGAGCGTGCAAGAGTGAAGCAGAGGCTCGCCGCGGTGACGGCGGAGCTACGGATGGCGAGGGACGAGGTGCGCTACAAGGAGCAGAACATTGCGTCCCTGGTGGAGCAAGTCCGCCGCACGGCCCAGGAGCGCGACCTGCTCCGGCAGCAGCAGCACCTGCTGCTCGCCCGCGAGATCGAAGCTTCAGCAACACCTACTGTTTGCCCACTGCTCACGTCCTCCCCGCCGGTGGCCGTCAACCGTGCCGCAACTTTCGCCGTGCAGAGCTCTGCAGCCGTCGACAACAGGAGCACTGCCGCGGCGGCGATTGAGGTTCCGAGCTTTGCGACCCGCGAGCTGCCTTCAGGGGCATCAAGCCGAGCTTCAGCGACGCCTGCTGCTTGCCCTCTCACGTCCTCCTCGTCCCCGGTGGCCGTCGATCGTGCCGCCATGGTCAAGCCCTTCGCCGTGCCAGGCTCTGCAGCTGCAGCAGTCGTCAACAGGAGCATGGCCGCAGCACTTGAGGTGCCAAGTTTTGCGGGCCTTGTCGGCGAGGACAAGAGCACGGCAATGGCGCTTGAGCTGCTGGCGGCCAGGAGGCCGCTGCCGCAGCAGGGGCGGCTGGTGCAGGCGGTCATGGAGGCCGGTCCCCTGCTGCAGAATCTGCTGGTGGCAGGGCCACTGCCACGGTGGCGCAACCCACCACCATCGCAGGTGCTGGACGACGCCATGATATCGGCGCCGTCAGGCTCTGGTGCTCCCATGGGTCTGCCATGGTCCATCCATTGATTAGCTCCTCTTCTTTCCCTGGGGGAGTTTGTTTTTATCGCCGATGATATTAAAACTGGTGTGTTTTACACTTTTATAGGAGTAATTTAGGTGGCAACTATTAACAGTTTGTTCTATTGCAAAAACAAGAATATATATGGTGTGGATTTTGTTAACCTGAATTCTGGGTTAAAAGAAATACCTAAACTTTGTGAATCCATGGAACAAATGGAGAACAATTTACTGTACACGCTACACAGCCAAGCATACACAGCACACAGGTATGAGAAACGACACAGATCACATCAGCAAGATACAGGGAAAATTCTGATTTTCGCATAAGCTTGTCCAGAATCATGATGACGAATAACAGGATCACTTTTGTGAGAATGTTACAGAGACAAACCTAACTCCCTCATACATCTCCCCAACATTGATGGTATTGCCTGTGTCGGTGTGATGAATACATAAATCATGAAAAATTTCGACATAAGAGAACAACCGAGTATACGAATTTACATGCAAAACAAAATATCACCAGGCAAGGGTGCTTTTCCTCGTATACGAACACCTTGCTTTCTACATCCCTGATCCATTGGCATACTCGATTGCATATCTTGATAGCTTGTGTCTGCAAAATACATGTACCCAAAGTAAGATTAGTGGATGATGCATCAGTCCCATCCCTAAACTGAATATAGCAGATAGCCAGACACAAACCTTGTCAGCCAGTGGATGGAAGGCCGCATATAGCTCGAAATCTTGGGTTATCCAGCAAAATAAAACTGCAACGGAAGGGAAATTATGTAACATGTATCATATGGGTGAATATCATGACACTAAAGCAAGCAAATTCGAGAACATCCTAATAACGAGGGCAGTCCTAGGGCAGTAATGCCACGGAACCACTACTGCAGCAAGCAATGAGCACCATAAGTTCATAACAGCTACTCCCTCCAATCCGTTAAAAGTGTCGCTGATATAAGTTCACATTTGTACACACCCAAGGTTTTTTTTTCGAGAAAACGCGAAAGACCTTTGCTTTTCATTCCATTGAAAAGGTATAATTTTAGTTACAATCCTCCTAAGAGGCGCGGGATACAACAAGGATTTTAATTAACGGAAGTTCCAGGTCAAGGGCAGCACAACCCTGAGCCCATGTTTACCAGCCCGAGCCCAGGAGAAGGCCTCGTCTTTGATCCTGTCAACGAGTGCAGGGATTGAAGGCCCAGCACCCTCGAAGACGCACTCGGTTCGGTGCTTACAGACCATCCAGGGCACAAGCAGGGTGACAGAGGCCAGGCCCTTGTGCAACAGCTTCGGTGTGCCCTGCTTCCCGCGCAGCCACCAATCCATGAGCGGAGCTTCTTGGTTTGGTGCACGGATCGTCATCCTGAGCCAAGCTAAGATTTCATGCCAGGTTTGGCGGGCGAAGGGGCATTCAAGTATAAGATGTCGCATTGTTCTGGGGCTTGGTCACAGAGGAGACAGCGAGGAAGGTGTTGGGAAGCCACGGCGAGCAAGGAAATCAGCGTCCAGCATCGATCCTGGTTGGCCAGCCAGTGGAAGAATTTTACCCGCAGCGACGCCCAACTTTTCCAGAAAAGCTTCCAGGAGTAGCACATCGTAGACTCGTGGAAGGTGGCCAAATAGCATGAGTGTGCAGAATAAGTGCCCCTGGCAGACCACTTCCAGAGCAGCTGGTCTAGATCGTCGGAAAACTCACATCTCGTGTATGTCTTGCGCCCAGGACCTTGGAGGCCATCAGCTACCATTCTGATCTTGGGGCGCGAGATACATTGGTAGACAGGGGCACAGACTCGCTGATGGACCGGCTGTGGAGTCAGCGATTTTCCCAGAACAGGTCTGTCGCGTCGTTGCCGACGGACATGGTTGTGGACGCAAGGAAAAGCGCATGTTCCTCGGCAGAAAACTGCAGATCAAGTCCCTGCCATGCATGTCCTGCATCCATGCAAGAGAACCAAAGCCAGCGAAGCCGGAGCGCCAGCCCAGCGCGCTCAAGGTCCTGGACCCCGAGGCTACCATTGGAGATGGGGCGGCAAACATGACGCTAGTTGGCGTGACAGTGCCCTCCCTTGGCCACGGCGCGCCCGGTCCAGAGAAACCCTCGCTGAATCTGCTCAAGTTGTTTGAGGGTTTTCTTCAAGGGCGCAAACACCAGGAGCTGGGGCACCGGACGCCGAGGATTGACTTGACCAGGGCAAGGCGTCCGGTTTTGTTCATAAGCCCAGCCTTCCCATCCTGGGAGCCGACCATCGTCCCCGTCGACGGCAGCAGCAGGGCGGTGTATCGTCAGAGGGATGCCAAGGTAGGTGATTGGCAGCTCCAAGATAGGGCACCCCAGCTGTGCAATGACCAGTGAGGTTGCCTCGGGGTCGCAGTGCAACAAAGTAGCTGAGCTTTTGGCGAAGTTGACTTTGAGGGCGGAGGCATTACCAAACAGGTTCAAGACGTGCGCTAGGTCTAGTTTGAGCAAAACACTTGGTGCAGCAGCCTATTCAATTTGCTTGACAAGGACAAAGTTGTCGTGGAGGCTTCGTCCTGTGAAACATGTACAGGATGGATGATATTATTACTCCCTCTGTTCCAAATTAACTAATAAGTGTCACTGTTTTAGTACAAACTTGTAGTTGCATTACCAAACAGGCTCAGGACGTGCGCTAGGTCTAGTTTGAGCAAAACACTTGGTGCAGCAGCCTATTCAATTTGCTTGACAAGGACAAAGTTGTCGTGGAGGCTTCGTCCCGTGATGAACATGTACAGGATGGATGATATTATTACTCCCTCTGTTCCAAATTAACTAATAAGTGTCACTGTTTTAGTACAAACTTGTAGTTCTCTGCCCTGGTCTTTTTGGAAAGGGGGGGAGTATTTCTCTAAGGATGTAATTCTCTACCCTGGTCTTTTTATGTGTCCGCATAAACAAGTTTCACGGTAATGCACAAAAGAGCAGCATGTTGACTAAATTACCGTATTTATAAACATACAAAAGCCTGTCTTACAAACAAATAAAACAACCATTTCCCTTGTTTCAGAACAGTGTTATGTATGCTAACAGAAGTTGATATCACAGAACTATGTCACGTGGATAAGAAGCTATGTTGGGCAAGCAGAATAAGAAGTCAAAATGGTTTCCAGTTCAACTATATTGGCATAGAGCAAATCTATATCACATAATTGGGGAAACGCATGTGCAGCTTAATCAAATATCGTTTTTATGTTTCTGTTAATTCATAGTTTTTATAGTCCTACTTTTCCGCAGAACTACATACCAAGATCCCACCAGCATGTTCTCAAAGGTTAATTGGCTATGAGAGCTTCTATACATTATAAAAAAACTGCACATAAAATTTACTAAAAACAAATTGCATATTTATATACTTGCTAGCTACAATTTATTTAATAAGCATGATAACTTGAGAAGGAACTAACTAAAACTATCTGAGATGTCAATGTTTTTTAGAACACAGCAAATGAGTTAGAGTGCTGCTACTCATGGATAACTTACCGTAATCTTCATCTCGTCTGAATTGAGTTCTGTGTGGGCCAGTTGTCTTATCATGCATGGAAGCATAAAACTTTTGATAAGCTTTGTACAATCTGCAAACATCAGCTTTTGTCTCAAAGATGGTTCACTAACATGGATAAAATACTACACGAACAGTCATCAATATTCGATACCTCTTCTGTTCCTTTGGATTTCTTATGGGCGAGGCAAACTCGGACGATACATACTGGTCAAGATAGACACTTTTGTATATAAAATGCCAAAGTCCAGCTGGTCCACCAATTGCTATTTCAGAAGACTGTGCAGGCGGTGATGTGGATTGAGAAGAAAGATCAATGGGGACATCTTCCACACGCAGTACATTCTCATGCAAAGACCTTTGGACTTCAAGAAGGACATTTGATTTCAATAGAACATCTTGAATGCGGGCCCTAGATATTGTTCACAAAGAATAGTTGTCTCAGTAGCATATACTTGTTAGACAGCACACACTTGGCATCTTCCGATAATTCAATCATGTATTCAACATTTTATTATGTAGCTCACCTTGAATCTTTCAAGTCATAAAAGGCATCTGATCTCGGAGTAAGAAGAACTACGTATGTATTTTCCTGCCATGGAGAAAATATTAGTTAATCTGAAGGAATTTCCCAATGCTAAATAAATAAGTAAATTTGGTGGATACTTCGTATAAACTACTACAAGTTTCCATCTGCACCGTAAGAATGCATCATGATGTTCATAGTGAAGATACTGTTGAAACACTGAAGTGAGCAGAGATATGTTCAGATGCATATTATTTTACTCACATCAAAAAAATGAACGTAAGCGTATAGGAAGGCCATAGGATTGTATCTTGGCAAGCATATGGGTGAAAAAGACTCCGAAGTCCTGCAATAAAAAGATAATAAAACTTTAAGAAAAGTGGTTCTAGGCCAAGGTTTCTCATTTCAGATAGCATGTCATAATTACCTAAATGATTCGGAGGACAATATGAAATTCGCAAGTAGTAAAATATCATCAGGATGCAAAGTTGCCTTTTGTGCTCCCACGAGACTAATAACCTGAAATTAACCAAGAATGTAGCTCTCAGAAACATGAACACAGAGGACTAAGGAAAATAAATGATTTACGTTAAACAGCTCCAAAGACTAGCAATCACAAGTGGACTATTTGGCATGGGTAAGTACAGTGCCGCATGATGGGATGATAGGAACACATAATAAGAAATGGTAGCATAACGAAATCTATAACAGTGTGGGTACACTTTGTCAAGTTACAGGGCATAAAAGTCGTTGACTCTATGGGACAGATCATAGATAACTGATACTGTGATACCAAAGAACACGAACGGCAAGGTTTCTATAGAAGTTCTCAGAGATGTGCCATATTACTTGGATCTGGTAAAAGACGTAACTGACTGACTAGGAATAAAATAAGTTTTACACCCTTGTTGTATGAACCTCTAAAAAGTTCGAGAGGCACCTAAAGAGTGTCCAGTGTGACATCATAGGAAATAAGCAGGATTCCAGTACAGTACTATGAAAAGGCCAAACAAACTTAGCACCAAAATGTAAGTCCTGGCAAAAAATTGGACTAACCTTGTACTCACACATCAAAAGTGCAAACAGAACTCCTGAATCGGCAATGTCCTGCAAGACTGCACTAGCAGCCTGTCTTGTTGCTTGGGCAAGGGGAAGGCATGTGTATGCATGAAGAAATGTAGCAGGATTCCTGTAGAACAGTATATTAAGATTTCAGTTAAGCACTAAAGTCTACATGTATATGGCATAACATCAGTATGTGGAAACGAAAAGGGAAACGTACTGACCAGCTGAATGCACGTATAAGAGATAAGAAAACTGCATCTGTGCCACCTAGCAGTGGTGCCATATCAAATTTGGGATTCTTCTCAAAGCACCTGTTGACCGACTTTGTCAAAATAAGCAACATCTGCGGACAGAGGAAGCAGGATAAGAATGAGTAAAATAGTCTATATCACCACCGTAAGAGATTACACAAACTACAAATGTGTTAAGATGATGCAGCAGCGGAAGCACCTGACCATACATGAGCTCTAGTTGGCCCCTCAATCCTTCAAACGACTCTTCGGTGCAGCTTATACAAACTAAATAAATTGGACCTTTGACAAGGAAAACTATCTGAAAGGACAGTGTAAGATTAACTCAGTATATTATAGTTAGTCCACAAAAAGGTTCGCAAATGAAATGTCCAGGTTGGCTGGTGTCCGATTGTTCAGACTTCAGTGGAAGAAAGCATGCGTTCTCCTTATGAAATTAGATTAAAAGAACAGGGTAAATTTCAGACAAGGAAGGGCACCTGACCTGATGTTTTCCGGCTCACAAATTTGATATGGTCAGCACTGGAAGAAAACAAAAAAGATCACCGAGAGGAAAATTTCAGCACAGCCCACACGAAAAGGTTAAGGTGGAAAAGTCTAAGCATCGCAACCAGCCAAAACAGAAACACATACCTGTTCTCAACAAAGGAAACAATTGCTTGCAATGTAGCAGAGAATCCGGCTAACTTGTGCTCGTCTCCGTACCTTGAAGTTTAGCAAGACGAAGAAAATGCAGTGTTAAGGTTTTTGCTTGAGAAAATGCACCATTCTTGGTAAACTCTATAATGAATTCCTCTTGCATCAGTGATTTCACTACCTAGAGTATATTGGCTTGCCGGAATTGCTCAAAATGAAGAAATGTTTTTTCCTCTTCCTCCATGAAGCTGAACCATCATCCTGTAAACATCAAGGAACACAGTCAGGTTGACACAGCACCTACACTTCCAGCAGCCAGGCTATGGCTCATTCAAACTTTGCTCGAGTGCCACCAACTACCAAAAAGCAAGTAGATAACTAACTCGTGGAATATTCTATACAGCCAGTTTGGTGGATTTTACATCTGTAAATACTAGACAGAGTGTGCAGGAGCATCAGTGCCAAAATTAAATAAATACACTCGCACTGGTGGATGCAGGCAACCTGGAGGGTTTTGGCAGGGGAAAACAGATTATCAGCCCGGCCAAATTCAACAGTCTCATGGGCAAGACAATAAAGAGAAAGTGTGCTGGAAAGTGCCAGAGGTAGGATGGCTAAAGCTGAACGTAGACACAAGCTACCTCTCTGAATCAGACTCTGGGGCTTGGGGTGCAGTCATCTGAGATGATAATGGCCAGATCCTACATTCTGCTTGGTCAACTATCAATAACTGCCAAAGTGCAGAGGGCTGAGGCTACTCTTGTCTGGAAGGGTTAAGGTTAGCAATCCATCAAGTCGATAAACCAGTTCACTTAGAAAGTGACTGCTACTCTGCAAACAATAATATCTTGGGGGGCAATACTAGCAGCTCAGCTATCAGTGGGGATTAGTAGGGAGATAAGTATCCTACTTCATGATGTACCAGGTTTTAAAGCGAGCAAAATAAACAGATCCTGCAACAAAACAGCGCATGACGTATTTCTCAGTTTAGGCATAGACTGTCGAGTTTGAGGGTGTTGCAAGGCTCTGTACTAGCCTGTGTGCTGGAAACGGCTATGAACAACCAATTTCCTCTTGATGAATAGATCACCCAGTTTTATTTTTTTAAGGAATACATGCTACTTGACAGATAATGTTGCTATGTCGGAGCTCCGGAGCCAGATTACTAGTGACGAATGGGCCAGTGGGTGAATGATAAATTCATGCATAGATGGTCGAGGCAGCTTAAGCCACCATGGGAGCAACAGTGAGTAGTGATCATGAACATGCATCAGACTACTTGGTAAAGTCAGCACTGAGCAGCAAAAATTACTACTAAAGAAAGAATTGAGCGGTGAATTGTTGCGGAGATAGACGACCAAAGCAGCTAAATGCCTAAATCCACCATGTGTATGTGTAAGGCACAATGGTGTGCGTCTGCAGCGTAACAGAAGAGGAATTGGGACTACCTCGTCGGCATGCTTCTTGCCGCGCGCCCAGTCCTCGGCGCCGGGTGCGTGGGGCGGGGTGGCGGCGGCCTCGTCCTCCTCCTCGATGCCGTCGCCTCCGTTGCCGCTGGAGGCGAGGCTGCTGCCGCGCTCGCCGGCGTAGCCGCTGCTGCTGGGGCTGGGCGGGCCGGCGTCCCCGTAGCCGTCCTCCTCGAGCCCCTCCTCCGCCTTCCACGCGGCGGCGGACGCGGCGGTGCTGCTGCCGCCCCTCGACGCGGCCGTGGCGTACCCTTCGTCGTCCTCCTCGTCGGCGACCTCGTCGATCTCGGGGGGCGGGTCGGCGGCGAAGTCCGGGGGCAGGTCCGCGGAGGAGCGGAGGGAGAGGGCCGCGAGGTTCCTGGCTTCGTCGGGGACTTGGTCGGCGGCGGGAGCGGGATCAGGGTCTGGATCCATGGCCGCGGCTGGGAGGGCAGGGGAGAGGAGTGGAAGGCTACTGCTCGAGAGGAAGAAGAGAGATCGATCTATCTGTGGGCCCGGCCGGATCGCGTCGGGTTTGGTTTGACCGGTTGGTTTGTTGTGCCCGGTGGATTCGATCATTGTTGGTCAAGACTCAAGAGGAGTGTGTGGAGTTCGTTACGTTTAATAATTGCAACTTTTAACGTCAAACAAAATTGCAATTTTACTCCAAGTCTTCTCTCTAGCTAAATGCTCGCGCTCCAGTAAAAAACAAAGTAACAGCTTCTCGTCTTGCCCCTCGGTGGCGAAAACCCTCGAACCCTCCTCTTCGCTCCCATGTCGGACACCTCTCTTCCCCACCCATCGCTGGGAGCCACGGCGGCCGGCAGTGAGGGGGAGGGTGGAATCTAGGTTGCCATGTGAGCCTAGAAACGGCTTTGCTGATCACCGGTTGAAGGTCAGCGCGACGAAGCCAAACAAGGGATAAGGGGAGACTCAAATACTTGATGGGGAACTTAGACACAGCCGCTGAGAATTCCTTACAAGGTCAAGGTTGCCGCAACGAATGGGGTGATCGAGCGATTGGAGACATTTGTCACAAGGCTAGTACTTCATCGAAATCGTGCAGATGAGTTGCCTAAACTGAAATAGGCTAAGCCAATGGAGCGAGGAAAATACCCATGTCGTCAGAATAAAGTGATGTGCTAAAATCCGCAAATCTTCCGGGAAAGCAGATAGAGGAGGTCGGCCGGCGTGGCGAGCTCAATTATTTAAGTCAAGGGATCAATTGCAAAGTCGAATAGGAGGGGGGGAAGGGGCCCCTTTCATGCTGAATGTCCTGCCCAGGGATGCCATTAACGAGCACAATGAAAATGATGTGGAGAAAATTCTCCAGGGGTAACGTCGATTGTTTTCTCCAAGAAATTTCTCTTTTTCATGTCCAGAGTGGGTCCAGAGACCGAAGTGGTCTTGACGAATGTCACGCGGGGTTTGATCAGGACGTTAGCGGAGAGAAGGTGAGTTCCAAAGGAGAATAATGCCTCCTCTCGTGCCATAGCCCACCGGCGATCAAAAGATCGAAGACATTGTCCCCCAACGTAACCAACGGTTTGATGATCAATGAAGAGTAACTTGGTTTCTTGGATGCACGCTACTCCCTCCGTCTCTAGGTATAAGATGTTTTACTATTATACATGTCGACTAGATGGAGAATAAAATGAGTGAACATACACATAAAAATGTGTCTAGATGCAGCGGATGATGCAAATATTGGGTTCCTATCGCTCGAACAGAGTTTTGATCGAGACGGCGAGGCCAAACACGTGAGGCGTGTGCGGGACTTGCGAGTCGAGAAGGGTGACGAACTAGGCAGACGCATGACGCAGACAAATCTGAGCTAAACACTACAGCAACTAGGCAATCGACCGACGGAGCAATCTCTGAGCCTGAATAGCAGAGTCGGGCAGTTGTGACTGGGCATGAGTGGCTTGCACCTGAGCCGTGCACTACGGTCGACGGGGCGACACCAACGGGGAGGCCACGGCACCCCGATCCACAGTGATCGCAGGCACCGGCAGAGGCAGGATCGGCTCCGTCGGGCGGTCGAAGATGTCCTAGACCGAGTTCAGCGCGGGTGGCGCCGAGTCCGGCACCGCACCACCCAGCTCGGCACCCCAAACATCGATCCACGCCCCCGGCATCAAACAAACGGGAGCACCGCACCAGCACGTCCCGCGCCGCCACCGCAGAAGCTTGAGGTTGACTGGCGAGATGTGAAGGCGACGTGGAACCGGAGACACACGCGGCCAGTCGGCGAACGAGGGGACGAGGCGAGCGGCGCGTCGAGGAGCATGTTGATTGACAGAAGAGCGAAGACGCCGGGCGCCGGCGACGCGAGACTTGAGGACGGAGCGGTGAACACCGGGTGTGCGGCGCGGATGGCCGTGAGCCAGTCCCGGAAAACATGCCGGAACGCGGACCCGGTAGCAGGCGCGGACGAAGCCTCCGCCATGCCGAGGATGGCGTGCAGCGCGTCCCGCATGTCCGTGCCCGTGCACGACGCACGCAGGTACACTGACCGGGGCAGAGGAGAGGACGTGCCCGTGCTCGCTGAACTTGCGCAGGCACACTGACCTATCCATCAAGCTCTCTACTGCTCAAAGGCTCCTTCAATATACCTGCATCTCTGAACGTCGAGAGCAGCGTCAACCAAGAGCTCGCCGCGGCGACCAAGCGCCCGCCGTGACGTCGTATGGGTCCAAGACCAAGAGTTCGCGGCGTAGCGTCTCCGTAACGTAGAACGACCTGCTGATTCAACAGTCAACTGTTGAGAAGCAAATGGAGTGCTCAGGGATGGTTTGCTTCACTCGAGTTCTGAACATTTCTGATCCATGAAATTCTCATAGTATGAGCGCCTCGCTGCTGCATACTGGTTTTCTCTGTACTGTTTAATCGTCACACGACAAAGCAAACGTTCTCTATACTAGATTCAGGGTGCACAAGTAACAAGTTGAAAGTCTAGGACGACACGTCGACCCTACCTTCCACGAGCTTTGGACCTGACGCCTTTGCCAGCAAGGATTCTATCGCAACTTTCGCCGACCGTAAAATCGAAAATGTGCTCCATCTTCGGCAGTTTCAACTCGAAACTTACTGAAACGAATTGTTTGGAAGCTTTCCGGCCAAAATAATTTCAAAACTCATTTTGTAATCGAAAAAATGTTGCAGCAATTTATACTACATGAACTGACTAGAGTAGAAAAGTTTGAACTCACTTTTCACAACCAATTGCAAGTTTTGTAATTTGTATGTTCCGACCAAAATTTGTTGAAGGATTTTTAAAAAAATATCTTGTAACTCAAGATATACTAAGTACTCCCTCTGATCTGAGAAATCGTCACGGGTTATACGTACAAGTTGTACGTGCTAAGTTATTTACCTACAACAATTTTAACGGATCGAAGGGAGTAGCAATTTTAGTAGAATATTCTGACCTCATTTCTAACCATGGGATGTTTTTCGCGGTTTTTGTAACCTTCAACTGAATGCAATCAAAAATAGATTCTTTCGATAAGAATCTATAAGAATTATATAGTACCTCGTCTTGTTAATGATCTTGTATCGAACTAGTAAACAAAAAAAAAATCTCCGCAAACAAAACAAAAAACCCGCAAAAAAATTCGTAGCGATTCAATCCAATCTACAAGCTTGACGAAGGGGGTGTACCCAGGTGCACTGACATCTCACACCTACGCACCTCATGTAAATTCGGAGACTCCAACCAAGCCACCCAATAACGCTCGAACAGGTTTTCAGCGCACACCACATTCGCACACTCACAAGCTGTCACCGCTGTCTTCCGTCAGCCCATTTTAAGGAGAGATCCACGCAATAACCTTGTCGGGCCGGCCGCCGGTGACGCCACGACGCAAGCGCCACCATCATCCTGTAGGCGTCCATCACCCCGCATCCACCGCTGATACTCCGCTGCACCAAGCCGCCGAGACTCGCAATCATCGATGCGGTAAATATGATGCCGGTCCACCATAGGGCCCTTCCAGCGAGCACTTGCGCCAAGAAAGGATCCCTTAGGAGGGAGTATTCCAGACGCTGCCATCGCCCGATCTAGGAGACCTAGATTTCGGGTTTCCCGGTTACAGAGCTTACGCGGTGGTCCAACACAGTCATGCCTTCGAGATTTCTTGGGACAATTGGCGAGCCAAGTAGTGGGAGAGTAAGTATGGATTTGAAAAATTAGATCTCGGCATGTCCCAACTTTTTACCTACCCGATGACTTCGCCATCAACCGAAACCGAGGATTTCACTTTGGAGCACTAGAGTTTCAAAGGCGGGATGTAGTCAGCATGCTCCGACCCTTGACTCAACACAATCGGTGGATGTACTCATTGACGACCACTTACACAGGCAAAAAAATTGTTTGACGATTCATGGAAATCAAATTAGTTGTAATGATGCGGCAAACATCGATGTTTGGAGGCAGCAAAGTGGAGCGGATATTATGCTATCCCCCAAAACCGGATTAAAGTAAGTTTTGAAAACATATTATTCAGAGATGTAGAAAAGTGAATATTATGCTTGACTTGTTCGTGATATTCTGAGAAGTTGTGACGGAGAAGAGTACTAGGGCTGGGGTGCAGAATCTAGTACTCCCTCCGTTCCAAATTAGATGTCTTTTATTTGTCAAAAAGTGGATGTATCTATACTTGTAACATGTCTAGATATATCCATTTTTTGGCAAATGGAAGACATCTAATTTGGAACGGAGGGAGTAGCATGTTTGGAGATGATTTTAAGTCCAGTAACTAGCTCGTGCAGGCCCCACATGGCCAAGAGAAAGCAATGAGCGAGCTGTCCTTCGGACCTTCCCAGTCCACATAGTGCGACCGGGCTCATACGCGGGCCCACGTGTAAGCGAAGGAATTGGTCAGCTAGCTAGCTAGCGCGCCGTGCTCTGTTTCGGTAGCGAGCCGCCCATGCTTGGGCTCTGTCTGCTCCACCTCCACTGGAGGTTCTCAAGCCGTGTTGACATTATTTTCAGATTTCTTGGGCAAGCTGCAGGATGTATTTTCGACCGTCGGTGCATGGTAGCCGTGATGCTCCGGTTAAACCCTCACTTGCAAATCAGTTGGTCAAAGAAATGCTCAACTGCAACTGCTGCCCACATGTATTTTGATGGGAAGTCATATTGCGGCGAGATTCACCTCGCAGAGGGGTTCACCGGTTTTGCGAATATCATAAGCTAGCTTATTCATTCGCATCGTGCGCGTGTTGACAGTCTTGCCTTTGTCATGCAGAAGCTATTCATTCGCATCGTGAGCCTTTTTGGTTGTCTCGCCCCTTTCTCTCGCAGACGATTCTTCGCATCGTGAGCCTGTTAAAGTATTTTGTTTTTAACATAGTTGTTTCGTGCACTATGAAAGTAGCATTATTTTCATGCATTGGGATTTAGGAAAATTGTAAGAGACACCATTTACGATTCTTAAAAGGAGAGTAAGAAATTCTATTTATAGAGAAGGAAAAAGAATTCTTTGTATCGTGTTATTGGTTTTTGTACGTGTTTTAGCGTGTCGCTCATCAGTTTAAATTTCTCACGCTGAGCCATCGCACTGGAGCAATGTGGTGTGGATGGGTCACCATGCGCAAGAGAAAGAAACGAGCTCTCCTTCCCAGTCCACACAGTTCAGATGCGAGGCCCACCTGTAAGTGAAGGGGCCGGGTAAGAGCGAACGAATTGGTCAGCTAGCGGCATGCTCTTTCAGCTGGTCCATGCCATGCTCCTCTGCCGGTGCATCAGTGCATGCATGCCCTCTACCCTGACGACCTGCCTGCGCGTTATCGCCTCCGACCAACTCCAACAGCTCAGCGTTCTTCTTTCTTCAGAGATCGACCTCGCCTCGCTTCGCCATGTCTGTCAATACGGCTGTACTACGTGCACAAGCAGCGAGCTGCCTCAACAATGGCGAAGCAGCATGCCTCGCCTCGCTTCGCCAGCACACCTCAACCGCTTGGTCTTTGCTGCTGCTGTTCGAACCACACCGTAGAGCCGGCCGGTCCCATGCAGCACTATCCTCGATCGACTTTCCTCCCCCACGATGAGCTGCTGGCTAAAGCCACTACCCGCACATCTTTTAAAATCCACTCGATGCAGGTTGTATCATGAGCACACCCCGGGCTTAAGATTCCTCGGGCTTGAAGAGTCAATCCTAATTAGCCCTTAAAATACGCTCTTAGATATAAGTTTTGAGAGCATCTCTAACAGAAACTGTAAAACACGGTATAATTTCGGTCGATTTACGGGGTAGGCCGCCACGACGCCGAGGCCGGGAGCTCCTGCGGTGTCCGTGCGCTCGTGGTCGCTTTCGCCGGTGTCCGTGGTCACGGCGGAGGAGAGAGACATCGACATGGAGGCCAAGTCTGTCTGCTGAGAGCGCCGTCGCGTGAAGAAGGACCGCCGGCGCAGAACGAGGAGCTCCTCCAGCGCGGGTTACGACAGGAGGAGGAGCACCATGCGCGGGAGCGGGAGTGGAAGCTGAAGGCGCGACACCAACTCGACTTCATCCACGTCGTCGACGAGGACGACGAGTGAGCTCGACAATGTCGCCGCCGCAATGCGAGGCCCGGTGAGGTGTGCCGAGCCCCTTTTGCATAGAATTAGCGTTATATTTAGGGTTCCGATGAACTAGTTCTACGCTTTGTTTGTCTATTATGTAAATTATGTGTGTATGCTGATCTGAACTCGTATGAGCTGAAGAACAACTACTCTGAATTTTAGTGCGAACAACTTTTTTGAATTTGAGCGCAAATTCATGGGTCGATCTGCAGAACATGTTTTCGACACTTAAAACCGTTTTACGGTTCCCCGTATCCGAGTTACACGGGTCAAAATTTTACGGTGTCTGCTAGTTAGAGATGCTCTAACTAGGAAAAAGCTCCCTGTTAAATAGAGGTCGTCACTCTAGCTAGCTTACTTCTCCTTGTGAGCCACTCGATCTGTACCAGTGGATATGCATCGTCATGACCTTTTGGTTTGCTCAACTCAGCAAGATCTCGTGATGCCCGGAGGCCTGCCCCATTGTGGCCATCCTCTGCCGTCCAGTACTTAGAAATGTTGAACTCGTGAATATATATGTACCAACAAGAGACGAAACCCTTTTCCCCCAGTGCAGGAGAGGTGTGGACGAGCTAGCTATCGTCGTCGAGCAAGCAAGCAAGCAAGCATCGGATGCTCCAGCACATGGTCCGGCTCTGCGTGATCGATGATGATGCTTGTCCCAAGGCCAGATCTCGGGCCCGGTAATGTTTTTATTCGCGACGCCGCCCGGGGCCATGCTGTCTCTGCTACTGTTAGCTAGCTAGTCTCCTCCCCGGCCAGCAGATTATCTTATGCAGCACCAGTGTACTACCACCACTATGTTATTACAACAACCTACAATGGATGTTTGTTTACTCTCCTCCCCGGCCAGCAGATTATCTATGTTATTATTACAATTACATTGTTTGTTTACTGAAGCACAGGACGTTCAGTGTACCAGGTGAGCTCGGTTCCGTGCACCTTTGAGCTCAAGCACAATCCTACTGCTGGTATGCACTGACTGGCTGGTAAGAATCTGTATAGATAGGCCTGGAGGCTATGTGGTGGTGTGTAG
This sequence comes from Poa pratensis, assembly GCA_947311845.1. Classification (NCBI taxonomy): domain Eukaryota; kingdom Viridiplantae; phylum Streptophyta; class Magnoliopsida; order Poales; family Poaceae; genus Poa; species Poa pratensis. The sequence goes on from CAMZMU010000027.1 coordinate 4,440,799, forward strand.
CAAGCTTGCATCCAGACAGACGCCACAAGAGGTTTCAGTACATGCAAGGTGAGTCGCAGAGGACTGCTAGGGCATGCATCTGTGTGGAGGTGATGGGATATTTTTTACCAAGTTGAGAGCTTGAGATGGGATTTGTTGGAGGCATGTGGAGGTGTCGCTTTTTACGGCGTGCTGCTGAGTCAGTCTTTGGAGTTTGGGCCCGACGAAACGAGCGCTAGCGCGGTTCAAAATATATTGTGGTATTTTTTTACCACATGCCATGCCATGCATTCGGTTGGTGCATGAACGGGTCATCTCACCAGATTCCCGGGCGACGAACGACCAACTCGGACGACCTTTTCTTTCTCATCGCAAAACGATTTTCCCGACCTTTTGTTTCCTTCCAAATATAGCGCCCGGCTGGCGGTATAAATTTGGCAGTCATTTATTTGGGGATCGATTGCCAGCTACACCTACCTACCCCTCATTTGGATGGTCATGCTTAATTTTAGCCTAGAATAATGACGTGATTTTTGGCTGTATTAGCTGTTTTTTTGCAAGGTTATTAGCTGTTTTCCTAGCTGTTTTGTTGTTCTCATATGCAATCTATACGTATTTAGACATGTATATACATAAACATTTTCTTGTTGTTTGGTACCATATTTTTTTCCGACCGCGTCGACGGCATGATCTTTCCTTGGTCGACTCCACAAACGATCGACACGTTAGGACGTGGCGGACACCCACTGACAGCGTGGGCCCACGAGTCCGCTGGCCCGATGCCGTCCACGACGACGACGCAAAACCGACGATATACCGTAGTGGGGCAAAAAATTCTCTGGGACCGTGCCGCACGCACCCTCTCGTGAGGCCCCTCCTCAGATTAAGCCACGTCAGGTTAGTACGTTAATCTCAAAGCTCTCTCTAATCCCCAATTTTCCTTCGTACCTGTTCCTAACTACCGCATCGGCATGTGATCAATTAAACAGTTTGTTACCCAAATCAGGGATACGCCTAGGATCAGTTTTCGGGAGCTCGGCGCATGTCGTCTCCGCCGCATGCCTTCCGTCAGGAAGGAGAGAACCCCATGATCACGCCGGCAGCAACCTCTAGCGTCATGTACACCGACGGCGCCGCAGCTGCTGTACCCACCTTCGCCGGTGCGGGCATGGCCGTGGACGAACAAGTTCGTTCCTTCGCACCGTCGCTGTCTCCGGATGCTTCTCGCGAGCATGTCATTGCACCATCCTCCGCTGGTGTGATGAGGCAGCCATGGGCACAGGCATCCCTTCTAGTGAGCATATCGCCATGGCTACTTGTACGAATGGCGCAGGGGAGGTGGCTAGGGCGGAGCAGATCGATAGCATGCTCGTCGTCGCCAGAGGTTGAAGATGGCCGATGCGGTTGTTAGGAAAAAAATTGGGAATTACAAATAGCTTTGAGATTAGCGTACTAACCTGACGTGGCTTAATCTGAGGAGGGGCCTCACGAGAGGGAGCGTGCGGCACGGTCCCAGAGAATTTTTTGCCCCGTAGTGGAGTAGGTTTCCGCAGAACGTGCTGATTAGGCTACGTACCTTCCTTCCTCCCCCATAGGCCATACCCCTCCCTCATCCTCTCCCTCTGCCCTCCGGCGTTATCCATGGATCTTCCCCGACGAGCCGTGGCCGCCATGGTCGCCGGAGGCATGCACGTCCGGTGCCGGCACATACGTGGCGGTGGTTGTCGACGTACGTAGGTGCCTCGCCTCTCCGTGCCTCAGTTAATCTGTCCGGCCGTATGCCAGACTGGCCGGTGGTTGCAATCAATATACGCCATTGATGACCCTCCTGCCGTCCCAGCTGCTCCGTGAATTTCTTCCTAATTCTTCTTCCCCTTGCGTTCGCAGGTCTCTTCTTCTCTTGGCGCTCCGCAAGCGCTTGCATGTTTACATGGGAAGTATGAACCAACCAGGGATCTTAGGCACGGTGAACAAGCCTAGGTTTCCGTGGTGAGTCAACCGTCTTTGCACGCGTTTCCGTCCCGGTTTTCTTGTTTGCGATGATGAATCACAACGAGTTTTTTCTTCTTCTGGTCGGTAGATCTGGTTGACGAACGCTCGCGCGAGTCGAAGCTCTTGTTGATTTTTCCGATCTTTACAAGGTCAAACTCTGCGTTTTCTCTTAACGGATGCGAACACGCACGGGCGGGATCTTGTGGGCTTCAATCTGCTACCTACCGTGTTCCCTTTTCCTCGGCTTTTCAATCAAGCGCGATTGACGAACGGCCTCGTTGATTTTTCCGTTCTTTACAAGGTTAATAACTTTGCGTGTGTGTGGATTTTGAACCGAAACTAACGCAAGATCTTGTGGTTTCGTGGTTTAACTTCTTCTCATATGTTTGTGCTTGGTGTTTGTGAATTTCATTTCTTCTGATACGAGCCCTCTCGTGCTTGTTTTCGCCAGATGCGAGCGGGAACCGCATGGAAGGATTCGTGATGCTTGAGCTGGACACGTTAACCGAGGATCCCGATGAACAGTCTAGGTCCAGGTGAGCCCATGGCCGATTTAGGAGATATTATGTTTCCTCCGCTCCTTTTTGCCCATTGAAACGAGTTTTCATCCTCCTCTTGGTATGTTTCTTGTTTCGCAGGTGCAAGCGAATTCTATGGATGGATGGACGGTTTAGGCAGAAGACTATCCGCGAGCCCTTCAACTCGTCTCTCTCCGGCCCCGGCTTGCCGGCCGGCGGCATCAACAGGTGAAAGGTCTCCGGCCAGCCACATAGGAAGCACATGTCGTGTTTGTGTGATATACATGTAGAAGATCCGCGGATGGCCACCCCGAACACAAAAGATAGCGTGATAGGTTACTTCTGTTTTTCCTTAGAGTGTGATTCTTTTTGTGAGCATGATATAATATTATATTCTAGCACACTTCAATATGCCAGCCCGAATTTTCCATATTGCTTGATCTCCCTATTAAGTACAGTAGCATACTAATAAAATACTCCTTATTTTGGAAACGTATAACAACAATAATGAATTTAGTGTATCGTGATATTCCTATCTGTGAAGATAATATGGAGTCCTTTTCGCATCTTTGCATTTATACTTTGTGGGATATCCATGTAGAAGATCCACAGATGGCCAGACCCCAAACTTGCAAAGAGAGCGTAATAGATTATTTTTGTTTTTCTTAGAGCAAATAGGTCATGATTCTTAGAGCTTAATAGCACCGTACAATATGCTAGCCAGATTTTTCCATATTACTTATCTCCTTATAAAATAGCATACTTAATACAATACTCTTTTTGTTTGAAACTTATAACAATAATGATTTTACCGTACTGTGATTGTTTATTTAAAGATAATTTGAAGTACCTCCCTTTTGTAGCTATCCATATTATCATCATACTTCCTATTCAAGGTTTACTTCTGACTCTATATTTGTGTCTTTGCTTGTCTAGGTCGATCTATCTGTTGGAGCTGATGATGTGGCGATGTGGCGATGCACATTGTGCCGATTACGTTACAAGGTCTACATCAGTTCGTGTCGAAGAGAAAACTTTCTACAGTAATTAAAGCTATCATAGTCAAGAGGTACAGTTTCCTTCGTGTTGTGCATTTAACTAAAGGGTTCATGTTTCTTGTTGTGAACGAAATATAGTTAGATATTCTAGAACCCTACAACATATTACTAATTATCCTTCTTAAATGACATACTTGATACATTGCTCTTTGTTTTTTTAAGAAATGTGTAACAATAGTGATCGTAGTGTCTCGTGATCCTTGTCGTAAAGATAATATGGAGTACATTACTTTATAATAGAGTTTTTGTTCTTTTGATGAAAAGGTTTTGTTCTGACTATATAATGTCTTGTCCAGATTGACCTACGAGTTGGAGCTAATTTTGTGGCTATTGCCGGCGATGGTATAAATCTTTTAACCGACGCCCCATGTCCAACAGATGGCGTCGATGGCCGGTGGAGATAAACTTTGCACGAGAAGTAAATCTATCATGGCCTTGTGGTACGGTTTTGTTTCCTTGTACACTTAACCTTTTATCATTCTTATTAATTGTCACTAAATCGGCGTTGAGTCGGACGTATCTAGCACTAAACATGTCTAGATACATCTGAAAGATGATTTGTTCAACCATTGAGTCTTGTGATAATTTGTTCTCATCATTTTTCTCAGCAAAATGGAGAAGAAAAAACCTTCCCGTGGCAAGCCTACTAATAATCAACCAGCAAGCGTCGGCCCATTATGAGAGTGTCTTAGTGGGTGTCTTAAGAACACAGCCCGATAAACACGGTTCCTCCTCTGTTTGCTCTGCTTCACCGTCGAACCCTAGCCGCCGGCGCGATCCCTCCGACCTCTCCCCGGCGATCCGGCGATCCCCCGTTGGTTTTCCTCCGCCCCCCTCTAGTACCCACCTTCTCTATGGTCGAATTCGTCTTCTCATGGCTGTGTTGTGTTCTCACGCAGGACAGATCGATGGCGCAGGCGGGAGGAGCAGCGGCTGGAGCAGGCGGCGGCGGCGGCGGCGATGAGATTCCAGACGTGCGCTTTCTTCTGGTGAGTTGATACCCTCCGCCCCTTCCCAGGATGTGGCTCGTTTGGACTAGAATTTCTGGAGCTCGTGATATTTTGTTGGTAGATGTTGAGTTCGTGCAAAGCATGTGAGTGGATGTGGCTTTTCTGGTGTTCGATTTAGCATCTGAGTGGGAGGTTGGTTTATGTGATGAAGCATAGTTGCACTAGATCAGCATCGAGCAGCCCCCACACTAGACGTTTAGCAATTTTAGCATCTGAGTGGAAGGCTGGTTAATCCCATATGAATATATTTTGTTAGATTCTGGTGACTGGACCAGCTTGGTCTGGAACTTGTAGGGTGGTGTGTCATTAAAGAAATTGGAGAACAATTAATATATTTGCTTCTCCACCATGGTCTAGAATTTTTTGCCTCTGATGTGATGTTTGATTTGGCTAAGCACTATGGTTTAGGCCTGCATTTGTCAGGGCTAGCTGTACTGTTTGTCTTAAGTATCACAAATTTATATTTCTGAAGAGCCGTTCTCCACATTGATATCAAAACTCTGTATACTATGCTGGTAGACAGTTGGTTGAATGGTGCTGCATTCAGTTAACCAAGCAGGTTATAATCTGATGGAGGATTGAAATAATATTGCAGCATAGATGCACGCAATCTCTTCCCACATACTGCAGCACTTTGCTCTTTTCAAGCATGTTTCTTGTCATAGTGTAATAGAAGCAGGAGTCACCAGAATGAAAATATACTTGTGTTTTGATGAGTGTAGGAACCACGAGAGCAGGAGCTGTATTCTATAATAACTCGGGAGCAAAAGGAGCAACTTTTAGTGAAACTCTTGAGGTTGGAGAACGTGGACCAAAAGGTAAAGTTTAATTTTACATTTTTGTTTTGAACTTGACAGTCCTGCATCCACAGTTTGTTGATTCTTTCCTTCTGCAGGAACTGAACATGTCCTACCGGATGTCTGATGCCATGTTAAGGCAACCACCTCCCGTTGCTGAGCTCTATCGGCGAGGGTGTGAGCTCGTGATTTCAGTTTACAGGAAGAGGCGTCATGCCATTTTCTTGATGATAATGCTGCGCACCTTTGGAGGCCGGAAAAAACTTGAAGATCGAAGTCCCCAACAAGTACAGAGAGCGGGCTCAGCTTCTGGGCGATATTGCAGCACTTGAGAATCAGATCAGTATCCGCTATGAGGAGGCCCTTGAGATTTGCGAGCAGGTCAAGAACGTCAGCCACATCCCTTTGAGTATTCCTGACATTTTCAAGGACCCAGTCCGGCTACCCCAGTAGTTCTGTGCAGCCCTTGAGGTTTGCGAGCAGGTCAAGAACGTCAGCCACATCCCTTCGAGTATTCCTGACATTTTCAAGGACCCAGTCCGGCTACCCCAGTAGTTCTGTGCAAGTTAAGTTATTCCAACTACCCTGGTGTCTACAAGTTAATCTATCCAATCTACCCTGGACTGCGTTGACCTACAAGTCTTATCTCTTGTAATTAAGCCGCTGCCGTGTTCTGGCCTCATTATGACTTTGGAGATTCAGTGCGTATTCCCTCTTTTTTTTTTTGAAAGAAGGAGCAGTCTGTATTAGGAAAGATCAGCACTTGCATCAATTTTTTCTTTCTTGTACTCCCTCTGTTTAGGTGTATAGGGCCTAAACAGTTATTCAGGATGCATATCGAGCGTTTTCCTAATTTGCTGCATGTTTGTAATATAATGATGCTCCTTGACGGCAATTAATACTGCCGCATAAGATGCTTTGGCTTTGTTCTTTCTTAGATGCCAATTAAGTACCCACTCAATCAATCAGTTATTCAGGAACGACTCTGCGAGTTTTCTTAAGGTCCCCCACTCAAGCATTAATGTCAACTGTCTTAATGGTAGGGCAAGATGGTTAAACTGAGTTTGTTAAAGCTACAATAACCTGATCAAATTCAGAATAGAATGGTAGGGCAAGATGGTTAAACTGAGTTTGTTAAGCTACAATAACCTGATCAAATTCAGAATAGAAGGCTCAAATTGTAACAGTGCAATAGCAATAGCGAAATAGTGTTGGCATTAGAACTAATGTGCAGTTGAGAGCGGTTTACATGTAATTGAGAATTATCCACCACCCATGTCTACTCGCCTGCCCTAATGGAGGATTAACCATTCTCAACCATTATGTTTACTCGCCTGCCCTGTCTGTTCTGCTTACCTGAGTTAGTACCTGCGTTACAGCCATTCTTCTGTCCCTCTAGGAATGATCTATTTATCGCAGGAAAACCCTGTAACTGCTTACTCTAGCTTTCTTTTTTTCACTGATTCGAACCAAATTTATTAGATTATAGCACAAATTTGGAGTAATTGGTACTATTTTTCCAGTTACTAGGATACCATGGTAAAAAAAATGTTTAGCTTTACTGACCAAGGTGCAGCAATGAAAACTCGGTGGTTATTTTATTGCTTTGGTTCCTGTTTCTCGACGGGGATCAGTTTTTATGCATGTTTTTTGTCATACTGTAATAGAAGTAGCAGTCACCAGAATGAAAATATATGAAGTTCTACAACATGCTAAATATATGTTTTCCATGGTTAGTCGTTGCTTCTATTGGTACTTTGATTTACGATTTCACTTTCCAAAGATTGAGTTTCAAGTTGTAAATAAAAGAGATGAGGTTTCACCACAAGGTAGCAGTATAATAGAAATTTGGCATGCTTCCTTCCGCCTTTCTCCCTTCTTATATAGTGCATTTTTTGTCAACCCTTTTCCGGATGATTCTTACAAAATGATTTTATGCCGTTCAGTTACGAAAACAAAAATACTTGCCACTGAGAAAAGAAATGTGCCGTTCAGTAGCACAAAGGTCCAATTCTGGCGCACAGAGCACATTTCATACACGGAAAACATTTGCTGGAGTGCCCAAGTTTGCATCCAGCACTCTCCTCCCTTACCTCGCAATGCATCTTCTGCAAACAAAAAACACCAACTCAGGTCCTGCAGCTCCGGCACGACTGCAATAACAGTCCTCTCAAGAGTCCAGCCTCCAAGATGATCATCCCACAGGTAATTATTTGAAGCAAATGAAAAAACACCCATCTACATGGGACACCAATTTCAGCTTACTACTATTGACACCGTGATTCAGCTTTCCTAATATATGTAGACATTAATTAGCTGTTGACGATACTGCTCAACTCAATGGTCTGAAAGCATGGCCAGACTAGAGTACATAGCAACCTCGACAACAATATACATCTCCAGTTCCAGTAGGACAAAAGGTCCAATTCCTGTTCTGTTTATCAAAAAGTAGCAAGTAACCCAATGAGTCCTAACAAGCAACAAAGCAGAATCGAATTTTTGCTTAAAGAGACAACAAAAGAAATGATGATCAGACAACTAAAGCTCTAGTAGTCTGTTTTCAGTGTGGATGATACAGCTCGCTCCAACAACCATTGAGCATGAAAAAAGCCTAGACCTCTTTCTTCCTGGTTGTATTAAAACTGAGGCTATCTAGGACACAAGTAAAATGCAACATCACATGGCCTTCAAGGTGCCATTGCATGTGTATCATGGGAAGCAGTCTTGGGACAGGCTACTCTATCCAAACCAGCTAGACGATGCTGATCAACACTTGAGGGCTAAATAGCATAGAGCAAAAGACTTGTTTGGGGGTCAACCAAACCAAAACTGCAATTGGAGGCAGTGAGTATTGAGGAACCAGACTGATTCCAAGGAAACAAACAACCATATGGCAATATCAAGCATAAGATTTACTGCCAAACATAACTTAAGTTCTGGTTACTACTAATAACAACATCGGTCGATACATGCATGGATCGATCACAAACAACTTAGTTGCAACACACACACACACACAGTTGACATAGATAGATAGATATGCTAGTAGATTGCACCAGACCAGGCCAGACAGAGCAATCTTTCTCTCTGCCCAAGTCAAGTTAAGCAAGCACATGACGTGCTTCCCTGGATATTCTGCTCCTCCAGTCACCGTCAAACATGTGCGAGAGGTGTTCCTCCAGGTCGGCGACAATCTTGAGGTGTTCCTCGTCAGCCTCCTCAGCGACGTCCTCGAGGTTGACAAATTTACACCCATCCAAGAGCTTCTGGAAACGAGCCTGCTCCAGCGCAACCAAGCTCTGCACCAGGGACCTGAACGACCTCTGCGCCTGCTTCTCCTTGCCAGCCTCGACACCAGGCTGTCCCTTGTACTTTGCCTCCAGCTCCTCGACCACCACGACCAGGGCCTCGCGCATCTTCTCCACGTCGATCTCGTCCACTGCCTTCGCCGCCGCCACGTCCCCCTTCTTCTTCCCTGCCATCGGCGCCGGGGCCTTCACCCGCCGATCCTTCAGGGCCATCCGCGGAATCTGATCGGCACAGGCCATCGCTCCTCGCCCTCACGATTCTCTTCTCCGGTGGATTGGATTGGTTTGATCGATTGATTGGGGATTCTCTTCTTCGGTGGATTGGGGATTCTGCGGCGGCGGCTCGATCTGATCTCGATGTACATATAAATAGAAGCAAACCCTAGGGAGGGAGGGAGGTCCCGTTTCGAGCCGGACTCGGACTCCAACTGGGCCGAAAGCCCACGCCACCAACTTGTATTTCCTTCTCCTGCTACGACCCGGACTCGGACACCGACCTCAGTTTTTTTGTCGAAAAGTTTCCAATCAATTCATCAAATTTAAGTCTAAAAAAAAATTCATCAAATTTAAACCCAGTGCAAACAACACTCTTAGTTTACGGAGCTGTGTTGTGAGGAGTTACCTTACAACACGAGAGAGTCAGAAACTGAATTATCAGTTTTCATTTAATGAAAATTGGGGCGAGGCCCCGCTCTCCTTATCCGCTCGTCTACAGTACAGAGAGGCGGAAAAGGAGGCGACCGCGGGAGTTCGGGTTTCGCCGGCGAATCCACCGCTCCCCTCTGCCTCCGGTCGCCGTCGAGGCACCGCGAGGTGGGGGGGGGGGGGGAGCTCTGGTTTTCGTCCTGGTGTGTAGATAGTCTCCTATCTAGGTGTGAGTGCCTCTCGACGACGTCAATGACGGGGCGGCGGGGTCGATGTGTTGGCTGTGGTCCTTCCCCTCCTTCTCCGTTCCGGCGGCCTCGTCGCCGGGGAGGACGTGAAGGTGGTTCGTCAGGTGCGCTTCTTCGTCCTTGCTCCTCAGGCCGGCCGTGGTGGCGAGGTGAGGGCTCGGTGCTGGTTGGCGTCCTGTTTTTGTTGCTTCGTGTGGAGGTGGTCTTCTTCCTCAGCGTGTTTGCTCTGGCCGGCCTTGGTGGCGAGGGGAGCAGAGGCCGGAGGCGGATGGGTGTAGGTGGTGGTTGCTCTGGACTGCGCATCGTCGGCTGGAAGATGGGCGGAGCGGGGGTGTGGGCGCTGTGGCCGTGCGCGTTCAACGCGTCTAGGTTCCGTCGCGGCGCGGCGGACGGCTCTTGCGGCCTCTACGACATGTGGCGGCTGGAGGTACGGCGACGACGGCGAAGTCTAGGGTTCTTGGGCGCCGGCGTTTTGGGTCCGATTGTAATTCTCTCAAGTTGCTCAGGGTGCTCCGTGCAAGTTTCAGGTCCGGTTGTAATTATTTTGTTTTCTTGGGCTTCCTTGTAATTTGTACTGAGTTTCTTGATTTTATGGATCGGATCCTTCCTCAAAAAAAAAAAAAAAAAATTGGGGCGAGGCCCTCTTATCTAAAAATAAAAAAATGTTTTCCCCCGCTCTGCCAGATATTTAGCCGGGCCTGGTTAGGTCCGTGAAATATTACGGCGGTATTGCCTAATATACAATGGTCCAAGCGAGGCCTTAGGTCACAGAAATTACACCCAGATCACTATACCACCTACCAACAGCTACAAAGTTTGGAGAGTGCAAAGACCGCGCGGTTCGTCAGGACCGAGTTTGCAGCTTTTTATTTGCCACTCTATTTGCTTTCAGCATTTATCTCGACTCAGTTTTCCTCTACATTCTACCTAAAACGCTTAAATGTGTGTAGCATAAACTCGACTCTCTGAAACATAGTTTAGACGGTTTTAAGTTGGATGTGCATGGTATTAAAGATCCCGTTAAATGGCCGCATGTTAGATGCAAAACCGAGGAAAGCGGAGCCTCTATAATTCGCCTTAAGGAAACAAGAAGATCTCAATCTAATAATGCTTTGAGACAATAAACCTAGCTTAAACATAATTTATAGTTAAATAGATTCCACTTGTGAACTTGCATGCATCCATGCATGAATTAGTGTTTGAAACTTGCATACAAAATCGTTGGTGGATCTATATCCAAAACGTATAGGCTAACAATATCTCAGAAGTGCTTTCTAGAGTATGATCAGGTGCTAGAAAATAAAAATCTACAATACCATTGTTTTGGGGAGTTGTTAATCAAGTCATTGGCTTTGTTGATGTATTGTTCTACATAGTCAAATGTGTCTTCGAAATTCTCGTAATTCAAGGTGTGCCAAAGTTAAGGTATGAAGGTAGATAAAGAAAAGAAAAACCCAGCTCTCCAGGTTGCCTTGAATGCCTCTTCCCATGAATAGCGTTAGTTTTCAACGTTTATACTTTTAGATAACCATATGCAGTGGTCAATGTGGCTATTTGTGGGCAGCGTGCCACCACACCTGACGTAGCACCCGGAAAGGTGTAAACTTCGAGGTACATCATCATCTCCACCTTGTGGTTATTTCCATCGTTCGCTTAGGTGTTGTAACTTGATTAATTTGTTATCTTGCTTAGATAATTGTATATTGTATGCGTGTTTGTATCCTAGTTGCATAATCTATAGAATTTGAATTCAAGTTATTCCTCAATTGAAAAAAACCAAGCAAATTGATAGTCACTTATTCACCTCCTCTAGTCGACTCCCTCGATCCTTTCACACTCTTTTGTCAGCCATCATCTCCTACTTCGCACCTATTCCCTTCCTTGTTAGCCAAAGAGGACTCGAATCGTCGTGTGGAGTAGTAGTACAAGAAGGAAATCACCAATTCTAGATTCACGTCCTGATTTTCCATGTTAGGGCGCGCGACGAAGGCATAGGAAGCAACCTGTGCTGAAAGCACGACAAGTTCGACAACGGGAAGTTATGGCGAGAACTTCCATACATGCCGCTAAAAAAAGAACTGAAAATGTTATGTGAAGTTTTAAATAATTACGTGGATGTGTAAAAATGTGGTCTCCGTCTCCGTAAGGTTTTGTTAGAAAATATCTCATATATTTTAGGTTACGCGAAAAATATGAAATTATGGTTCCAATCGAAAAAACGATTTTATCCTCAAATTTGTCTTTTCTTATGTAGACATATACTGTACACATGTAACTACTTGTGTATTTCATTTCAGGATATCAAAAATAAGGGTTCCAAAATTTTAAGAATAAATAGCTCTGGAGCTAAAGGGATTTGGTTAGGTCAGTTGATTAAGGGAGGCAACACCAGAATATCCCTTGTTATTAGGCATGAAATGTACTATATGAATAGTTTTTAATCTCATGGACATGATTTTTTTTTCGATTGAAAATTAGCTTAATTATCTCTGACATAACCCATGATAATGTAGCGCGTGAACATTTTTTAAACCACATGAAAAAATATTTTATTCCTTGAGAACAAGTTTTTTCGATTGAATGCATGATTTGGACCGTGTGAACATATTTAAACAATAATTTTGTTCCCTAGTATGAATGGATTTTTCTTTGTTGAAAATCAACTTAATTATCTATGATGTAGTCCATTTCGAATAGCTGAAGCGGCCAAGCTCGTTAATTTAGCAGTGTAGTTGCCAAGCCCGTTTATTTCGAAATGTTGTGGAAACGCATCTCATCCAGCCTCAGTCTAATCTCGAAATGTAACCAAACGCATCTCATCAAGCTAATCTGGCCCAGCCCGGTAAGCAGGCTATATCTTGGTCGAGGGCCTCCTCCTGTCGAGATCCCGTGTTCCCCTTCCCCTGAGCCAGACCACGACGGCGGCGGCGGCGGCGCTGCATCCCCGTGGAGTTTGACTCGAGAAGAGGTGGTTTCTCGCGCCCCTCCTCTACCCCCTCCCTAAATCCCGTTGCATGCTCTGACGCTGCGTTTTTCTGTAGGCAAGGGCAGCATGGCGCAGGCAGCGGGGGCAGCAGGAGAAGGAGGTGCCGCCGCCGGCGGCGACGGCGGCCAGGAAGATGTTCCAGACGTCAGTTTCCTCGGGGTAATCCATCTCTGCCCCTTCTCTCCCCTGTCTAGGTGGGTTGGTGCCCTGATGTTTTTATAAAAGTGCTACGTTGCCTATCCAGTGCTGTTACAGCTGATGATCCATATACCTAGGGAATTGCCTATCCAGTGTCAAATCTGAGTGGGCAGTAGGTTGAGAAGAAGGTCATTAATAGTTAGCTGTTTGGGAATGTTACAACCACATATTTATACTGAACTTTTATAGTCCTACATAATTAATTATGTCAAGCAGGATGTTAACTAGTTATTAGTTATAGCGCAGATCATCAGAAAATACCTTTTTGCTAAACATGAAATAAAGTATTTCAGTTTTTCGAGACAATAAACCTTAAACATAATTTATAGTTAAACATAATCCACTTGTGAACTTGCATGCATCCATGCATGAATTAATATTTGAAAGGTGCATAAAAATCGTTGGTGGATCTATATGCAAAACGTATGGCCTAACAATATCTTAGACGTGCTTTCTAGAGTATGATTAGGTGCTTGAAAATAAAAACTTTACAATATGATTGTTTTGGGGAGTTGTTAATCAAGTCATTGGCTTTGTTGATGTATTGTTCTACATTGTCAAATGTGTCTTCGAAATTCTCGTAATTCAAGGTGTGCCAAAGTGGTGGTATGAAGGCAGATAAAGAAAAGAAAAGCCCAACTCATCATATCCAGGCAACCTTGAATGCATGTTCCCATAAATATCGTTAATTTTCAACGTCTATACTTTTAGATAACCATATGCACTGGGCCATGTGTCTATTTGTGGGCATCATGCCACCACACCTGAAGTAGCACCCGGAAAGGTGTAAACTCCGAGATCCATCATCACCTCCACCTTGCGGTTATTTGCTTCATTCGCTTAGGTGTTGTAGTTTGATTAATTGGTTGTCTTGCTTAGCTAATTGTATATTGTATGTGTGTTTGTACCCTTGTTGCGTAATCTAGAGAATTCATATTCAATTTATTCCTCAGCTGAGAAAACTAAGAAAATGATAGTCACTTATTCACCTCACTAGTAGAGAAAAGCTTATACGTAGAAATGATTCTGTGGCGCACCCCTAATCAGTGCGCTGTGGCGCACTATTTTGCATGCGCCACAGAATTGTGCGCACGGAACCAAATGCGTCACAGAATTGTGCAATTCTGTGGCGCACGAAACCACATGCGCCACAGAAAGTCTAATTTCGGTGGCGCACCAAGCCAGGTGCGCCACAGAAAGTCACATTTCTGCGGCGCACCTGGCCATGTGCGCCACAAAAATTCATCTGGGGGCGGGTGAAATTCATCTGGGATCTGATCTCGATGTACATATAAATAGAAGCAAACCCTAGGGAGGGAGGGAGGTCCCGTTTCGAGCCGGACTCGGACTCCAACTGGGCCGAAAGCCCACCACGCGACCAGCTTCTATTGCCTTCCCCTGCTACGAGCCGGACTCGGACACCGACCTCAGTTTTTTTTTGTGGAAAGGTTTCCAATCAATTCATCAAATTTTAAAGCCGGTGCAAACAACACTCTTAGGGCCCGCTTGGTTTGCAGTTTTAGTTTACCGAGCTGTAATGTTTTCCCCCGCCTGAGTTTCGGTGGTTCCTTGGTTTACATTTCGTGTAGTAGTGTTTATGTTATTTGGAGCCTGACATGATGATACTGTTCACACATCATTTTTCATTCAGAGGCAAGGCAATTGATGACTGCCTTGGTAGAAATAGCGTGTTCATGGTTTCTATTGACGGCAATCGATGTCGGACTGAATAAGATTGGTAATGGTGATCATACCTATGCTTCTGACGTATATGTGCGATACAGGCCACTAATCCACAAAGAAAAAAATTCAGACGATGAAAAGGTCTTGTTCAAGAAATTGGACTCAAACTTTTTCTTATTCAAGTTTCGGACACTCTTCTTCCTTTTGAGATACGCATCTGAAGCTCAAAAAAAAAAGATACGCATCTGTATCGAGTCCGGCTCGTACCGTTATCACCTAGGGTTTCGTCCCTCTGTACAGATCGAGATCAAACATACGGAGAACCGCCAATCAATCCACCAGAGAAGAGAACCGCTCGGAGCGATGGCCTGTTCCGACGAGCTGGTGATCCCCGAGGAGTTTGCGAGAGAGATCCATACGGAGAAGATGCGCAAGGCCCTGCTCGTGGTGGTTAAGGAGTTGGAGGCGAAGAACCAGACTGAGAGGTCGGTGGAGGCTCTGGTGGAGGCGCTGGGGAAGGAGGCCGAGGACAAGATGGAGAGGTCGTTCGTCGACAGGTTCTTCGACGAGTTCGAGTTTGTCGATCTCCTCGAGGACACGGTGCTGGACGAGGACCTCATCAAGGAGGTCGCCGAGCTGCAGAAGATGTGGCGCTTTGACTGTGCAGACGCAGCACCTGAGGCCTTCAGTGACCCCAGCCACCCGCGTTGCCTCGTTGCCTGCGACTAACAATCCAGGGGAGGAGGAGGAGGTGATTGCTCTCCAAAGTTTACGTCACTTCACTTGTGCAGAGAGGAGGAGGAGGAGGACAATATGGTGCTGGCTCTGTCTGGTCCTGTGCAATATCCTATCTAGCATATCTATCTATGTCAACTCTCTGTCTGGGTTGCACCTAAGTTCTTTGTTACCACCTGTGTTATTGAACCATCCATGCCTGTGTATCTATCCATGTTCTTTACACCAAAACTAAGCTATGCTTGGCAATTCATCATGCTTGATTTTAGCCATATGATTGTTGCGACACCTTGTTTGGTTCCTCAACACCTACTGCCGCTAACTGCAGCCGGTTTCGTTGATACCATTAGTCTTTGTGTCATACAAGTTTTTTTGCTATATGATATCTAGCCCTAAACTGTTCATCAACATCGTTTTGGCTGGAGTAGTTTGTTTCAAGACTCAATGCTACTTCCTGTAAGTCTATGGGTTGCTATGGCACCTTGTAGGCGATGTGCTGTAGCTTTACTTTTGTCATATGTAGCGTTAGTAACCAGGAAGAAGAGGGTGAGATTTTTTCATACTCGTGGTTCTACCTAGCTATTTGTTCTAATTTATAACAGACCGGGTGCTGAGTCCGAGCTACTAGAGTTATAGTTGTCTGATCATCATTGCTTTTGTTCTCTCTTTACACAAAATTGAACCGATTTGAAATTGTTTTTTTGCTGTTTAGGCTGGCCAAGTCATTGGGATACTTGCTACTTTGTAAAAGCAGAACCGGAATTGGACTTGGTGCTACTAGAATTGGCCATGTATATCGTTCTTGAAAGTATAAGGTTGCTCTGTAGTCTAGTCTCTGCCATGCTTTCAGATCATTGAGTTGCGCACTGTCGTCAACAGCTAATTAATGTCTACATGTATTAGAAAGCTGAATCATGATGTCAATAGTAGGTAAGCTGAAATTTTTGCCACATGAAGATGGGTGTTCCACCCTGGAGAGGACTGTTGTAGCAGCCGTGCAGCCCTGTGCCCTGCAGCTTCGTCTGGAGGAGCTTTGTTGGTGGTTTTTGTTTGCAGAAGAAAGTTCCGCGTATTAAATGTATACCCATGTTTTGTGCCAAGTTTGGTCATCATAGCAAGAAGGTTGTGTAGAACTCTGCTTCCCCAAGGTGTTTGCCCGATACATTGACAGAACTACAACACCTCCTTTTGGTAGGCTGATAGCTTCACACGTCACTTTGCTGGCGTCGCAGCATGCGGAGGAGACGCGGCGGATGCAGACGAGCGGGGAGTTGGAGTCCGGCCTGCAGAGCATCCCAGAGGAGGTTTAATGATGAGCGCTACGAGTAAATGGCAGTAGACAGCGTCGTTGGTTAATCGCCTTTACTAATCAATGTTGGGTTTTGATCAGCTACTGCTAGTAGATCGATGTATGTGTATGTTACTCTTGGTCTGTTCTAACTTCTCCGTGAGTTCGTGCGTTTTTCTCTTTGAATTTTGGAGATGTAAAAGAAGAGGTGATCTGACTACAATGCAAGTGTTGCATTCATCTGAAAGTTCTGATGGCATGTCACTCATGCGTGAATTATTATGTGTGAGAAATACTCGTGAGTCGTGACCATAATTTAGATTATATTTGTATTCAAGAGACTAAGAGGGAGGATTTCCCTGAGTCTTGGCTTGAGAGCTTTAGTGGAAGAATGACTTTTATCTGGCTTTGGGAACCTTCCAGCGGAGCGTCTGGGGGTCTTCTTATGGCTATTAATGAAGAAAAGTTTGATGTGGGTTCGTGCATTACTAATAAATATTTTACCAGAATGATTATTATGGACAAAAAGACTAGATTCAAGTGGAATCTAGTTAATGTTTATGGTGCGTCTAATGCTAGAGATAAACCGAATTTTCTTATCGAGTTGGTGCAAATGCTAGGTAGTAGTCCTTTGCCTTTCGTAGTCGGCGGTGATTTTAATTTAATTAGAAGGACCTTGGATAGGAATAAACCTAAGAGGTTATCCAAGTGGTTGATGATTTTCAATTCAATTATTGAGCATTGGGGTTTGAAAGAGCTTGAACTTTCTGGTAGATCCTTCACTTGGTCGAATAATCAGTTAGATCCTCTTTTTTGTAATGCTAGATAGGGTGTTAGTTTCTCCTGAGTGGGAAATTAATTACCCGTTGGTTACAGTCAGAACTCTGGTTAGAGGAGTCTCTGATCATGCTGCCTTATTGGTTGATGTCGGCAATGCTGCAGAGGTAATTAAAAAGCCTTTCAAATTTGAGTTGTGCTGGTTCCAGAGAGATGATTTGGCGGATGTAGTTTCTAATTTGTGGAATGCTAATTATAGAGGTCGTCATTGTTTGGATAAATGGCACAATTGCTTTACTAAAATGCGTAGTGGATTAAAAGGTTGGAATAGTAACATAGAAGGTCAGTATAAGCGTGATAGAAATTTTATTGCTAAGCAGCTGCATACTATTGATAAAAATAGTGAACTTAATGGTTTGAGTTCAGAAGATTATTTTAATAGATGTTCTCTTCAAGATAGGTTAAACGTCATTTTGAAAGAAGAGGAAACCAAGTGGTTTCAAAGAGCTAAGGAAAAAGATTTGTTGGAGGGAGATAGTAACACTAAATACCTAAGGATTAAGGCGAGCGGTAGAAAGCGTAAAACTAAGATTTTTAGGCTTTTTGATGGTGATGTTTGTATAGAAGGGACGGATAACTTGATAGAGCATGCTACTAATTACTATAAAGCTTTGTTTGGTCCTGTTGTGCTGCTGCCGGTTTCTCTTTCGGATTCTGTCCCAATGGTCTTGAATGATAGAGGGACAAGATTGCTTTAGTAGTTCCTTTTACGCTAAAAGAAATTAAAGAAGTTGTTTTCTCAATGGAGCACAACAAGGCACCAGGGCCTGATGGCTTTCCCATTGAATTCTTTCAGAATCTCTGGGACCTTGTTTCTCCCAAACTCTTTGAGCTTTTTCAGGATTTTCATAGAGGGTCTCTTGATATAAAACGTTTTAACTATGGTATTATTACTTTGTTACCAAAGGGTCAGGGTGCGGATAGAATCAATTTGTTCAGACCCATCTGCCTGTTGAATGTGGTCTTTAAAATCTTTACGAAAGTTGTGAACAATAGAACTATTTGTCTGTCTAACAAAATAGTTGACCCTATTCAAACTGCTTTTATCAAAGGGCGTTACATTCTTGATAGTGTGACGATGTTGCATGAAATTATCCATTATATGCATAGAGGTAAAAGAGCTGGGGTCCTGTTTAAAGTTGATTTCGAAAAGGCGTATGATAAAATTAACTGGGATTTTATGTTTTCGGTATTAGAGATGAAAGGGTTTCCGGATAAAATTAAAGCCGTTGTTTCTGAAGGTAAAGTTTGTATTATGATTAATGATGTGCTAGGCAAGTATTTTCAGACTAGAAAAGGGCTCCAGCAAGGTGATCGTTTTTCTCCTTTACTGTTTGATATTGCCGCGGATGTTCTTGCGGTCCTAGTTAGGAGGGCTCAAGAAAAAGGTTTTATCACGGGTTTTGCTTCGAATATTTTAGAAGAAGGGATAGCTGTTATCCAATACGCGGACGACACTATCTTTATGTTTGAGGATGATTTAGAAAGTGCTCGTAACCTGAAGATCATCCTTTGTGTTTTTGAGCAATTGATGGGTTTAAAAATTAATTTTAGTAAGAGCGAGGTTTCCTTTTTTGGTTCCGCTAATGATAGGAAAGATATCTAATGCTCAGATTTTTAGTTGTGGTGTGGGAGATTTCCCCTTCACGTACTTGGGGATCCCTACACATTATAAAAGGTTGGCAAGTAGTGATTGGAAAGATGTAGAGGAAAAAACAGAAAAAAGTATGCGGTTTGGAAAGGTTTTCTTAATTCCATAGGCACTAGGCTCATCTTAATAGAAACTGCTTTGAGTAATGTTCCTAGTTACATGCTATCTCTCTTTATTATGCCAAAAGGTGTGAAAAAGGTGTGACTTTTATAGATGCAGAATGCTTTGGCATGAGAAGCAGGGGTGAAGAAGTACCACATGGTTCGATGGGATGTTGTGTGTCAGCCTAAAGAGGTTGGAGGTTTAGGAGTTACTAATCTCAGATTTAGAAATATTAGTTTGCTTTGTAAATGGTTGTGGAGGCTTGAGAATGAAGTGGGTATTTGGCAGAATTTAGTAAAAGCTAAATACTTGAAAAAGGTTGCCTTAACTCAATGTGTACATAAGCCAACGGACTCACATTTCTGGACGGGGCTTATGTCGGTTAAAGATTTATTTTATAGTTGTTGTAGGAGGATTTTGGGTAATGGTAAAAGCACCATGTTTTGGGAGGATTGTTGGTTAGGACAGAAACCTCTATGTCAGTTATATCCTAGAGTTTACAATCTATCTTGCAATTCGAATATTACTGTTTTTGATGTCTTTGATAAAGGTTTTGAAAGTATGAAGTTTAGAAGATGCCTTAGAGATGAAACTTTGCCTATGTGGTTCGAGATCTTGGATAAATGCAGTCAGGTTCAGTTGAAGGCTGAACCTGACAAAGTCAGTTGGTTACTCACTAAAAGTGAGGATTTCTCTGTTAAATCGTTGTATCAATATTTGTGTGCTAAAACTGTTAGATTTCCTTATGGAGTGTTGTGGAAATTAAAACTTCTGCTCCGTGTTAAGGTGTTCTGTTGGCTAGTTGTTAAGAATAAAATTTTAACTAGAGACAATTTAAAAAAGAAAGGGTGGAAAGGCTGTGATCTCTGTGAATTTTGTGATTCACATGAAACACAAGAACATCTTTTCTTTAGGTGTCCTGTGGCTAAATTAGTTTGGAATGTAATTTCGGTTGCTCTTAATTTGAGCAATGTACCTAGTTCATTTTCTGAATTGTATCAGCAATGTTCGGCTACCTTCTTTGGTTTGGAAAGGAAGGTAGTAATGTTAGGCGCTGTTGCAATTTGCTGGCACTGTCGAAAACACGTAATAAATTGTATTTTCAAAGGATTTTTGTTAAGGATCCCCTGGAGGTTATCCTGCTAGCTTGCTACTTTTTACGGGAATGGTCGAAATTGCAGAGAAACGTACTGCGAGGAGTTCTGCTGCGGGGAGCTGAACTTCTGGCTAAAGTGGCGCAGGAGATTTTCGGGAAGAGTCATGGTTGGAATCCCACTGTTGCCAGGCTTTAGTGTTGATTGTTGCTGTGCAGTCTTTCCCTCTGATCTCTTGATGTTGTTTAGCTGGTGCTGTTTAAAAACTGAATGCTGTAACACCTCCAGGTTTCATTTTAATGAAATCGGGGGTCTCTTTTGAGGCTCCTTAGTATCTAAAAAAATTTACACAGCTGCTGCTGCTGATCAAATGGTAAACCGTGAGTTGTCGCTTGCCTGCAGCTAGCTACCACTGCCTATGTCCATTGATTTCTTATGCCTGAAATATGTTTCTACGGTGTTATTTCGTCTATGACCGCTGGACTAAAAAGTTTCAAAAGACCAATGCAACATTAAATTATGTCACAGTTCTAAAAATAAATAAATAATGTCACAAGAATATATGTACGTGGCAGCTGCACGTCTACTAATTAATACTCAGTATTTCTGATCGAGTCCGGCTCGTACCGTTACCTAGGGTTTCTTCCCTCTGTATAAGATCGAGTTCGAAACAGAAGTATCCCAGAGAACCGCTCGGAGCGATGGCCTGTTCCGACGAGCTGGTCGTGATCCCCGAGCTGAACGAGCAGCGGGTGAATGGCAAGGAGTTTTCGAGAGAGATCCATACGGAGAAGATGCGCCAGGCCCTGCTCGTGGTGGTTAAGGCGTTGGAGGCGAAGAGCAAAGGCAGTGGTACTTCAAGGGAGTCGCTGGTCCAGACCGACGACAAGAACCAGACGGAGAGGTCGTTAGAGGCTCTGGTGGAGGCGCTGGGGAAGGAGGCCGAGGACAAGACGGAGAGGTCGTTTGTCGCATAGTAGCAGGAAACGGGGTCCATGCCTCGTTCCTCGACCCAGGGTCGATTGATCCGGAAACGGGGTCGGGGTCGAAAGTGGGTCGACGAGGGTCTGCACCGGGTCGCGATCCTATTCGATTGGTAGTGACCCCGAACGAGCACCCACGATTTCGAGGAGAGTACATACCAGGAGTCCCGCCGATGCGCCCTCGCCGTTTATATCTCTGTCCCACGGCGCCCACCACTGATCCGTCGCCGCCGGCCGCCGTGAGTCCGTCCTTTCATCCGTCACCGCCTGATGGCCTGGTAGTCACTAGGGAAGGTGGATTCGCCGGAGGCAACACAGGACTAGGGGAGGTGGATTCGCCGTTTCCTGCTACTATGGGCTGGATCGCTGGAGTCTTCAACTGGAGGGATTGGGGATTTGGGCGGAATAAACAGAATAGCGAGATGTGTTTCATGGCGAAAAACTGAAGAGAAGAGAGACACGAGTGCTTCGTAAGGAAGAATCAGACTAGCAGTGGATGACATGTGGGCCCTTGCTTTTAATCATTTGATTCATTCAGTTTTTTCTCAGCAAATCAAATTGTAATTCTGTCTCATTTTTCATCCGCGCAATATTAGGAAATTATTATCAAGATCCAAAACTTCCAAAAAAATTGTCGA
Source organism: Poa pratensis (assembly GCA_947311845.1). Lineage (NCBI taxonomy): Eukaryota > Viridiplantae > Streptophyta > Magnoliopsida > Poales > Poaceae > Poa > Poa pratensis. The sequence goes on from CAMZMU010000027.1 coordinate 4,462,549, forward strand.
CCCGGGGTCATCGACCCAAGATGGCGTGGATCACGACCCTCGACCCAAATTGGGGTACCAAAGATGTATACCCCTTGTCGAACCCTGTTCCCGGTAGAGGCGATCCTCGACCCGCGACCCCGTTCCTCGACCCGGACGACCCGGAATTCTGGCAACTATGGTTTGTCGACAGGTTCTTGGATGAGTTCAAGGCTGTCGATCTCTTTGAGGACACGGCGGACGATGCCGAGGTCTGCAAGGAGGTCGTCGAGCTGCAGGAGATGTGGCATGACTGTGTAGACTACGCTCGCAAGATCGGCGTCAGATTCCTTCCCCCCAGCCACCCGCATTGTGCCGTTGGACTGACAATCCAGGGGAGGAGGAGGTGATTGCTCTCTCAAGTTTACTTCACTTCACTTGTGCAGAGAGCAGTCCGGGGGAGGACAATATGGTGGTGCCTCTAGCTTGAACTGAGAAACATATTGGTCTTATCTGTACCTATATCAACTCTGTGTCTGGGTTGCAACTAAGTTCTTTGTTACCACCTGTGTTATTGAACCATCCATGCCTGTATCTATCTATATATGTTGTTATTAGTAGTACCCCAAAACTAAGTTATGTTTGGCAATTCATCTATGTTTTATTTTAGCCATATGATTCTTGCACTACAGGAATGGCCACCTATGCCGACGGCCTTTTGCCGTGGGCACAGGTCTTTTTACCGTCGGCATAGGCTATGCCGACGGCCACCGTCGGCATAGGTTCGTCGGCATAGGTGCCCGTAGGCATAGCGTAGAAACCCGTCGGCACAGGTCTAGCCGTCGGCATACGCTATGTCGACGGCTTTGCCGTCGGCACAGAGCCGTCGGCATATGTTTTCAAAATTATTTTTTTCATTTTTTAACTTTTTTTAAAAAATAATTTTTTATTTTTTTTAATTTCTAATTTATGTTTTTTTAATTTTGAAATTTCCAACTTAGCCACACACAATTTCTAATTACATATTAGACACTTAATCTCAGGTCAAAATACTTATCTCGGTCAAACTTCCCGTTCGGTCACCCATCCTCAGATTGCTCCAGCCCAAGCACGTTTAACTTTTGAGTTCCTTCTAAATTAGCTTCCAAATGAGATGTTAGAACTTACTGATGTTATTATTCTATCGAACATATTAACCCCTGGGTCATGATGTTACACTTTTATTGTCTAAATTTTGAAAATTTATTTGAATAAATAACAATGATTATGTAATAATAATATTTGAATAAATAACAATAAAATTTATTTTACTTTATTTTCTCCTTTTTACATTTAATATGCAATATTTCATATCTTTAAATCCGTAAATCAAAATTTAATAAATAAAATGTCGAAATCGATCAGAAAAATGAGAGGAATACAAATATGACATCCATAACATCTTTTTCATCATGCATATGACTTTTTGTAACATATTTTTGGTATTTTCTTAATAAAAAAGTTATTTTTACACTTAAAAAATAAAAAATGATGTTTATAAAATTATTTTTAAAATTATTTTTGGCAACAATGTTTGTCATACCAAGACACACCTATGTGTCAAATATGGGCACATTATCACAAACTATGGCACGGGGATGATCATATCTAGGTCATTTGACTCGAAACTTATACATGTTTATAAGTGATTGACCTTTTTGTGAAGAAGTTTTATGGAAATTTTGTCAGAACTCAAGTTTATCATTTTTCCTAGCAACTAGTACACATATAAGAAGTCCATGCCAAAGGATTTGTTTTTTTGAGTATTTTTTCACTTTCTTTTAATTTTTCGAAAAAATGATCAAAATGGCCGTCGTGTGTATTCATTCAAAGGGGTCGCATTTTTTAAAACCATCGATGGTTCTGTGATATAACCACTATTGTTGTATCTTAAAATGATTTTTGTAAAATTTTCAGAGTAAACTATCACACACTTGTAGTTCAAAATTGAATTACTTTCGGAAAATAGACATAAAGTCATTTAAGTAGGCGAAATTAGTTAGAAACCAAGAAAATTCATAATATTTCTGGATTGTCCATCAAATATGATCTACTTTGTGTGGAAATTGAATGGGTGCCATTTTGCACCATATTTGTTGTATTTGCTTCACAAAAAATGTCATTTTTTACAATTAAGAAATGAAAAATGATATTTATAAACATAATTTGAAAAAACTTAGTTCTGCAACATTGTTTGTCATAACAAGGCAAACCTATGTGTCAAATATGGGCACATTATCACAAACTATGGTACATAGATGATCATATCTAGGTAATTTGACTCGAAACTTATACATATTTATAGATGATTGATCTTTTTGTGAAGAAGTTTTGTGGAATTTTTTTCAAAACTCAAGTTTATCATTTTCCCTAGCAACTAGTACACATATAAGTTTATCATATCATTTTTCAAAATATTTCAGACTCAAATTCATCAACCAATAACCCGAGAAGTAAAAAATTAAAATCATGAAATGCACCGGTTACTTACACCCTCGCACCGGTTTGCACGGTACAATTTCCATGCGGTACGAAAGTACGTTTTTCATGCATTAGGAGATTGCTTATATCATAATTGTTTCCGTGAATTAGAAAATAGTAACATTTTTTTCCATTATTTTGATGCAGTAGGAAACCTGTAAGAAACACATTTATACATATAAAAAGGAATAAGAAAATGCAATTTCGAGAAGAAAAAACTTGTCTGTGACAAGATGGTTAGGAGGGTGGTTGTACCCCTAGCCCACCAGAGTTCAAACCCATGGTTCGACGCTGGTGTTTCTCATTTAGTCGGAATATTCTTCAGTGGGAGGCGACGTTCCCGTCGACAGCGAGTCGCCCGTGGTGACTTCGTCAATCTCAAGACCTGATCCGCCGGCTTAGTCTCTCGGAGGTGCTCATAGGGTTAGGGTGTGTGTGTGCGTTCATAGAGGTGAGTGTATGCGCGTGTATACGAGCGTCTGCGTTGTACTGTGTTTCGAAAAAAAAAAACTATTTGTATCGTGTTCCGTTTTATCTGTCCTCAGTTTTACTCATTTTTTTTTTGAGATTAAAGTCCTCAGTTTTACTTTCTCGCTGTTCGTCCAGCCAGGCATCAAAGTCGAGCAGTGGGCCCCATGTGGCCAAGAAGATGTGACTTGCTCGCGTGCTTGCGGGCCCCATATGCAAGGGAAAGAAACGAGAATGCGACCGGGCCCATACGCGGGGCCCAAGTGTAAGCGAAGGGGGGGTACGAGTGAATGAATTGGTCAGCTAGCGCGCGCCGTCCTCTGTTTCGGAAGCGAGCTAGCACGCGTCAGAGCTCTGTCTCGTCCAGGCGTGCTCCTCTCTGGCGGTGCATGCCTGCTCTCTACCCAGACGACCACCCCGCATGGAGAGCACCATCGCAGCCAGCAAACACATCGTTCTTCCAAGAATTTTTTTATAACAAAAGGCGTTAAACGTCCCGGTTTAAATTAATAAAGCTGTCATAAGGCAGAGTTGTAACAAATATGCTGATGATCAAATTACAACATTAAACAAATTTTTTTTTTAAGTAGAAGACGGGCTGGAGTCGTATGAGCGGCCCACGTGTCAGAAAGGGATAATTGTAGCGGAATTGGTCAGCTAGCTGGCTGCACCCGTTGAGATCGAGCGGCTTCCGCCGTCATTGACTCGTAGTAAAAAAGAAATAAAGCTCCGATCCGCAAAAAAATTGCGTCGGCTAATTAGGCATGTACCAAAGATTAAAAATACACGGCAAAAATAAAATAAAACAACAACTAGATATTTGACATGTCAAAATATTTCAGAATCATTTTCAGATAGCCACATATATATGAAAAAATTCAGGGGGGGCCTTGACCCGTTACCCCCCCCGACCATTCAAAAAAAAACACGGTAAAGAGAAAAAATTCAGACTCAAATTCAACCAATAACTGTTTTAAACATCGTGAAACTGCTAAAGTAAATTCCTATGCATTTTGTAATTGTTTTAAACATAATTGTATCATGCACTAGGAAAGTAACATTTTCTCCATTATTTGCATGCATTAGGAAATTTGTAAGAGACGCCATTTACGATTCTTTAAAAAAGAGAGTAAGAAATGCTATTTATAGAGAAGAAAAAAATCTATTTGTATCGTGTTATATGTATTGATTTGCGACTTTTATCTAGTCTCTCCTCAGTTTAACTTTCTCACGCTGTCGTCCAACCAGCCATCGCACTCGAGCAATGTAACCGAGTGGTGGTCGCGTACTTGCGGGCCCCATGCGCAAGAGAAAGAAACGAGCTCTCCTTCCCAGTCCACACAGTTCGACCGGGCTCAGATGCGAGGCCCACCTGTAAGTGAAGGAATTGGTCTGCAGGCTGCACGCGTCGGAGATCTTTCTGGTCCATGCTCCTCTGCCGGTGCATGCATGCCCTCGACCCAGACGACCTGCGCGTTATCTGTAGCGCATCGTTCTTCTTTCTTCAGAGACCTCGCCTCGCTTCGCCATGTCTGTCAATACGGCGGTACTACGTGCACAAGCAGCTAGCTGCCTCAACAATGGCGAAGCAGCATACACTCGCCTCGCTTCGCCAGCATACCTCGACCGCTTGGTCTCGCTGCTGCTGTTCTAACCACACGTACAGCCGGCCGGTCCCATGCAGCAGCATTATCCTCGATCGACTTTCCTCACCCACGATGAGCTGCTCGCTAAAGTCACTACCCGGACTTCTTTTAAAATCATCTCGATGCAGGTTGTATCATGAGCACACCCCGGGCTTAAGATTCCTCGGGCTTGAAAAGTCAATCCTAATTAACCCTCTTAGATAAGCTTTGAGACCATCTCTAACAGAAACCGTAAAACGGCGAAATCATATAATTTCGATCGATTTATGGGCCTGGGCCGTGGCCCGACCGGAGCCTGTAAAAACGCCGTCCCGTAAATCGACCCGCCCAGCCGCTATACGTACGGGTCCGCCGTCGATTTAGGGTTCTCCGCCGCAAACTCTCACCGCCGCCGTACTCTATCCATCTCCTCCGGCGAGCAATCACAGTCGCGCTCGTACTCTCTCTACCCCTAACCCCTCCCCACCGAGATGTGGCCCGTCAACAACACACCCGCGGGCACGCTAGGGCTCGGATGACCGTGGGGCGTGGCCTTGGCGTGTCGTTGCTCATTTCCGCGGCGGAGGAGGAGAGGGGGCGCGTGGCGCCCCCCTCCAGGGCCGCACCGGCGGGCACACTAGGGCTCGGATGGCTGCGGGGCGTGGCTATGGCGCGCCCACACTTTTTCGCGGCGGAGGAGGAGAGGCGGCGCTAGGGCCTCCACTGCGGGATGCTCTCGCACCGCAACGAGTTCGTGTGCCGCGGAATGGTGGGGGTAGGCCACAACGACGTCGAGGCCGGGAGCTCCCACGGTGTCCTGCGCTCGCGGTCGCTGTCGCAGGTGTCCGTGCTCGTGGCGGAGGAGAGCGACATCGACATGGAGGACAGGGACAACTACTACATCATCGACGTCGAGGACCATGTCGAGCTCCTCAAGATCGTCGAGACCAAGTCTGCCTGCTTGGGGCGCCGCCACGTGAAGAAGGCCCACCGTCGGGAGGCGCAGAATGAGGAGCTCCTCCAGCGCGGGTTACGGCAGGAGGAGGAGCACCATGCGCGGGAGCGGGAGTGGAAATTGAAGGCGCGGCGCCAAGTCGACTTCATCCACATCGTTGACGAGGACGACAAGTGAGCTCAGTGGCGTCACCGCTGCAATGTGAGGCCCGGTGAGGTGTCTCCGGCGCCTTCGGCTTAGAATTAGGGTTCCGATGAACAAGATCCACCCTTAGTTCGTATATTATGTAAATTATGTGTGTATGCTTATCTGAACTCGTATGAACTGAAGAACAACCACTATGAATTTTAGTGCGAACAACTTTTTCGCGCGAATTTATGGGTCGATTTGCAACATCTGGTCTGGCGAACACGTTTTCAACCCTTAAAACCGTTTTACGGTTCCTTGTATCCGAGTTACATGGGTCAAAATTTTAGAGATGCTCTTAGTATAGAAAAAGAGCTCCCTGTCAGAGGTCGTTACTCTAGCTAGCTTGCTTCTCCTTGGGATTGTTAGTCGCAGCCAACGAGGCAATGCGGGTGGCTGGCGTCACCGAATTTGAGGCCGGCCTTGCTTGCGCGGTCTACACAGTCAACCCACATCTGCTTGCAGTATTCCTGAAGCTCGGCGACCTCCTTGACCACCTCCTCGTCCACCTCGCCAGAGGTGTCCTCAAAGAGATCGACAACCTCGTACTCGTCAAAGAACCTGTCGACGAACGACCTCTCCTCGATCGCCACCGCCTCCGACTCCTTCCCGGTCTCCATCTCCGTCTGCTTGACGAGCAAGGCCTGGACCAGAGCCACCACAACCGCCCTCTCCTCCGTCTGAATCTCCTCCTCCTTCAAGGCCTCGACCCTTGAGCAACCACCACCGCCGCAGCCCTTGTTCTTCGCCTCCAGCGCCTCAACCACCACCGCCAGGGCCTCGCGCGTCGTGTCGATCTCTCTCGCAAACTCCATGCCCTTCACCCGCCGCTCCTTCCGCGCGGGGATCACCAGCTTGTTGGAACAGGCCATCGCTCCGATTCGACGAGATATTCTCTTCTCCGGTGGATTGGATTGGTTTGATCGATTGGTTGGGGATTCTGCTTCGGGTGTTTGGTAGGAGAGGAGGAGGCGGCGTCTCGATCTGATCTCGATGTATATATAGAAAGAAAGCAGAGGAAGCAAACCCTAGGGAGGTCCCGCTGCGAGCCGGACTCGGACTCCAACTGGGCCGAAAGCCCACGCGACCAACTTCTACTGCCTTCTCGTGCGGTCAAATTATTTATCCACACCCGATTCTAAGAAAAACAAAAACATATCCACACCCACCTCTGTTTTTCTTTTATTTGCCGCCCATATCTTCCTTTTTCGTCTTTTCCTTTACATTGTGAAACCCTCGCTTCGAGACAACCAACCAAGATATTGTGAGACCTTGTCGGGGGTACATGACATCACAGCACCTCCAACAGACGCGCGTAACGTGCCGCGCAAAATACCCGCTTCTGCCGCGCGCAGGGACATTTCGGTCACTACAGCGGACACGGGAAATAAGCCCGCGCATTAAAAAAAAACGTCCCGTGCGTTGGTCAAAGCGGTGCTTTCGGCGGTATATATCCCGCATCATGTCTAGCGCGCTGACACTACACGCGTCTCTTCTTTACCCAACCGCTTTTCCTCTTCCCGCGTGCGCTCGGAAATCATGTATCATTAAGTTTGTATTTCCTTTTTTTGAACTGTTTATCATGTGTCATGCTCTCCATTTTTCATACGTTTCTATCACTCTTGTTGCATTGGTAGGCCAGTTTGTTAAATTGACAAGAAATGGAGACCACATATATTTGGTATTAGGCAGGTAGAGGATGCTCTGCCTTATGGGGTTAATTTAGGTACGATCACTAATTTATTAAACTAACTTGCCATCTGGCACCCATATTTTACCATATTTTACCCTGTGACGCGGAATTTTAGGTTTGTTCGCTGCGGTACTAATTCAACAACTTCAAGTTTGCATACGGTTGCAGTCCTTCGACTAAATTGTGTATATGTTGTAATTTTCTATGGAATTGTTTCATGTTAAAACATATATTCATCTTTATAACACTCTATATATCTAATTGACGGGCGCGGTAACGCGCGCCTACATGATCTAGTTAATACATAAAAGTAGCAGCCCATGCTGCATGCAACCATTGAGAAAGGGCAATTGAATGAATGTTTCCCGCGTGCAATAATTATTAAGTTAGTAACCCTAGGCACTCAAGTGAGAATGTAGCCAATAGCTAGATCACAAATTGCTCCATGAGTCAATTAAAAACTAACCGATTAGAGGCAATGTGCATTGGGAGTACAGACGTACACTCTTTTGTGAAAAAATACTAGACCCCAAACGTCCACTCTTTCGAGGACGGAGGGAGTATGTGGTCTCGAGGCCCAATTGGTGCCCGATCTAGTGTAGTCCGTGAGTGAGTTGGGTCGAGTCTGGCTCATAGCCATACATAGGGTTTGGTCATATACAAATCGAGATTGAGACGCCGCCTCCTCCCGAATCAATCCACCGGAGAACAGAAGAGAATCGCTCGCCGCCGAGTCGAGGAGGAGCGATGACCGGTGACAACGAGACGATGACCTTGGACGCGGTTCAGGGGATGTCCCTGGAGGAGGGTTCCGGTGCGAAGGGCAAGGATTGTGCGGGGAAGATCGTGTTTGACTACGAGATAAAGATTCCACCAGGGGCAACCTGTTTGAGTTCCAACCGGTGAGTCTAGTGATAGAATTTTTTCATAATGGAAAGCTTTGTTGCGTTGGGCGAAAGTATTGAGATAGTCGTGTCACAATGTGTTTTTCTGGGTCTGGAAGCAGGTTTAGTCGCGGTCATTAAGTGCGGATCTCCATGCGGCCTTCCGACACAAAAAGAAAATAAATTCCCATTCCACCCAAAACTTTAGGAATTCATTGATAGCTGGTGTTCGTATGTAGGGATGAAAACGGAGCGGATACGGACGGAACTGAGTGGTGCCACATTTGTTTTCATATTTTTTTGCGGAAGCGAAAACAAATACAGAAACCCCGGAAACAAATACAGAAACAAATATTGTCGAAAATAGATATAGACCGAATACGGTGCGGACACGGAACAGAAAGCAGATGTTTGTCGGAACAAAGCGACACCTTGAATAACGCAGGAAAACTCAAGCAAACCAAAAAAAATTATTAGGTTTATAAGATGAAATAAATTGAACTATAATATAGTGTTTATAAGTTATCAACTTTGGCCAAAAATACCTTATATCGTCCCTAACCCTAGTGCAACAGTGAAATGCCGAACCAGGAATGCCTCGAGAGGAAGATGATATGCAAGTACATAGGGACTAAACATGGTCACTTCATATAGTTTTCTTTTTATGTTCAGATCTTGCCTCAGTGTTCCCACTAAAATTGTTAGGCCTGCTGCATTCAGATAGGACCGCGTGGTAAAAAACGGAAAGTTCCGTATTACCGGAAACAAAAATAACATTTTCGTGGCCGTTCCGCCGGAATACGCTGTTCCGTTTCCGTTTCCGCATAAAAATTTCCGTTTCCGTTTCCGTTTTGCAAAATTTCGTTCCCGCTTCCGTATTTCCGTTCCGTTTCGTTTTTCCGCGAAAAAGTCGGAAAGTTTCCGCTCCGTTTTCATCCCTATTCGTATGTGCTTGTTCTCCCTAGAATAATGTCCGATACAATTGTCCTAACTTTGACATTTTTTTTTGCTTAGGGAGAGACATGTATTTTGAGTATTTTAATTTCTTTAAAGAAAATTATGAGACAAATGATGTTACACTTCAATTACAGTACAGTACAAAGCACAACATTTGTGGTAATTTTTATAATATATGTATCTCAAGTGCAAGCCTGCAAACTTGGCCTAGTTTTTTTTGTTAATCCACGGGCTTAACATGATCGAGCTCTAGCTTAGCGAAATTGAGAACAAAAAACCTTCTTTTGTTAGACAAGCCGACTAATAATCAACATTCGTCCAAGCGTTGGCCCACTAGAGTTTCTTAAGTGGTTGTTGGGAGCTATTGAGCTAGCGGTGTTATTTTATAACGAATGAATGCCAAGAAATATCGTGTGCATACATCACTGTCTGGGGTGGGAAGCTAGCACCAAGACTGTCATGAATTAATAGCTGTTTGAGAATGTTCCACCATATATTTATACTAAACTTGTATAATTTTCCATAATTAAATCTGTCAAGTAAGATGTTAACCAGTTATTAGTTAGAACACATATCATTAGAAAATACACCTTTTGCTAAACATGAAATAAAGTATTTCAATTTTTCGAGACAATAACCTTAAACATAATCTATAGTTAAACATAATCCACTTGTGAACTTGCATGCACCCATGAATGAATTAATGTTTGAAACTTGAATAAAAATTCGTTGGTGGATCTATATCCAAAACGTATGGCCCAACAATATCCTAGAAGTGCTTTCTAGAGTATGATTAGGTGCTAGAAAATAAAAGAAATATACAATACGTTTGTTTTGGGGAGTTGTGAAGGAAGTCATTGGCTTTGTTGATGTATTGTTCTACATTGTCAAATGTGTCTTTGAAATTCTCGTAATTCAAGGTGTGCCAAAGTGGCGGTATGAAGACGGATAAAGGAAAGAATAAACCAGCTCATCATATCCAGGTTTCCTTGAATGCCTCTTCCCATAAATAGCGTTAGTTTTCAACATTTATACTTTTAGATAACCATATGAATCGGACGTTCCTGCTGGGCCTGGCCCGAGTATGCTTTAAAGTTCGCGCTGTGCAAGAATGCGGTGCAGGCCAGTAAACCAAGCAGACCGAAAACGAGTCTCTACAGACTACACGTCCTTGCAGTGGGCAACCAAACACGCCCTTTGTGCTTTTAATTTCAGGCCTGTATGTATACACAGAGAGGTGGAGGCAAAGGTGTACGTTGCTAGTGATTATTAATTTCAGGCCTGTATGTATACACGGGTCCTCTCACCAGATTCCCGGGCTCCGTTCCCGTCGAATCGTGTGGACGACGAAAACTATTTCTCGGACGGAGTTTTTGACCTTTTCTTTCGCACAAAACGAATCCTGAACTTGTTTTTATTTCCTTCCAAATATAGCACCGGGCTGGCTGGTTAAATTTGGCAGCCATTTGTTGCGGGATCGATTGTATGGCTACACCTACATACCCCGCATTTGGATGGGCATGCTTAATTTTAGCCTATAATAATAATGACGACGTAATTGTTGGATGCATTAGCTGTTTCGCTAGCTATGGTGTTTTTTTGACATTATTTGTAATTTTACTTGCCTCCTTTGTTGATATGATTTGCGAACAGAGCCCAAATAACTGGGAATTAGGAATAATCGGCCCATTAAAGAATGGCTTAACAGCCCGTCACTGAGTATTCATTGACATATTGCTTCACCCCCTTCCTGTCCCGAGCACGCTGGCGCTTTCGTTCATCTCATCGGCGAATCTGAGATCGGCAAGAAGACCGAGGTGAGCCGCCACCCCTTGTTTCTCCACCACCCTTGACCTCGTGGTCGTCTTCTTATGCCGGTTTTCATGCAGGAAAGCTGAATCATGGCCCAGGCAGGAGCTGCAGCGGGAGAGGTGTTGGCGACGACAGCAAGGAAGATGTCCCAGACATATGTCGTGTGCATACATCATTGTGTGGGGGTGGGAAGCGCCAAGACTATCATGGATTGTTAGCCACTCAGGAATGGTACCACCACATATTTATACTGAACTTTTATAGTTTTCCATAATTAATTCCGTCAAGTAGGATGTTAACTAGTTATTAGTCATAGCATATATCATTAGAAAATACATTTTTGCTAAACATGAAATAAGGTATTTCAATTGTTCGAGAGAATAAACCTTAAACATATTTTATAGTTAAATAAAATCCACTTGTGAACTTGCATGCATCCATGCATGAATTAGTGTTTGAAACTTGCATAAAAATCGTTGGTGGATCTATATCCGACGTATGGCCCAACAATATCTTAGAAGTGCTTTCTAGAGTATGATTAGGTGCTAGAAAATAAAAAATATACAATATGATTGTTTTGAGGAGTTATTAATCAAGTCATTGGCTCTGTTGATGTATTGTTCTACATTGTCAAATGTGACTTCGAAATTCTCATAGTTCAAGGTGTGCCAAAGTGGTGGTGTGAAGGCAGATAAAGAAATGAAAAACTTAGCTCATCATATCCAGGTTTCCTTGAATGACTCTTCCCATAAATCGCTTAGTTTTCAACATTTAAACTTTTAGATAACCATATGCATTGGTCAATGTAGCTACTTGTGGGCATCGTGCCACCACACCTGACGTAGCACCTGGAAAGGTGTAAACTCCGATACACATCATCATCTCCACCTTGCGGTTATTTCCATCATTCGCTTAGGTATTCCTCATTTGAAAAAACTAAGAAAATGATAGCACTTATTCACCTCCTCTAGTCGACTCCCTTGATCCTTCCACAACCTTTTGTCAGCCATCATCTCCTAGTTTGCGCGTATCCGCTTCCTTGTTAACGAAAGAGGACCCAAATCGTCGTGTGGAGTAGTAGTGTCCGAAGGAAATCACCAACCTTAGGTTCACATCCTGATTTTCCATGTTACGGCGCGCGCAGCAAAGGCAGAGGAGGCAACTTGTGCACAAAGCACAACAAGTTCGACAACGGGAAAATTATGGCGAGAACTTCCGTATGTGTCGCTAATAAAAGAACTAAAAATGATATTTGGAGTTTTAAAATAACTATGTGGATGTGTAAAAATGTGGCCTACGTCTGAGGAAATTATATCATATATTTAAGGTTACGCAAAAAGATGAAATTATGGTTCCAATAGGAAAACAAAGATTTTTATCCTCAAATTTGTCTTTTCTTATGTAGACACATACTGTACATATATAACTACTTGTGTATTTTATTTCAGGATATTAAAATAAGTTTTTTTAAATAAATAGCTCTGGAGCTAAAGTTTTTTTTTTGTTTATTTGGTGCTTTGTTTTGTTGAGTGGATCATATTCGTTTTTTTTTTCTAGGGTTGAGTGGATCATATTCGGTGTATATTAGGAGATATGTGGGCTGGAGGCCCAGTTGGTGCCCGATCCGGTCTAGTCCGTGAGTGAGTCGGGTCGAGTCCGGCTCAGCCGTATAGAGATCGAGATCGAGTCGCCGCCTCCTCCTACCCAACAGCCGCAGCCGCATCCGAATCAACCAATCCACCGGAGAAGAGAATCGCTCGCCGCCGAGTCGAGGAGGAGCGATGGCCGGTTCTGACGAGACGGTGACCTTGGAGGCGGTTCAGCGGGTGCCCCTGGCGGAGGGTTCCGGTGCGAAAGGCGAGGAGGGTGCGGGGAAGATCCTGTTCGACTACGCGATCAAGATTCCACCGGGGGGGAGCCTGTTGGATTTCGAGATGGAGGTGGAGGCGATGCTCGACCAGTTGCGGAAGGCGATGATGGACAAGGCCAAGCACTTTGCGGGCGGTAGCACGTTTCGGCTCGTCATGTACAGTTATGGGATAGACGAGATCCAGGAGGAGAAGACGAGCAAGGCTCCGGTGGAGACAGGCAAGGCAGCGGCGGAGGAGAAGATGGACAAGGCCCGGGTGGAGGCAGTGGAGGTCCAGGCGGAGAAGATGGACAAGGCCCTGGTGGACGGCGAGAAGGAGGCGGAGATGGGGCGGTCCAGACTGTGACTTCCCGTACGCTGACCCCAACGACCCATATTACGCTAGCTTCTATGAGCACTGCCGCAATGGAGACCCAGAGGTGTTTTGCGTTGTCAAGTACGAGTGAACTGCAGATATGATGGCTCCCAAGTGAGATTGTGAGAAGATTGTCTCCCTGGTCCATATACCATATCTTGCTACCTAGTATCTCTAATCAACTGCAGCCTAAGTTATGCCCATCTAAGTTATTGAGCCATCCCTGTTAGTATCTATCTAAGCTAGTCCTACTCCTAGACTAAGTTATGCCCAGCTGTGTTATTGAACCATCCATGTCCATGTACCTATCTAAGTTAGTTGTACTCCTACACTAAGTTATGCCTGCCTATGTTATTGCTACTCCTGAACTAATTAAGGTATGAATTCTCTGTTTGCTGTTTACGTGTCATTGTTCCAATTCATTCGTAGTGTGGCATTTCATTTGCATTAGGGAACCAATGTGTCTGGTTCTTTAACTCAAAGTCCTCAATGTTTTTCTTCCCTCGACTCCCTGTGCCAGACGGTATGCATGTTTCAATCTATCAAAACAGAGTCTCCTTGCATTGCACTCCCAAGTTGTGCAATGATGCTATGGTGCTTGGTTTTGTAAACATCTTGTAGCTGCTTCTTTAAGACTGGCTGTTTATCTTGGTGCTGGGAACCAATGTGTCTGGTTCTTTAGCTCAAAGTCCGCAATGTTTTTCTTCCCTCGACTCCCTGTGCCAGACGGTATGCATGTTTCAATCTGTCAAAACAAAGTCACCTTGCATTGCACTCGCTAGCTGTGCAATGATGCTACGGTGCTTGGTTTTGTAAACATCTTGTAGCTGTTTTCTCCTCGAGATTTAAGAGTAGGTTTTAGCAAGTTTTCATTTTATTTTCAAAAAAAAAATAAGTTTTCATTTTCTGAGTGCAAAAACTAGGGTTTTTTGTGAAGCAACTAGCAAATATTTGTTAGAAAATTGTGCCACAATAAATTCGTAAAATATCACACCACATATTATGTACAATTAACCAAATGGTTGCGCGTAGAAATCTATCCATCCATATCTTATCGAAAAGACAAGTCTCTGTCGATCCAGCTGGAACCGGGTTAAATTTGAACTACAAGTGCTTCATAGTTTGCTCTATATTATTATTAGTACCTAAAACTACGTTATATTGGCGATTAATCTTTTGTTTTATATTGTGATATGATTGATTCACCTCAGGTCGCCAAGGAATTGGTTTGGTTCCTTAGCACTCACTGATTGCAATGGCAATGCGTTTGGTTGGTCTCATTAGACTTTGTTATCAAACAGTTTTTTTGCTCTATGATATATAGTTGATTGAAACAATTAACTTTGCACTGAAGTGTTCATCAAAATCTTCTAATCTTCTAGCTGTTTTGACAAGGCTATTGCTTGCCCCAAGATTTTCTGATGCTTCTATAGCCATCGGCTTGTGAATTCATCCTTCACCAATAATGATCTTCCAAGATTAACGTGCACTTCATGCCAGGACTATTTCCATGATTAAATCATCTTTCAGTAATGAAATTAACGACCATGATCAACTGAAAGCAAGCAACTCATGCAGTAAGTTGGAGGACTGAACTTCATAGCTAACATTCAGGGTTAAGACCAAATCTTGGCATGGGTTGCCTTGCAACTCCACATCAACCCAATGGCAGCCAGAGTGGATCGAGAACTCAGATTGACAAAAAATTGCAAAAAACAACGACAATTTGGAGCAACGTTGCAAATATTCACCAACTCCCTTTTTTGTGTGTGCAATAACCACGGGTCCAGTCAGACCAGAGTAATAACGTGACATAGAACAGCGATTCGGCAGATTAGCTGGGTTGACAGTTTTTCTGACCGGTTGGGTCCACCGTCATTTCTAACGTGGTACCAAAATCATACACCGTTTACCTTTTTTTTGAGCGGTTCTCACACCGTCTAGCTGGACCGTTAAGTTAGATAAATGGCCCCGCCACGAGGGGCGCAGTTTGGGAAAAAAATCCTATGCGACCACATGTGGTACGACCACATGCGTGGACCCATTTAAACACCATACGATGCCCCAAATTGCATCTCAAAGCATCATCGCTAAACACAACCTGCTGCTGCTTTGCGACGTGTAGAAAGCTGGATTGGGTCCAAGCATGTGGTCGTACCACATGTGGTCGCATAGGATTTTTTTCCCGCAGTTTGTGCCTCGTCCCCGCCACGTTTGCGCCACGGCCGGCCGTCCCGGCACCAAGGTCGTCAGCGGTCAGCCTCGCCGCGCAAGTCCACGCCCGCGACCCGGAGGACGAGTTCAACCTGTTTCCAGCTCCCTGAAGGCGCCAAGCGCGGCGGAAGTCCGCGGCGTCCAGGTACGTCGTCACCGGCGACGCCGCCTGCTGCATCCACGGTTAAGGAGCTCCGCAGCGTAGTGCATGCCTTGGCCACGCTGTGGGCCGCTGCCAGCAACTCGACGAGGCCGAGCATGCCCGGCGCGCTGCGCGTCCGTGCACGCAGGCGAGGACGTTCTGCTCCGACGAGCTCGACCGCGCTGCTCATGCCGGTCCTCTGCGTCGAGGCCGCGCGTTGCTGGGCAGGATGGCATCGTGGTTGTCGTTGCGCACGCGGGGCATGGATACGGAGCAGGACCTCTCCCCGGAATCGAGGAATATGTCGATAGCAAACAGTTGGTGCTCGATCCGGTCCTGTCCGTGACTGATTTGGGTCCGAGTCCGGCTCGTGGCCGTGTACCTAGCTAGGTTCCTCTATTCTATATAGACCGACATAGAGAGATCGCTCCTGTCCGTGATAGAGATCGTATTCTGAATTTCTGACAAGCAGCGGCGGTGATGGCGTCGATCCAGGCGGAGAAGAACGAGTTCTCCAGCATGACAGGGGAGGCGCCGGTCGAGACAGAGAAGGAGGCGGTGGCCATGCATGGAGACGGAGAGACGCGCTGGCAAGCATCGGCTTGTGTCTCTTCTTGCAAACCCCATACGTTGCCTCTTGAAAAATGAACTTCAGTACTCCAGTACATCCAAACATGATTCAGCTTCGCTCATATAATTGAAGTTCATAGATCCACATGGTATAAATGTATCAGCGGCATACAAGATTAACTTATAGAATAGTAAGATTTTTCTTCAAATTACTACTACTTACAAAAATGGCAGGAACATTCCGGAAGATTTTTCTAAGAGGAAGAATATATATC